>JAABNY020000001.1:10320625-10335725 GCA_015164015.2 Brevimyrus niger
GAGGGGGGGGGGGGGGGGGGGGGGGGGGGGGGGCAAGGCTGGGGTACGCCCTGAAAGAAATGAAACAATTTTAGGCTATGCAATGTGTGGGATATGCTTCATTGGGTCTGAGCACTACTGTGGCACATTTGATCATTATCACAAGGGAGCTTTTATTACTGCAGACTGCGTCCAGATTTACCTCCTGCGAAGAGGAGTCTCGTAATCAGGGCCAGATGCTTCCGTCTCCATCCCAAATGCAAATCAGCATGGAGCGGAGCTTCTCCCGCAGCGGAAGCCAGAGCCGCAGTCGGCAGAGTCGCCCAGAGTCGCTCAGAGTCGCTCAACACTCGCGGCTGGTAATAGCCAGCAATGAGCTTCACCTGGCCTCGTACCGCGGAGAATGAACCCCAGATGTGTGGCGGCGCAGCAGCCGAGGCCCGAATGCCAAAGCGCTGACATTGAATCGGATGGCGCAGTGAACAGGGGCAGCGGTTGCCATGGCAGGACTCATCCTCTAGTGTTTTCCTTTCTATTGTCACTGATTGTATGAATCCTGTGCTGCAGCATAAGAGCAGTGCAGGAAGATGCTTTAAGGGTCTCTCACAAGCCGACCCTTTGACTTCCTATGAATCAGTGTCCATGGGAACCACACTAAATAATACCATGCCAGAGCCCTTTATATTCATTAACTGGATTTTGCTTTGCCTGAAAACAAACGCATTTGTATTCTCTTTTACCAGTGATGCTGCTGCATACAGGTCTTCTGTGTATCTATACTTTTCATGCCAGGATGAGCCTACAAGTGGGATGTTTCACTCAGCAGGGGTCTCCGACCCTCTTCTCCAGGGGCATGAGTGCAGCTGTGTTCGTCTCCCTGTCTTTGCTCAAGAAAAGACCTCTGTCCTAGCCTCTCCCTCCCCTCCAGCATCAGACAAAGTCTTTTTGCTATTGACTTTGGTCTGATGACCAACAGTACGACGACAGCAATCAGGGGCCAGTGTGCTTTATGCAGTGTGCTATTTGCCTTATTTTAACATCACTTTGAATAAGTGCACCTGCTAAATATGTAAAATGTACATGTAAATTTAAATATATACACATGAACCTAAGAGACAAAGGGGAAAGAGGTCTCATGTCATAATGTGTTTTTTGTTGGGGAGGGATTCCCAGTCAAACTGAATGTGACGTAGGCAGCCATTAAATACCCTCTTGAGTCCTGTGTACTCATCAGCGTCTTCTTAGTAAATATCTACACAGATGGCATCATGCTTTCAGTCTGTACAACTGAGCGCCACAAGAGTGGACCAGCAGACCAAAAAAATCTGAGAGAATAAGAAAACAAAGAGGCGCAGGAGTAGGAGCGTGTCAGGAGCTTGGGAAGGAGCGTGTCAGGAGTGCGTCAGGAGCATGGAAAGAAGCATGTCAGGAGTGCGGGAAGGAACGTGTCAGGAGTGCGGGAAGAGGCGTGTCAGGAGCGCGGGAAGGACCGTGTCAGGAGTGTGTCAGGAGTGTGTCAGGAGCATGGAAAGAAGCATGTCAGGAGTGCGGGAAGGAGCGTGTTAGGAGCGCGGGAAGGAGCGTGTCAGAAGCGCGGGAAGGAGCGTGTCAGGAGCGCGGGAAGGAGCGTGTCAGGAGCCCGTCAGGAGCACGGGAAGGAATGTGTGAGGAGCGCGAGAAGGAGTGTGTCAGGAGTGCAGGAAGGAGCGTGTCAGGAGCGTGGGAAGGAGGTATCCGCGGGTCCTTCAGCCAGATCGCTTAATGGAGTCTCGCTCTCAAATGATTTCCCCGGAGTTCAACACTTTCAATTAAACATTTTTCTATTCATCTTTCTGGCCGCGAGGCAGAGACGCGCACTGACACAGATGCCGTCCTCACCTGTTGCTTTCCTGCCGAGAGCCCATTGACGAGGAGACGGCGGGAACAAGAGCGAACGGGACACGACGGGGAGCAGGAGGAGCCGAGAGCTGGACAAGCAGGAGCCGTCAAAAAGCTCCCTGA
Organism: Brevimyrus niger; assembly: GCA_015164015.2. NCBI lineage: Eukaryota > Metazoa > Chordata > Actinopteri > Osteoglossiformes > Mormyridae > Brevimyrus > Brevimyrus niger. Next base: position 10,322,606 of record JAABNY020000001.1, read on the forward strand.
CATCTATCGTTCACGCTATCTGAGCACCGCTAATGCGAATGTAAATAAAATACAAATCGGAACTTAAATGGAAAAAAATATGACTGCAGATTAGAGTTCTGCCCTAGTTAGTGTCTCTCCTCCATTTCCTGTGTGCCAATCGTGTCCTGTGACCTAAAGGCGCCTGGCTCCTGGAATGTCGCTGTTTGATGTGTGTGATGATGGATGTGGAGACAGGGTTTGCCAGCTAGGAGGCTGTTTGTCTCTGCTGCGGAGTGCAGCAGCAGCTGATTGATAAGGAGAGTTTTACTGTCTAATGGGCTGTGTAAATTAGATTCAGTCCACCTCCACTCTCATCTCTTCTTCCCCCTCTGCCTTCCTTGGGTAATGAATCACATGCTTTTGAAATGCACTCCGGTTCGAGAAGTTGTTCATCAGATGTTTCTCAAAGGCACCAAGACGACAGCCATGGGGCCACATTTTGGCCCCTGGAGTGGCCTTTATGCAGGTGTGTGTGTGCGTGTGTGTGCACTCACTTGTTTTTGTAGTTATTACATTGTAAGGATCAGATTTCCCCACAATGTGATAAAAACCTTTAACTTTTTACCTTGTGGGTACATTTTATTGGTCCCCACAAGGATAACCTCAGTTTCATACATATCTGTGACTGCAATCAAAAAACTAAACATGCCAAAAGTCTTATATGTTGTTTGCTTACTATGGTTAGGACTGGGTAGGGTTAAGGTTGTCATGGTTAGGATGAGGATTATGCCCATAAAAATAAATGGAGAGTCCCCATAAATATATGAGTACAGGTCTGTGTGTCTGTTTGTGTGCATGTGTGTGCATGTGCGTACGCGTGTGTGTGTGTGTGTGTGTGTGTGCGTTCATGCATCTTCTGTACAGAAGTATTCTTGTTACAGTTTGATAAGATACTACTTTGGCAGAAAAAAGACAGCAGATACACAAACACACACACATACAGAATCAAGCGTGTGTAGGAGTGTGACTCACAAGCCTGAGGTACACTCCACCGTTACCTGCTTGGTTGCCATGGCGATGTGTAATCGCAGCGAATGGAAGTGCATGGTTGTATGTGTGAGGGTGTATCAACAGAAATATGAGCACCAGTCATATGCTGAAGTAACGCCAGTCTGGTTAAGAAAATGCATGGCTATGGCAGGTGGGGAAGTCAGACCAGACCAGAATTAATCAAAGGTCATGCAAGTTCGTGCAGTCAAAGTGTGATGAAGTTATGCTGAAGAATGAATTTCAAAGTCCCAGACTTTCAGTGTCTGAATGGGTCAGGGTGGGGCAGCTCCACTCACCATGGTTAAGGTCTTTGCTGGTCTCATGAAGAAAGTCTCTTCAGGGATTCATAAATGCAAAGCTGGCAGAGAATCACGATAATGGCGACAGGACGGCCAGCTCTCACTCTCTCGATGTCACTCACCTCTCTGTGTGTCTGTCCGATCCGTTCCAGACGACTCCCCCCATGTGACCATCACAGAACCTGATCTGCGTAACCATGGGAACGGCTCTGCAGGGCCGACTCCAGACTGCTCGCCCCCCTCCCCCGACACAGCACTAAAGAACATTGAGAAAGTGATCCGCCCCCAGGTGAGTCAACACACGCACATACACAAACATACACAAACACACACATGTCAAATGTGCACTAAAGGCACACAGATCCGGTAGTAACATGTGTATACCTATATATCCAGTCACACCAAATGAATTGCATGCCCAGTGGACCATATTGATAAGCACATTCAAGCACAGTGGAACATTCACTTTAAGTTTAATTATTAAAGGTCTCACTGCTCAGTTTTAGTTCCATTCTTTGATTTCAGTAACCAGATGGCTGCTACTTTAGGTGTTAACATTGTAACAAGTAATCAGAGGCCATTCGGGCTTTGATAGTCTTCTCCTTTGTCCTCTCTGCATTAGCCTGGGGTTCTCAGGTTTAATCTCACAGATCCTTGAGGCATTTCTGTGTTGTGATATTACGGTGTGAGAACTTAGCCCCTTCGCGTGAACTTTTGGGTGATGGCACAGTCTGGTTACAGTCCAAGGTTCTCTACGGCATTCTCCGGTTTCCAGCCCGGTGAAAAGCAGCCGCTCAGCGTGATTAGAGAGACTGTTGTTTCCGGGGGTGAATTTCACACCTCCGCGACCAGCAAAGTGTGCCACCCTCACCCAGGAGGTGTTTATCTCATTTTTTATGAATGGCTTCCTTCACATCTCGTAAACGGCTTCCCCCAAACGGCAGCACGCCACACAGACACCGCAAAACGAGCCCCAGAACCTGTGATGCAATGTCCAGCCATTCCACAGAAGGGAGTTCAGGTGCTGTTTGGCCCTTTCCATGATTCTTGGGGCGGCTCTTCTTTCTCTTGGTTTCGAAACTGGTCCAGCAGATACTGCAAAGGTGTGAATCAAATCATTTTCACAGCTTCATCCCTCCAAGAACTGGAAGGAGCAGCCAGAGGTTTCTCCTCGAGGACATGTGGAGATAGTAAATCCCTACGAACGATAAACAGCAGCATGCAAATACATCCAATCTCTCTCCGGCACTTTTAAAGAGCCTTGCTTAAACAAGAAAGAGCCAACAGTAACCAATGTGACAATAATGGCTCCATTGACTCTGGCTCTGGCTTTGGGTGAAGCGTTTCCTTTCAGACTGGTTCCAGAGTTACGTAACTGAGAAGAGATTGACAAACGGCAACAGCAGCTGTGCTGGACCAGAGACAGATTTATCTGGGAATAGTAGTCGGTGAATATTATACTCGCGTCTCATGAATACATTGCCAGGGATGAAAGGAGGGTGATTAACGTATGATTGCCTGTCCCGGCATTCAGAAAATGTGCTGAGCACGTTTGCTGTATTATGGGTACACATGCCCCGTATTGTTTAGGGGGCTGCCCATTAGGAAGGAATAGGATGGGTTAAATGTGACGTGACTGGAGTCCTGAGGTTGGATTTTTTTGGGATGAATGTAGCGAGAACAAAACAGCCTGCACAGAAGGAGGAGGCGTGGAGACCACGCAGACGTCTTCCCATCCTCTTTAAGGCATTTTGATTCAGCCTCGCGCAGTGTGAAAAGCTGCAGATCAAAACCCCGTGCTTTAAATGCATGACTGAGACACGGCAAAGTCGCCATATTTCTTACACCCCCGTGGCCTAGCAAAGGGTCAGTTAGACTGGTGTCAGGCTGGTACAGCTGACCGATGCAAGTGACACAGATGCAATGCAACTGTGCATCAGGCTCTTTCAGAAACCCATTAAATGATTAATCAGACCTCATTCTTCCTCTTGTTATTGCAGTATGTGATAAGAAAGTTGGATTTTCTCTATAGTTTGTGCAAGAATTTGATACCTAGCTATTTTATAGAAGTCTGGGGATGTTAATACTTGAGTTCTCATTCTGTTTGGTTTTTCTGTATGATGTAGAGTTGCTGATAAGCTGTTAAACTTCATTACTGATCCTGTTTAGTAACAGCTGATCTTACCCATATGTTTTACACCTTTTTATGGATGTAACACTTCATTGTTTCATATTGGGTTACTAATTCTGAGCAATGCATTGGAAAAATTTCTAGGATTTGAGCCTGTGAATTCGGGGCTGTCGCATGTCGCTCGCCACCCTGGGGGCGGCTCAGTGGGTCAGGTCACTCTGCCTACTATTTGGCAGGTTGCCGGTTCAGATCCTGTGGCCAATGGGGTGATGTCACAGTTGTGCCCCTGAGCAAGGCCCTTAACCCATAAATGCTTCAGGGACCGGCTGAACCTGCCTTCTGAGCTGTATGTTACTTAATTCAGCCTGCCTGTACCTGCAGGTTGGATTGCTCAAATGCTCACAGACATTATGGACACAATGCAGGTGCTCTTCTCTGTCTGTGGCCCTGTTTGTCAATGCTTTACCTTAACAAATGGTGTGGGGCGGGGCTGTTTGAGTGTCTATATGTATTTGTGTAATATTTATTAAGCGTGGGGAAAATGGGAATGATGTCAGAAGGCCCCCCCTCATATACGGAGAAATGTATGTGATTTCCTTTTTTAAACTTAAACATAGAGTCCTCTGGAGCTTAAATAAAAAATAAAACTCTGTGACAGAATAATAAAAAAATGGTACAGTGTGCTGAAAGACATTGCTAGAAATTTCTCTGGTACAAGTGTGGGGAGAGAGAGAGCAAAATTGTTGGACACTGCTGGCGAAAAGGTTACGATGAAGGGGCTGTTTATAGATCCCCAGCCTGAGTGCTCTGTGCGTGTTACTGTTTCGGGACGAGGAGAGCAATGTATTTACGTTTATATGTGAGCTGCTGCTGAATGCCTGCCTGTGCCTGTTTACACTTCAGAATACGCAGCCGTGTGTGTGTGTGTGCAAGTGTGTCCTGCAACTTCTCACTGTGTGTGGCTTGTGTGTCCCACTGACTGTTTCAGGGATGTGCGTATACACTGAGGGCTGGACCAGTATGTGTTTTTCTATTCAGAGAGAGGGAGACGCAGCTGTCCGGCTCTGAGACAGCTGTGTCATTGATATTCAGCTCTCGCTGCCCCCTAGTGACAGCACAGCAATGGCGCGCTGGTCTGCAGGTCCTGGGCAAGGGTTTTTTTTTTTATCTCCTCTCTATGTCCCTGTCCCAAGGGGGCTTTAGGCTTGACCCGAAAGCCTCACCTTGGCTCTCATTCACAGCCAGTGGTGCTGGTGCGTGTGTTACGGCGACGTGAAAGTCCCACCTAATGATTATACTTGTAAGGGAATATTGGACCGACGCTACCATCATGTCATTGTAATGGTCTTATTTAAATCCTCCTCCACTCCCTCTGTGTCAGTTTGACATTCACCCCACAAACGGCATAGCCGAGCAGGCCGGAAGATTAGTGTGCTCCACTAAAGAGCCACGTCTGCAGTTCAGGGAACGAATCGGTTTTCTGCCGTAACTCTGCGAGTGATGTCATGCCGTAGCAGACTCTCTTGAGCTCTTTGAGCTGCACTGCTTCAGTGTCACCATATTCTCCATGGCTGCGGGATCCTTATCTCTAAAGTTTATCTTGACAGGATCCTTCCCCAATAAGCTTTTGCTGTACATTCACCCCATCATCACCCTCTCTTTCAGCTTCCTCATCCCAATCCGTCCAATCTTCATCATTCCTTTTCAGCTTCAGTATCTCCATCTGTAGAAGCTACATCATTCCTTCTTCTGCAGCTTCCATGTCTCCTGTCAAATCTCCATCATTCGTTCTGTTTTAGCTTCTGCATTTCCTTTTTTTGAAGCTCCAACATTTTCCTGTCTTTCAGCTTCTGTATCTCATTCTGTCAAGACTCCATCATTCCCTTTCTTTTAGCTTCAGTATCCCCTTGTGTAGAAGCTTCGCTATTACCTCTCCCTCAACTTCCGTGTCTCCTTTTGTTGAATCTATTATTCGTTCTCTTTTAGTTTCATCCATCCATCCTCCAAACCGCTCATCCTACTCCGCATCCGGAGCCTATCCCGGAAGCAATGGGCACGAGGCAGGGAACAACCCTGGGTAGGGGGCCAGCCTATCACAGGGCACAGTCACACACCAGTCACTCACACATGCAGACCTATGGACAATTTAGCAACTCCAATCAGCCTCAGCATGTCTTTGGACTGGGGGGGGAAACTGGAGTACCCGGAGGAAACCCCACGACGGCACAGGGAGAACATGCAAACTCCACACACATGTAACCCAGGCGGAGACTCGAACCCAGGTCCCAGAAGTGTGAGGCAACAGTGCTAACCACTGCACCACCATGCCGCCCCTCTTTCAGTTTCAGCATCACCTTTTGTCAAATCTCTATCGTTCCCTCTCTTTCAGCTTCCACATTTCTTTCTTTTGAAGCTTCATCATTCCCTGTCTTTCAGCTTCCTATTTTCATTCTGTCTCATCTCCGTCATTCCCTTTCTTTCAGCGTTAGCATCTCTGTATGTAGAAGCTTCATCTCCCTCCCCCTTTTAGGCTCTTTCAGCTTCAGTCATCCCATCAGCATCCTTCAGATCAGGCCTGTACCCTATCGGTATCTTAGATCTCACATTCCAGCTCAGAACCACGTCTCATCAAGGCTGCACTCAGACTTCACGTGTGAGCTGCTCGGGTCCCGATTGCCGAAGGCCTGAGGGTCTCTGCTGTGCGTCTCCTCCTCTGATGTCAGAGCACCTCCCGTCACTGCTGCGCACATGCCATTTAAATTTCTCCGCCTGTTCTGCAGCCTGCCTCTCAGTGGGAGGACCGCTCTATATGTTGCTGTTATTGCCTCTCCGTGTGTGGGCTCCACTTTGTGTGGTGCGTTGCCACAGCAACAAGATTTGAAATTAGCTGAACAAAAGTGTATTGAAGATGGGATGTTGCTGAGAGCGCGTTGAGAAAGAGGGAGAAGCAGACCCTTAATGAGACAACGAAAAAGGCATGAGTGTTTCCATGGAGTCATTCGTGCTTTTAGATGCTCGTAAGAGATGCTACATCATGCGTGAAAAAAGAGACTTTGTGAAATGGGGGGGAGCTAATTACTACCATTATGATTCTGAGAATTATCACAAGATTCTTTACACATTATAATATCGTACTTAACTAATGAATTGATTGTAAACACGCTCACAAACAGATTTGGTGTGTTATCCATGTTAACGAGGTGTAAATTGCGTGCCGACCTGGGACCTGGAACTCTGAGAAGGGGGGGGGGGAGAGACAGACAGACAGACTGACTGACTCTCACAGGTGAACCAGGCGGTTAATTGTATTTGTGGTATATGTTACATTTTTCAGTGGTAATTTTTTTAGAATAAGAAATGACAGATTCCCCTCACTGAGCAAACTGGTAGACTTGGTGGGGGAGAGTATTCAGCTGTGCTGTGTGACAGCATGACAAAATGGTTACCCCCCCTCCCTATTCAGGCCTATCTGCCTAACATAGTGCATTTCAGGGTTTGAGGAGAAGGCTGGCCTGGCCTGGCCTGTCCCCACTCATCGCAGGGTTAGCCCTAACTCTGGGAATCCTGACCCAAACCCAAACTGGTGCTTCTACACACCACCCCAGTCCAACACTATTATAAAGCAAGGGCTGAATCTCAATATGCGTACTTGATTTTTTTCTTGTGTATCCGTTTTGTGGCATCTTCCATTGCCGAAGACGAGTTCCAATACTCAAGAACTAAAGTACAGAGGATGGTAAAAAACCCAAGATGTTGGTCTTGCTCTGCCCCAAATTTCAAAGATAGATCCGTTGCATCCTGAGACCAATCTCCTGATTCGCTATTGCCCCAAGTTCATTCTTGGAAGGCAAGTTAGCAAGACTGGTTTTGCCAAGACCAGGAGTATTGCTTTGCGTTCTTGGTACCGAGATTGACCCAGTGGTATATGTGCCTTGCTGTGGGATCAAGAAGCAGGCAACCAGGATGTTTCCCTGTCTTGTTTTCTAAGCTGCCTGCGATAAGCACTGGGTGACCCAGCACTGGATGAAAAGTTCCAAATGTTACGCCAGTTATAGCCGAACCTTGTGGACATTTGTGGTCTGGTCATCTTGGGGCCTGGTTTTCTAACCTTAATGATAGTGTAACATTTCTACGTTTATGCAGTTTTTGTTGCAGTGTGTTAAGTTAGATAGTACAGATGAGATTTTCACTGCTACGCTCTTTTTGCAGTAATGCCCTTTAAACATTACTGAAGATCAATATTTCTTCTTACAGTAGAGGTGGGTATATCGTACCTGGAGAAAGCTCACAGTACTGGTATATAGAATGGTAACTTAATAATAATAATAATAATACATTTTATTTATAGGCGCCTTTCTAAACACTCAAGGACACCGTACAGTGAATGCTAAAAAACAATATAAAAACCATATTAATACAAAATATAAGAATAAAAATAAAAAAACTTCTGCTTTATTGAATCAAAGCACAGCACAGCACAGGATACATACAGTAAGCAGAGATGCAAATGCATTCACACAAATATACATGTATGAGCATTGCAGATTGCAGGAACATGGTGCCTATTGGCTAGTTTATCCCCGGAAGCCCCGCCCAGATGTCATGACACTTAGTGGTCAGCACGAAAAAAGTGATCTTTCACACCATACCTGCCCCACCCCTTCTCCCATCCTAACATCACTCACCATCTTGGGAAAACAAGAGAGAGACAGAGAGAGAGGGAGGTGTGGAGAGTGAGAGAGGTGCAAATTGACGCTTCTGAATTGAACACTTTCCCAGAGCCTCCATAATGGACGTGCCGTTTTGTCTGGCATGGTGAGCTGTGCCGTTTTCTGACTCCTGTCTCAGGTCAGCACTTCTTGGAGAGCAGGATGTTTCAAAGACAGCCTGGGAATGCCGGATAAGACAGGAGGCTGTGGGGATTCAGATGGCCACACCCCAGGGCATCAGGGTACCAGTTGGGGGGCAAGGCATGGTACAGTGCTCAGCGTATGGGACAGACTCTGTCTCCTCAACAGAGTGCCACATTGCCTTTTACTGGCACCGCCCCCAGGCTTTGCGGGAGGCAATCAGTGACCAAAGTGGGCGGCCCCAATGTAATATCTGAACACACCCCTCGTTTAGCCGACTGGACTTCTGGTGAGTCCACAGGTGATTAACAGGATTCCTGCTCTCCACCTATCACGTTCCTCCTCTGTGTATGAAATTTGCCCAGTCTGCAAGGGGAGACTTTGTTTATTAGCCGTTGGCCACCGGCACTTGTGGGAATCCCTCTGGAGTGGTGCTTTGGCTTCGGCAGGGAGCAAGCCAGCTCCGCAACTCTGCCGTTTTCTGTGCCAGCTGCGATTTCATGCGCAGGATCTCACTCCCGGCGGGCGTGGTGACCTCAAGCCGCAAAGCGAAGGACGACCTTCAGCCTTGAGAGAATGCTGCACGTGTGGCACCTAGGCGCTCTTTACGCAGCAAGCACCGGCTGTGGGATATGCAGACATGCAGGGCGGCCATATGCGATCGACACTGCGGTGCATCCAGCAGCACCAGGTGGCCGTTAGTCTGCAGCGGCTATAGGGGGTGAGGTTCAATGTTTTGCTTGAGGGCTGAAGCCTATGGTGTGGGGGCTGATGCTGGATAAATGGATAAAAGCTGTGTTGCAGCACCTGCTCACTTTTCCCCCAGGCTGTACAGGGGGTATACCAGCAGGTGGCGGACATCTGAGACATATCTCCCTGTAGGGGGTGATCATCAGCACTTGTGGGGTCCGGAGAGAGGCTGTCTTTGATGTCCGCCCTGTCGCTTGCGGTGTGGCGCCATCAAGGCACGCTGCCACGTGAGATGAGATGCAATCAAGACACGCCCTGCGCAGACGGGACCCAGCCATGCCGCAGTCTGGGCATTCTGCGCAGACAAAGTCGTCCGGAGGCCCAGCTGTCGGCCAGGGTGGCGCATGCGCTAATTAGCATGACATCTGCAAGTCGGTGATGCAACAGGAAGTTGAAAGGATTCTTATATAAGCCCTTCCTGCTGTTACACAAGCGCCTTTCGTGAGCCTCTGCCCCCATTTGCTGGAACAGCACATCCGGGGAGCGGAACGGATCTCTCAGACGTGGTGGTGGGGGGGTCATCTCCCACACTGCGGCATCCCTGGGGAAGGGGCTACCCCTGCGACATGGGTGTGTGGATTACTGACGGTTATACCCGCACACACACACATTCGCACACACACACACACATTCACACGCACACACACATTCACACGCACACACACACATTCGCACGCACACACACATTTGCACGCACACACACACATTCGCATGCACATTCGCATGCACATTTGCACACTCATAGACACATGCAAACACGCACACACACTCACATTTGCATACAAACACACTCACATACACACACACACACACACATACACCTTTGTACACTCACAGACACACGCAAACACGCACACATTCACACACACACACACACACATACACATGCCGCTGTCGCCTCCTTGCCACAGGGCAGGAACCCACATAGCCATCTAATGAGGTGCAATGCTTTAATACGAAGTGAAAAATGCGGTGAAAGCCCCACGGCAGTGGCAGCTACTCCCACAGTAAGCAAAACCGCCCCCCCCCCCATTCATGTCTCTGTCCCCCTCCTCTTTTCCTCTTTTCCCCAGCCGAAGCAGCGAACATCCCTGTCCTCGACCCAGGAGACGCAGCGGCCCAACCACAGCTACGACCCGTCGGAAGTGAGCTCTTCGCTGGGCTACGCCAGCTTCAGCGCCAGCCCTCCCCTCAGCCCCGCCCTCAGCCCTGCCCTCGGCTCCGCCTTCAGCCCGGCTAACTACTCCATTGGCTCGGCGGAAGACTGCGGCCTGGCAGGTGGGAACGCTACTGCTTCTCTCACTCTTTGGACACCAGTTTTCTTTGCTTCTTTCATTCTGTTTCCTGTTTTTATTCATATGACATGCTGTTGTTATTGGTGCTACAGTACAGTAGCAGGAACCTTCAACTCAAAAAGTTCAATCCATGCATTCATCCATCCAACGATCCATCCATACATCCTTCCATTCATGTATTCATCCATCTATCCATCCAAATGTACATCCATCCATCCATACATCCATTTTCCATTCCCATTTATCCTGTGCAAGGTCACCAGTGTGCATAGTCTATCCTGGAAGCTCAATGAGTTCAAGGCATGGAATAAACCAGTACTGGGCACCAAGCCAGTTCAATCCATTTATTAACGGTTTACCCATTTTATGGTAGCAGCCTGGAGCCCATTCCAAGGTGAAGAAGGTGTAAGGTGGGGTAGCATCCGGATATCTATCTCAGGACACACTCATCTTCACACACACAAACTCACACTTTGTGCTTTTTTGCTGCGGGGAAACCCTTGCTTAGCCCTGGAGAACATGCATCCACACACGGGATTCATATCGATAACCCCGCAGATGTGATTCGAGGAAGGGAGAGCCAATGTTACCTGTCAGCACGCAGCAGTGACTCAGTGCTGTCATGGGTTAGTCTAAACCAGCCCCACCAGTCTCCGCACGGCAGTGACTCAGCAGCAGAGTACGCTTAGTAATTATCCCTGCAGTCGTGGTGTTCAGCCTTATCCTGGGCTGATGTGCCAGAAAAACATGAGGACGGTTTGCTGCGGCGACACTCAGGCTGAGGTGTGATCACAGCCGCTGCAATGTGTGACGTTTTAGCGCAGCCCCTGGAAATGCGCGCATTGCTCTGGTATGTTACCAGTGTGTGAGACTGCAGACGATTCCAAGAGCACTGCGGTTATAGCAGAAAGCAGGAAGGATTTACAGTGAGGTATATGGGCGGTCTGTGGCTCTGTGGGTTAGGCCACTGTGCCTGTGATTGAAAGGTTGCTGCTTCCAGTCCCAGCACTTGCAGAGTAGTTTCACTGTTGGGCCCTTGGGCAAGGCTCTTAACCCCCAGTTGCCACATGGGCTGTCTAACTTCTATTTCACAATTGCATGCTGAATGATTGATGCAAGCTGATGGTTTTACATTTATTCTTTACAAAACCTTTTTTTGCTCATCCCTGTCAATCATATGGAGATAATACGAAGACAGCTCTGTGATTGGCTGAGCTTGTTTGCATGCTGACCTTGTCAGTCTTCTACAGCAGGTATGTTTATACCTTGTTTCAGTGCAGTGATTTTGGCAGCCCATGCCACACCATCCCCTCCCTGTTTCTCACAGTGATGTCTGCGTTGTGACATTTAGCCAGCTGGTCCTCCAGATCTTGGGGACACGCATCAGGTTCAGGCACAGGTGCCTGTATGCAACCCACTGCCATCCCGATGCATCTTTCAAAGCAGTGATGGATGTCGGAATGTTGCGCTGCCTGTGGTTTGGATATGGTGGTCGACCAGTCTGGTTGAATCCCCTACCCACTGCTGCTGTCAAGCAATCCAAAATTCACCAGTCTGCAAAGCTTTCTTCTGCAGCAAAAGTTGCCAAAATGACTATAAGATAAATTGGCTGGCCGCAGCCAGACAGGCACATCCCCTGTAATCTGACTGGCTGCGGATGGACAGGCACATCCCCTTTAATCAGACAGGCTGCAGAAGGACATGCACATCCCCTGTAATCTGACTGGCTGCGGATGGACAGGCACATCCCCTGTAATCTGACTGGCTGCAGAAGGACAGGCACATCCCCTATAATCTGACTGGCTACAGACAGACAGGCACATCAGCTTTAATCAGACTTGCAGACAAAGGACAGGCACATCCCCTATAATCTGACTGGCTGCAGAAGGACAGGCACATCCCCTATAATCTGACTGGCTACAGACAGACAGGCACATCCGCTTTAATCAGACTTGCAGACAAAGGACAGGCACATCCCCTATAATCTGACTGGCTGCAGACAGACAGGCACATCCTCTTTAATCAGACTTGCAGACAAAGGACAGGCACATCCCCTTTTAATCAGACATACCTATTTCCTTTAATTAGACTAGCTGCAGCTAGTCAGGCACATCCATTTTAGTCAGTATGGCTACAGTCATTCCTGGTCAGGATCTCCCTGCGGCATGTGTGCCCACCAACATGAAGAACATATGACAAATATGAAAGAGTGGATTACATCAGTTTGTCTGAACAACCATGTTCCAGGTACTGCCTGTGGGATGGAAGGTATGAGGTTTGACTTGCAGGAGCCCATATAGCCTGACCCTTTTACCTTGCAAACAGTTGACACTGCTTCTTTTGGGCATAACTAAAAACACAGCCTTAAAAAATGGCTCATGGTTGGTCAGAATCATGTACAGACTGTAGGTCTGCATGGCTTATGATTGGTCAGAGTTGTGTACAGACTGTAGGCCTGCATGGCTCATTGTCGGTCAGAGTCGTGTACAGACTGTAGGCCTGCATGGCTCATGATCGGTCAGAGTCGTGTACAAACTGTAGGCCTGCATGGCTCATGATTGGTCAGAGTCATGTACAGACTGTAGGCCTGCATGGCTCATGATCGGTCAGAGTCGTGTACAGACTGTAGGTCTGCATGACTAATGGTCAGTCAGAGTCGTGTACTGTACAGACTGTAGGCCTGCATGGCTCATGGCCGGTCAGAGTTGTGTACAGACTGTAGGCCTGCATGGCTCATGGCCGGTCAGAGTCGTGTACAGACTGTAGGCCTGCATGGCTCATGGC
>JAABNY020000001.1:10337747-10355644 GCA_015164015.2 Brevimyrus niger
ACAGCATACACAACACACCACATACAGCACACAGCATACACAACACACCGCACACAGCATACAGCACACAGCATACACAACACACAGCATACACAACACAGCATACACAACACACCGCACACAGCATACAGCACACAGCATACACAACACACCACATACAGCACACAGCATACACAACACACCGCACACAGCATACAGCACACAACATACACAACACACAGCATACACAACACACCGCACACAGCATACAGCACACAGCATACACAACACACCACATACAGCACACAGCATACACAACACACCGCACACAGCATACAGCACACAGCATACAGCACACAGCATACATAGCGCACAGCACACAACATACACAACACATCACACACAGCATACAGCACACGGCATACACAACACACTGCACACAGCACACAGCATACAGCATGGTTAGCTGCTTTTGATTTACCAAACCAGCATTTACAGCCCCGACTGTCAAGGTAGTCGAAGGGAGGATCTACACATTGTAAGTAAAATATCGTCACTCTAGAAATGAAAATACATTCAATGTCCATTCATCTGCATTTGAAATGAACTGGATGGGACTGGAAGATTCTGCAGAAGTTGACCATGTACCCCGCATGTACCCCGCATGTACCACGCCCCTGGCAAATGACTGCCCCCAAAATAATCACCAATACTTGCTAAAAAAGATTAGCCTATTAGCCTCCCCCCACTCCCCCATGAATATCTTGGACCCGGTAGATTTGTTCTGGTGCCGACGCTGCATTATATCCCTGTGGGAGGGAGGGGTTAGACAGGAGTTTGCCTGCATTGGGATTAAGATGATAAACGCGTGCGATTTCGAGTTCCTGTCGGCTCTGGCAGAGTCCCTGCCTTTAGGTGTAACCCTGCTCCCATTGGGGGCCCCACTGATGGAGTGCCGAGCTGCTCTACGTGTCACTGGCAGCGCTGCGGATGTTTCATTAAAGGAGCAGGGGGGCGGTCTGCGAAGGCAGTCTGTCAGAGTCCCGTGTCCCGGCCGAGAAGGGATGTTTCTGCTGCTTCAGCACTCGCCAGCAGCCCGGAGGCGTTACGGCAGTCCAGCAGATGGCGTAGCAGTTAAGGTGCAAAGGAGGGACCCAACTCTGGTGCCACTGAGGAAAACCCTCAAATGGAAATGCTCTATAAAACATCCAGCTGTATAAATGTCTAACTTAAAAAGCTCCCTTTACAAGAGAATCTGCTAAGCAGCTGTGTACAGATGTCAAGGACTTGGACCAAAAACTGAAAGTCGCCTGAAGCTTTAAAGGGACTCAGCTGTGCAAAATGGTGTCCCATTGGATGAAAGCTATTTAAAACAAAGATTTGCTATTTCTGTAGTCCTGCTGCAGATGACTGGTGGTTCTGTGCAGCCCAGCAACACCATTCTTTGTTGGAGTTTGGGTTCTCATGTTTTGAGTAACGCTGTCTTCTATTGGAGGAAAGTGTGGTCAGTGGGTGGGGCTCATGGGGGCATGAAAAAGTCAGCCATTCATTAAACTATTGAAGTGGAATATATTGCAATGGACATAGAGTGGTCTTATTTTTTGCACATAAATATGTGTATAAATGCTGATAAATACTACTATGATAAGTCTTTAGTCAGATGGAGTGACTTGCATCACCAAACCAAGAGCATCTGATGGCCAACCCCCCTCCCCCCCCAACTGTGTCTCTCCTGCCCAGTTCCTATCTCCCTCACGCCCCCATCCTCGTTTTCCTGCCCTGTCCCTCTCTCCCTCACACCCCCATCCTCGTCTTCCTACCCTGGTCCTCTCTCCCTCACGCCCCCATCCTCGTCTTCCTAACCTGTTCCTCTCTCCCTCACACCCCCATCCTCGTCTTCCTGCTCAGTTCATCTCAGTTCCAATAGCCATCACGCCCAGGAAACGTTGCGACACTGCCAAGACATGAAGTAGATGGTGACAGCGACAGCCACGGATGACACACGCATTAGTGCTACATGGCTGTTGGGGGGGGGGGGGGTTAGCGAGGGGGCTGTCCGTAGAAATCAGCAGATTACCAGGCGCAGGCCCAAAGTTCATTGCGCGCTGTCTGTCAAGCGGCACCAGGCATGTGGGATGTGATCTTTTCTTCTAAAAGCCTGACAAACACGCAACATCGGTGTAATACAGCGAAAGGCAAACCACCCTTAATTAAACCACATGCTTTGCTCGGTATCTTACATGAGAGACCGTTTTTATTGGACTAAATGTTTTGATTAATCTCAATTTAGTTTAATGGGTGCCTACAGGTTTGAGTAGATCTGGTTAAATCACTTCCTTTACAGAAAGGCACCATGAAGGGAGGGAAGTTAGGGTGATCCCTGACTGACAAGGGCCCTAAAATTTTGGAACATAAGTTGATTGGTCAGGGTTGGGGACCTAATATGAATTTTGCCACGGGGACCAAAAATTCTAATGGCACACCTGCCACTAGAGATGTTAGTACAGAGATTGATGCATCTCGGCAGCAGAGGATTGTGGGACAGACTAGGGGGACAGAGACTTCCTGCTCCCAGTATACATCAGTTGCCCCTCTGCTGGCTTCGCCAACATCTCACAGTTGTCCCCCTCACCAGCTGATTGCCACCCCGCCGGTGCCGATCGCCATGCTGCTGCCATCCTTCCATCCTCCAAGTGGGCCACACTCCGCTGGCGGGATTCGAGCTGGTTGCCGCGGTGACGAGCATGCTTCGGCGAAGTGAAAGTGAACGCGAATGGCTGTCCACCCTTGGGAGATGGGGATCAGCAGGAGGTGTCACTTTTTAATGGTGATCATACCTGTACTGCAGGATGTGTGTTTATTGGGGGGGGGGGGGGGGGCGCTAGGGAGACTTGCGTCAGTCAGGGTGGACAGAAAACATCAGTGCCAATGGAACCACTGGCAATCCACCCCTGCACCCCGTTGCTCTGAGTAGCCTGTCAGTAATGGTCCTCTTATTGGGGGGGGTCTGCAGCTCAGTGGGTGCAGCCTCTGTGCCTGTCATGGGAAGGTCACCGGTTCAGCCCTCAGTAGAATAGTCATATCTTTGTTGGCTCCTTGAGGCAGGGCCTCCCAAAATGCTCCAGACCTGAACATGCACTCCGACTCAAAGCTTTACATTCACCTGTGCGTCTGTGTGCTTCAGGCATACATTACAATGTAAATGTAAAAAGACATTGTGGGGACCACTTTTTTTTTAGTCCCTACAAGGGTAAATTGAATTAAAAAAAAATCGGTGCAATCAAAAAACTAAAAATACCAAAAGTCTCATATTTAGTTTGGTTACTTATGGTTAAGGTTAGGGCTGGGTAGGGGTTATGGTTGTAATTGTGGGCATTAGGTTTTTTATAAGTTAGGAAATAATTGGATGGTCCCCACAATGATATGAGCATAAGTCTGTGTGTGTGTGTGTGTGTGTTTGTTTGTGTGTGTGTGTGTGTGTGTGTGTGTGTGTGTGTGTGTGTGTGTGTGTGTGTGTGTGTGTGTGTGTGTGTGTGTCAAAGCGAAGCTTGATGGGAAAAGCAAAGAGAAGTAAGATCGTATCCATCCCTTTGTGTCATTCCCTTGATGAGAACGAATAGGAGACAGAGAGAGTGCTCATGTGAGTATGCCAATGGGGGCCTGAGAGATGCTTATGTCGTCTCCCCAGTTGCCTGTTTAGATTTCATTGACCCACACAAACAACTCACTCCGCCATCCTGCTGTGAATACTGACAGACTCAGTGCCGAATTCAGGCCTGGTGGGAGTTAAGCAATCATAGCAACAAGTTGTCAGAGTTAAATTAGCAGTGGCTAGCTGTGTAAACAGGGACGCCAGCATTCCTGTTAGTGCAGTCAAGGCGTGCCCATCTCTGCTCCATGGCCACCTCCTGCCCGTGCCCTGGCACCGTGCCACCCAAATAAAAATGGTACCACTCTCAGTTGTATGCTGCAGCTGCAAGGTTTCCTGTTCGGCAGTGTCCGATGTTATGCTGTTTTTGTTTTCATGTTTTTGAATTCATTGCTGGTTCAGCGTTAAAAGCAAACAGAAGTGAGACCCTGGGTCCTTTTTGCATACATTTAACGTGACATTAGGCCTGCTATTATGATGGTCTGTTTATCTGTTGCTTTTGATCTGTTTTGCCTGGGGATAGACATACGAAATGTGCTGATATCCCTGATGGCCCGTAATATTCACTGCTTCCGAGCTGTGATTGGCCTTCGCCAGTCAGAGATGTCAGCACAACCGGCTCAGATTCTCTGCCATGTTAATACCAGGGAGCCTGAAACAAGCTCAGAGGACTCTTCCCCATCATATAACAGTTTTAAAAGTGTGTGAGCCTTTATTACATGAGTTACGTTATTTGCCAGCCCTCGCTACCCCATTGGAAGTCTGCCTCCAGTCTGGTGGAGAGGGTCCCTTTGGGAAGGCTTAGGTACTCCCTCTGTTACATGCTGTTCTTTTGGCTTGAACACTTCTGATGTTGCCCCTCCAGCTTTTCATTCTAGGAAAATCAATCTGTCAATCAATAAATACATCCCGTGCTATTCTATACTGCACTGTCTAATCAGAAATTAGTTGTCACAAAGCACTCACAGATGGAATCAAACTCAGCTGGCCGTTGCTCTTTGTTGGATGTTCTGACGTAGATATTGTTGTAATTATCGCACTCGTGCATCTTTGGAATTAAAGCTGTTGGGCTCAGTTGGCTTCTCTGTGTAGATCTGTCCTGGCTTGTCTATCTAGATTTCTTTCTGTCATTGTCCTTCTAGAGCTTTCTAGACTTGCTTATGGTGCATATGTTCCTGTTCTTCTTTTATATAAGAAAACAACAAAGACCCTCATATCACTGACAGTGACAGATCACACGTGGTGGCAGTGAAACTTTTTGACAGTATCGAGATAAGGAGGAGCCCACTGCATTGTGTCCTGGTCATATAACCTGATAAGAACCGAATGGAGGCTGCTTGGTCCACACGGGGGCATGTCCTGCCAGTCTTGACATGCAGGTGTCTAAGTGGAGCAGGAATGCTGTCCTGTCAAGTCAGAGCACCAGCTCTCAGACATGTATGGAAAGTTGGGATGGTGCTTTTGCCCTGTAGTTGAATGCTGAGGAGAGCAGAGCTTCAGGGAGACACCAGGCAAATAGGGGAATCAGCAGTGGATGTCGTGTTGGTCTTGAAGTGCAGCCACTCGTCCGCGCTTGATCACATCTCTGTTGTGTCTTATGGATTATGCCTGATGATTCTGGCTTTTCTTTGGTGCCTGGGCTTCACCTGTTATCGCAGCAGGGGATGTAAAGAGAGATCGAGAGCTCAAATTATAGTTAAAACAGGTTTTAATGCGTATTAGAGGCATTATTGCACTTGGTTGCGCCGTCGTCCTTAATCGCTTGTGTTCCTGCAGTCATCGGTAGTCTTTTGCAGACTGATTGTACACTTAGAATTGGAATTTAATTGCGAATCTGACACACAGGGAGTTGTGTGACAGAAGGGCCCAGGGCATTGTGGGTGAGTGGAGCCACGGAGGCGAGGGGGCGGCCGTCCCAAAATGCACAAAGCACAGTTCCTGCGAGCTGCTCACCCACAGACTGCGGCTATGATGACAGGTCCGTCCACACGGAGCAGCAGCTAAATCTGTAACAGGCACCACTACTATATACCAGCTTCAAATTGCACAAATGATCTTTTGCTGTTTTGGGAGTATCGTCTCCTTTCCGCCGCCTTATCAGTGTCTCTCCCGTCTCATGTGGTGAGCATCCTGTTATGTTCATTCAGCATTTCCCAGCTGAATGTTTCGGTCATTATTCACACTGAAGGGCGCTGATGGATTCACTGGAGGCCTGGAGAAGTGATGACTAAAGGCCTGTGAGCTTGCTAGCAGTCAGTGGGTGCATCTTCCACTGAGCCTTGGAGAAAAGGCAGCTGTTAGGTAAGGTCTGCTTTTGAGAGAGTGTAGGTAAGGGCAATGTGATGGGCTGGCCTGTAGGGGGCAGAAGGGCATAGTGAATTTTTCTGTCAACATGAGCGTCAACCTCTCTTATACGCTTCCTCCATTTTGCTGCACCACCTCCTTGTTTCATATTGGGTTGGCTAAGCTCTGATTTTGAGCCCACCACAAACTGGCTTTTGAAGGACGTTTTTAACAAACAGTTATGATTAATACCCCCCCTTTAACCTCTTTGCACTAGTTAAGGAAATTTAAATTTCTTTCGTACCTGTTTTTGTATTTGGTTGCTGTCCACCCTGACTCCCCATTTTGCCTATCCCAGAAGCCGCCAGTGAGATTTATGATCAGGAGACTAATTGGATTCTCCCATCATCCCTCCCTGCATTAAACGACTGTGCCCAGCCTTTCTGACTTTGCCCTGTGCCTTAAATGTCCTTCGACGGCGGCGGCTAAAAAGCTGCCAGTCCTCATATACGCATTGCATTTGGCAAGGATTTGACCATTAATTCTGGGATTGTTTTCAGACCTCGCAGCTACATTATTTGCCATCATTGAGGTTATTTGACACAGTTCATTGGGTAGTGTTGGACAGGCACCGTAACATCTTTCTGTTCAGCAATATCGTCCCCGTGTGGCATTATCCCATTCTCGGTTCCAGTTGAACCGCACAACAGTCAGCTAACACGTGTGAAGACAAATTAAAATGGCAGTGTTGTGTGATTCTTACATGCTCACCATTGGCAGGGTGTTGAGAGCCATGAGGCGGCCAATGGGCACTGCAGCGTAGGACTAGTTACCGGTGAAAGCCGATCTGGTCAAGAGAGGTTGAGAGCGTGGTTTAATCCTGTGGAGGAATCTTGGCTACTCCAATAGGTTTCCCCAGTTGGCCCTGCCAGCTCTGAGCCTCTATAATTTGCTCTCCATTGGCATTTAGCCCATTTGCCGCTGCTGTCTACACGCCAGCGTGAGTGAGAGAGATATCGGCACCTCACTGTCTAGCTGTGACTTCTCAGCTGCTTCCCCCCACATTCGCTCTCCTTCGGGACGGAGTTATCAGCCACTGTGTCCGCTCCTCCTCCATGAGAGCAAAGCTTGCTGATGACTGTACCCCCTCGTGGATACCTGCTCTTTCCCAGCCCAGTGTCACAGTTCTGACCCCAAAGCACATGTTTGTTTCCACATGCTCATTGTCTTTACTACCCTGTATTGCTGATACTATCAATTATACAAGGCGTTTTATGTGAATTATACAACTGAGTCTGTAGTATACTGTCATACAATATGAGGCACATTTTCATTAATGGTCCCTTTTCATTATTTATCACCTTAATGCTTATTTATTTGGTAATTATGTTTATTTTATTGCAGTCCAGTCATAGTGTTAACATGGGGACATTTCATGTCTACTAACCTGCTCTATATTCTTCATCGAATATCAGGGGAACCTGTACTAGGATCCTTTCTATTGAGGCTCTTTGCTCTGAGAGCTAGAGGAATGGGGAATTCTGAGCTTTTTTTCTGGAAAAATACTCAACCCTGGAGTCATGTGATCCATTGTGAGATAAGACAAGCTTCAAGGACAGTTCTGTATACCTCTTAGGGGTAATGATTGCTTATCTTTCCTCTTGCTGGTATCTTATTCATGATCCTAATTCCAGTTGCTCTTTTTTCCCTTATCTGTGGGATAATGGTCACTCCTTCCTTCAGTCCTTCACTTTTCTCCTGAACAACCCCATGCCTTGGTGATAGATCTTCTTCTTAACCCTGTAGCTCAAAAAGTAGAGCATTGCACTAACGTCACAAAGGTTGTGGGTTAAAATCCTGGAGTACACATAAATCGCAAGCCTTTCTTCTACTGTAATTCGCTCTCAATAACTGTGTCTGATAAATAAATGAAATATTAATTAAACTTCACCCTCCTGTACTTCTCTTTGTACCCCAGATGATGTGCCAGTTGAAGACGACTTCCGTGAAGGACATGTCCCAGAGCAGTTTGCCGGGCTGCTGCATGGTTCATCGCCAGCCTGCGAGTCCCCCGACAACCCCTACCAGCTCTACGGAAAGGTGCGCAAGTTCAGTGCTCCTGAGCCTGGACCGGCACATCACCACGGCAACCTGCTGCAGGCTCCCGAACTGTGTACCCGCCTCCCCCGAACGGGCAGTGAAGCGTCCGCCCTAAAGGGTCCACGGGAGCCAAAACCGCAGGTTGTTTATCGGACCATCTTCCACACCCGTGTGAACCAGAACCAAACCCGGAACCAGAGCCGGAACGAGGCGGATCCAAAAAGTGGCTCCCCAGCTCGATCAGGCTTGGAGGAGCGAGCGTGCACGCTCGGCAGGATGCGTTCCGTGCCTAAGGACGTGCTGGACCTGCAGCTCTCCCGGAACTTTTCCAAGTCAGACTCCAACCTCATCTCCGTGTCACCCATCCAGGAGGAACGACGAGGCCAGCCTGGCACTGGCAGAGCCAGCCCCAGCAGCCGGCTGGAGCGAACACCATCCTTCACAGCAGAATGGGAGGAGGTAAGAGTGGCTATAGTGGCCACTAGTCTCTCGTTCTCATTGATCATTGGTTCATTGTTTATGGGTAGTATTTTTTATTTATTGGATTTTATTTATTTTATTTATTTAACCTTTAATTAACCAGGTTTGAGATCACAGATCTGTTTTGCAAGGGAGACCTGTCCAAGGTAGCAGCAACTCAGTGAGGTAGCAGCAACTCAGTGAGGTAGCAGCAACTCAGTGAGGTAGCAGCAACACAGTGAGGTAGCAGCAACTCAGTGAGGTAGCATCAACACAGTGAGATAGCATCAACTCAGTGAGGTAGCAGCAACACAGTGAGATAGCAGCAACACAGTGAGGTAGCATCAACTCAGTGAAATAGCAGCAACACAGTGAGGTAGCAGCAACACAGTGAGATAGCAGCAACTCAGTGAGATAGCAGCAACACAGTGAGATAGCAGCAACTCAGTGAGATAGCAGCAACACAGTGAGGTAGCAGCAATACAGTGAGGTAGCAGCAATACAGTGAGGTAGCAGCAACACAGTGGTGCAAGTGGAGCAAGGACAGCACAAAAGACAGTGTTACATGTGAAAACAATGCAACCGTTGTTGTGTACGGAGGTTTCTAGCCAAAGGCTAATTTGCAAACCTAGTCCTTGGTTGGACCAGGTTTTCAGGCTATCTGTGTGTTTATACACTTTAGGCGAATTGACTTAGTATCCCAGGATGATGCCAGCAATGGGTGTGGCTTAAATAGCAAATCCTTCTAATGAATAGGGGTGTCTGCATTCTTTTGTCCATATTTTGTGTGTTGATTTGACATCCCTATCTCACGTCATATGCACTCTGACCTGCAAAAACTCCTAAAACTGATCTGTATGCATTTCAATTCGAAAGTATGTAGCACTGGTTGTAGGAAGAACTGAATGCTAAATAGCCTTGTTGTTGACATGAGGGCATACTTGTGGTCTTCTGTAACACCTTCCCATGGGGCTGCTTTGTTGCATTCAAGTAGAGTTCTGCATAGAGCATTAAGAGAACAAATTGCCATTCTATACCAGTCAGGGTCAGGTTTACATTTTGCCCAGAAATCAACTCAAAGAGAATCTCCTTTTTAGAGGATCTCACGTTTGGTACTAATATCAAACTCAACCAGTGTGAGACTGGCACTGGATGGGGTCAAGTCCAGGAAAACAAGTCATGGAAACAGAGAACTGGAACAGCCCTAAAGAGACTGCCTTGGAAAAACCAGACCAAAAACAGTAAAGCTCAGAGAAACCAGCCCTAAGAGTCCATTTCAAATAAACCAGCAATAAGAGTCAAGCTCAGAGAAACCAGCCATAAGAGTCAATCTCTGAGAAACCAGTCCTATGAATCCAGCTCAGCGAAACAAACCTTAAATAGTCAAGTTTAGAGAAACCAGCCCTTTCTCCGGTTGCCTTGAGAACCAAATCCAGCCAAAAAGCACACCGTAAAATCCTGTTTAGGGAAAATGTGGATTTTTTATGGCAGTCAGCACAGCCGTAAGCAGAAAATATGACTGCTGCAGTGATGATGTTTCATGCTCCATCTTTGTCTCTCTATAGATTGATAAAATCATGAGCTCCATTGGAGCCGGAATCAGTACAGAGCTGGAGGAGATCAAGGAAGACACATCAGGTGCGTGTTTGTCTTTCTGCATCTATGTATATATATATGTGTGTGTGTGCGTGTGTGTGTGACTTCAGTCTATATCTGTGTGTGAGTAATGAAGTAAACTTACCTCTCAATCTAAAGGCCCAGAAGTGTATTAGCAGTAAGTCTGAGGCAATAACTTTCTGAATGAGCACTGTAGAGACAAATTGCATCATGAGAAGTTGGCTCATATAACTAGGCCGTGAGGTCAACCCAGATCTTAGGCTTGAATGGCACCCTCCTCTACACTGACTGTACTGCGCTATTCTTTCATTGACAGCTCTGGTCCTCTGCCTGTCCAGAGTACCTGAAAGGATGTTCCCTTTGCGCATGATAGCATAGCCTGTGGTGCCATATGATTCTCATGTGGATGAGCCACCTTGTTACATTTTACACTGACAGCTGGTTATAGGTTGTGTTGCTATGTATGCTAGCTTTAGCTGCCCATGTTTTGGTCTGTATGTACAGCGTTCCACTGTGGTGACCTGCAGACAGAAACCCTAGAACCCTAGCCTCAGCCTTTGGCGGATGCTTTGTGGTCTGTCTCCAGGGGAACCCCATTATTGTTGTTAGATGTGGAGGAAGCTGCTCGAGGTAGGAAATGGATAGTGTGATGTGTGGAGCAACCGTTGGGCTTTGGGGTGCTAAAGCCAGCCTATGCTGCAGCCTAAGATGGACCAGACCTCTGGGCCTTTTTCTAATGTTCCATTTCTGCTGCCTGTCTCTTTCCTCAAGTGTTGAATGCCACAGTCAATCATCGTGTGTCCCTCCTTCCCTTCTCAGCCAGGGGGTCACATGTCTCCACAGCGTTTAGTGCTAATTTCAGGGAATAAAGAGTTTATATATGGAAGGAATGAGGATAAGTTTCAGGGGAGAGAGGAAAACGTGAGAATCAAGAAGAGGAGAAGCATTTATAACTTTCCCCTGATTCTGATGGAATGGAAGGTTTATCTTATGGAGTGGCAAGTGTGTATGCCTGTAATAATGTGTATGTGTATGTGTGTGTGTGTGTGTGTGTGTGTGTGTGTTTGTGTGTGTGTGTGTGTGTGTGTGAGGGTGAGTGTGTGTGTGAGAGAGAGACAGAGAGTGTGTGCTTCGGTGTCTCCTTGAGAGTGTGTATGTATGTCTGTGAATGTGTGTATCTGGGAGAGTGTGTGCGTGTCTCTGACAGCGGGCATGTGTGTGAGAGTGTGTGTATGTACAAGAATGTGTATTCCTATATCAGTTAGAGTGTGTGTGTGTCCATGAGAGTATGTATATAAGAATGCATGCATGTCTGTGAGAGTGTTTGTGTGTGTGTGTGTGTGAGTGCATGTGTTTCTTCATCTCTCAGTATGTGTGCATGTGACGTGTGTGTTGGTGCTGTGTCTCCGTTATTGCCGTTGCATGTGGTTTTAACATTCATTTCTCTGTTCTGCCTGTCTGTGTGTTTGCACGCCTGTGTTTGTTTTTGTGGTTGTACACGACTGTGTGCCTGCGCTATAGGAGAGGGCATCCTCATACACCTCCACACCCTCAGACAATGGCGGGGTACGGAGTGAGGGAGGGAGAGGGAGAGAGAGAGAAAGAGAGACAGAGGGAGGGACAGAGGGAGGGAGAACTGGAGAAAGAGGGAGCGGGAAGAAGAGAGGAGGGGCAGGGAGAGACAGGGAGGGGGGTTGAGAGAGAGAGAGAGAGAGAGAGGGAGAGGGAGGAAGGTGTGGGGACCAGCGCTGTAGGAGCATATAGATGAGTGTGGGAGTACTTGATAAAGAGAATTCTATCAGGCAGCCAGGCAGCGCCTGCTCTCTCTCTCTCTCCCTCTCTCTCTCCCTTGCTCTCTCTCTCTCTCTCCCTTTCTCACACACACACGCACACACACTCCGCGCGGGAAGCAGGAGCAACAGCTGAGCCCTCGCCGCCGTCGCTGTCGCCACTCTGCCATGGCCACACAGCGACCCGCTGGAGCCTGAGGGACCCGAGCCGTCGCCGGGCCGCTGGGGCATCCTCTGCTCCTCCTCGGCCCTCTCCGCCTCCCTCCGTGGGCTTTTTTACTTCCCCCCTCCCTCCCTTCCCTCGTGTTTATTTTTTTTTTCCGTCTCGGTCTCGTCACGCGGGTCGCCGCGGTAACCGGGCAAGCTGGCGGGCTCTTTCGACAGCCACTTTGCCAGGAATATGATGTGGCAGTGCCAGCTGTCACAGCCGGACTGTCGCTGCTACCGCGTGGACGGCTACTCGCTGCTCAAGCGGCTGCCTCTGCATCCCCTCATAGGCCCCCGGTGCCCGGTGCAGTCTGTGGGCCAGTGGCTCGACAACATCGGCCTGGTCCAGTATGAGAACCACCTGCTCGCCAACGGGTTCGACAACGTCCAGTTTATGGTGAGTGCTCCGCCGCCTCGCCGATCCGGCCGTGCTCATGTCCTCTGCTGCTCGGTCTCAGGCTCGGGGGAGCGGAGTGAGGACCTCTGAATCTCCCCCCCCCCCACACACACACACACACAGACACTCACACTCCACCCCCAGCCACGACACATTGAGCCCACGTTCCGGAAACTTTGTCGCATGTGGCGTGTTGCTGCTACACCCTCCTATCAGGCTCACTTAGCTTTCCCTTCCAGCTATGCGACCTTGCCGGTTAGTTAATTAAATCAGAAGATGATCCCATTTAGTTTTCCTCACCGCAGCCCGTCCCAATTCTGATTAAAGGCTTCCTTTCACGCACTGACACCTGTAGGTAGACCCTTTTCACAGAATAGGTGTGTTTCCAACAGCCTCTGTCCATGAACACACATGTCTTAGTGTGGTGGGATTCGGGGCGAAACGGCATGTTTTGCAGAGGTTCCGTGTTTGATTTATCGCATACCCCGTGCGTCTGTGTCTGCAGTATAGCTTGGTGGTCCTGCACACTGGGCCGAGGCAGCCTTGCACGCCACCCGCCTGTAGTGCATTGTCAGGGATGTGTGCGTCTCCATTGTGGTAAGATAATTACCCAGACTTCTCCGTGGAGCACATCGGAGGCATCGGAACAGGGCTCGTGCATACGCACCGAGATTCCTCGCCGTGCGGAGCGTAGCGCCACCCAGCTGTATGCGGTAGTATGACTACTTCAGAGTCAGCAACAGGTGCAAGGAATGTGTGTGTATGTGTGTGACTGTCATTTTTATATTGCTGGCTGTTAATGATTTCAAGTAGGAGCGGTGTGTGTTTGTCTGTGTGTGTGTGCAGTTGACGTAAATGCAGAAAGGGCACTTGTATGTTTTTCTGGATGACGCATAGACTGCACTGAGACAGGTAGCTTTATGTAAGTGATGGTGTGTGTGGTGTGTGTGTTGGAAGGAAGGGCAGGCATTTTGTGTTTCTGTGTTTGGTAAACTGCACCAGCTTTTTAGGGCTTCAGAGGGCCACCTGAGGAAGGCTGGTGTACAGCTGGCAATGTCCTGTACAACGGGCAACGGGGCACTTGTATGTCTGTGGTCCGCTGCCCAAAGTGGGAGGCTTCCTCATGCACGGTGAAGCTACGAGAGCGGGCTGTTGTCACGGATACGCAGCATCACCACGTGCTGTGTCCAATGGGGAAGGCAATGAGATGATGGCCCCATTCACTTTGTTTTCGGGGGGAGGGGTGTCCCAAAACACCTTTCAGTCACAAGTCGTCTTGAGTAATGCAGTGTGTCGCAGTCCTGTCAGCGTTGGCAGGGTGGCGTAGTGTGGGGGACTGCTGTGAGGGTCTTACGTCGTCATGGAAGCGCGGGATACACGGATAGGGGCGGAGGCATGGCTGGACTTAACGATGCCGGCTTGGCATTCGGTGCCCTGCGGGGGCAGCCGTGTGGTTCTGCATTCGTCATGTGGGGGGATGCAGGCCCCTCACTGGAATGAGGGGGTCCCTGAGCCTCTGTGGGTGTTGGGGGGGGGGGGGGCTCCTTACACTCTGAGGATGGCGCGATGATGCCACTCAGAGCCGTGAAGCCCGGCACCTCGGAGGCACATTGCTGAGGACACAGCATCCTCTCTCTGCCGCTGTGCCAAGGAGACCTGCTCTGCATAGTGATGCGTGTGAGTGTGCGCTGCGTGTCTGTGCCTGTCGCCACCCAGAGGTGAATCGACTGTGCGTTTGTCTGTGTAACACTGAGGGCTACATGCTCTGCGATGACGCCTCTGAGGATATTTACTGGACCCACTCTGCTGGCTCCTCTCCTCGCGTTGCTATGACCTGCATCTGTCCCTCCGGTTGCCCTGGCAACTGCAGCCTGAGTGGGCTGTTCCAAGCGATCTACAGCGCTGCTCGGCAACCGGACCGAGGGGAAGAGTCAGAGCTCAGCCATTATGCCTGCGTGTGCGTGTGTGAGTGTATGCGAGAGTGTGCATGTGCTTGTGTGTGCATGCATGAGTGAATCAGTGGGGAGGCTGAGTACCAGGGATAAAGACTCTAACCGTGTTTTATACAGAAGTCTTGTTTGACCCCAAACAGCCGAGCAAGCTGTGCCATTAATCCAGTTAAAGAGCATGACCCTAGAGAGAGAGAGCAGAATCCATAATCTGCGCTCAGAGACGATATGCAATCAGGGACAAATTACATATTAATCGGTTAGGAGCTCCATTCTCGCAGGGCCGTGACTCGTGGAGGCTGAGCTACTGGGCCTATGTGTTTCTGGTGTTTTTTGGCAGGACAGGCGAGTGAGCCCTTAGCCAGAGCCGGCAGAGAGCTTCCAGACCTGGTGAGCCCTTGCATGAGGCTTGGTGACTGGATTGTCAATCAAGGAGCCCTTTAAATAAAATCCACCCGCTGTCCCTCATCTGCTTATGGGAGCACGAGGGGCCATTTCTCCTTCTGCTTTTGTTTTTTTAGCTTATTTGCAGCTCACGCTCAGGACAGCATATCATGTATGTCTGTGTGTGTATGAGATGGATTTTATGTGTGTCTGCACTGTAAACTTCAGTACATTGTCAGTGCATTTTAAATGCCTGCCAATCAGTGCATCGGGGTGTAAGCCTGTCATCCCTGTCCATTGTTATTTTTTATATCATACCCAAAAATGATGGGTGCTTAGGAAAAAACTGTCTGATTTGTCCGCTGTATTTGGTCACCTGACCAACCCCCCCCTTTTCCACCTCCTTCCCCCAGGCGGAGGCCTGTGGATATTTCTGCCTTCTCTGGTCCTCTTCCTAACAGACTCAGGGGGCTACGACCTCAGATACAGTGCAGCTGACTAGTGAATTAGAATATACAACTGGCTGATGGAGTAAAATGCGCACCTGGCCAGTGGAATAAAATGTAAACCTGGCTAGTGGATTAAAATACACACCTGGCCAGTTGATTTAAATGTGCACCTGGCCAGTGGATTATAATGCGCACCTGGCTAGTAGATTAAGGATAGCTAGGATAAGCTAGGCAGTAGTTCGGGCAGCTCAAAGAGCCGGTGACTATCAAGGCGGTTGGGTGTTCACCGGTGTGAGTCTGTAGCCGTCATATTTTGGAAGGTCTATGATACTGCTTCTGAATAGCCTCTGCTTATATTTAGCAGTGGATGATGGAGCTTCCCAGTCCTTGAGTGTCTAAGCCACAATAAACACCCTGTTTCTCTCTGTTTTCTGGTTGCCACCATGTGACAGTCAGTGGACAGCAGTGCTGGTCTCGCTTATCCTGGCTTGGCTTGCCGATTCTCTGCCAAGTTAGTCTTGTGTTACTTCATCGGGATGTTGGAGTACTTATGTAAGGTTGTACGTCAGTTAAGCATGCTTGTGCCTGCACCTTGTGTGCCCATAGCATCACGTATGACCATGTGACTACTGGGGGTTATTTGATGTGGCGTTGTGTTCCTGTGTGTTTGCCACATGTCTGTGAAAGTGTCTGCTGCTCTGCAGAGCTCTGTAGACAGCAACAAGCCGCAAGTTGCCTATGTGCCTCTAGGTTTTCAGTGTTTAAAACAGTGTCTATTCCTGGGACACATCAGAACAGGCCACTATGACTTAGATGCTGGGTCTGATTCTGATGGTGCAGGATCCGCTGGCTAGGTTTGATGATGCATGATCCACTAGCTGGGTCTGATGGTGCAAGATGCGCTGGCTAGGTTTGATGATGCATGATAAGCTAGCTGGGTCTGATGGTGCAAGATCCTTTCACTGAGTATGATGATGCAGGATCTGCTGACTGAGTCTGATGGTGCAGATTCAGGTCATTGAGTCTGATGGTGCTGGATCAGCTTGCTATGTCTGATGGTGTGGATTCAGCTCACTGGGTTTGGTGGTACAGAATCCATTACCTTGGTGTAATGGTGCAAGATGCGCTGGCTAGGTTTGAGGATGCATGATCAGCTAGTTGGGACCGGTGGTGCAGGATCCTTTCACTGAGTATGATGATGCAGGATCTGCTGACTGAGTCTGATTTTGCAGATTCAGATGGTGCCGGATCAGGTTGCTGTGTCTGATGGTGCAGGATCTTCTAGCTGGGTCTGATGGTGCTGAATCAACTTATCAGTGGTGCAATATTGTCATTATTTTATGAGAGCTCCTTTGGAGGTCCCCCATCGCTTATGCCAGACCACAGAGAAGCCCACATTCACGTGGACACAATTTTTTTTCTTATTGTGTAACATGGACGTTGGCTCTGTGTTTAAGGATCCACACTTTGTTGTACCTTTCATTAAGGTACCTATTTTGAATTGCTTTAAAAATGATTCAGATGCATAGCAATATATGTAAAAATCGAAGCAAAGTAAGTCACACTGACATGTTGCTAAGCATCTTAAAATATTGATAAAGAATGACAGAACAAAGCAGTCAGGACTAAAAATAGAGGCTATTGAGAAACAAGGAGAGGAACAAAGAGAAAGAGTGGCTGCCAGTGAGAGATTTAGTCTGGTCTTACAGGGCAGAGCTGTCATCCTCTTCTTGGGGCACCAAGTGGATTATTTGACCACAGAACTCTGGACTTTTATAATCTTGTGCCAAAGTGGCAAGCAGTTAGCCTGGCCTCTGGCTGCTGAGTGCACCCCCTCATGCAGCAGCGACACTGCCTCTTACGCTGATTATGGTCTTCCCTTTGCTTCCTTCAGGCTGTAACTGAATGCCACTTCAGTTTCTTTAATTGGTTTAATTGGCACAAGGAACTACATTTATAGTTCATATGCAGCTGAATCCTGAGCTAGGTGTAAAAACTGGTGACATAAAATAAGGTTTTAATACTTCTACACCCACACACACTCTTACCCTGAGATGGTGCCAGGCTGGGACATATTTTACCGCCAATGTGGGAATGTAAAGTAAGCGGGGGATGGGGGGTGGGGATTTGTGGTGGTTTTCGGTTCAGTTACGAAGTTTTACAGCATTTTTCTGTGTGTCAGCAACAACAGCAATAACTATAACAGCGACACTGACAATAATAATTACCTATATATTATTATTATCTAAACTCAAATATGTTTGTTGGCCTTGAACTTCAGGAGTGCTAAAAACATAAATTAAATAATGTGAATAAATCCATTTAACACACTGCTGTTTATACCATGGTATGTGTGTAGTCAGTGTTGTTTCTCACTGCTTCAGTAAACATTGCTGTTTATACCAAGGTGGTGTGTGTGTGTCTGTGTGTGTGTATGTCTGTGGGTGTGTGTGTGTGTCTGTGTGTGTGTGTCTGTGTGTGTGTCTGTGTGTGTGTGTGTGTGTGTCTGTGTGTGTGTGTCTGTGTGTGTGTCTGTGTGTGTGTCTGTGTGTCTGTGTGTGTCTGTGTGTGTGTCTGTGTCTGTGTGTGTCTGTGTGTGTGTCTGTGTCTGTGTGTGTGTGTCTGTGTCTGTGT
>JAABNY020000001.1:10357965-10368552 GCA_015164015.2 Brevimyrus niger
CAGAGAGACAGTGAGAAAGAGGTGGAATACACAGAGGAACAGGAACACAGAGCAAAGCAAAAAGGAGCAGAGAGAGAGACAGCGAGAAAGAGGTGGAATACACAGAGGAACAGGAACACAGCATACCAAAAAGGAGCAGAGAGAGACAGTGAGAAAGAGGTGGAATACACAGAGGAACAGGAACACAGAGCAAAGCAAAAAGGAGCAGAGAGAGACAGGCAGAGAAATAGGTGTAAGAGAGAGGAACATGAACTGCAGCACAGAGTGGAAAAAAACAGAGAACAGCAAAGAGGGGCACAGAGCAGAAGACAGAAACAGGAAGAGAAAAAGTGGAGAGTACAAACAAACAGGAACAAAAAGAAAAACACAAGAAACAGGAACACAGAGAAATCCATCTGATAAAAATGATGAAAAACCCATCACCAATGAGTGGGTGGATAATGGCTCCTAAATTAGAACCTGCATCTATTTATCCCCTTGATCCCAGCAGGCAAAATACTGCAAAGCAATCAGATAAGTTTAAATTACATCCACAAGGCAGGTGCGTTGATGTACTGTGTGAATGAACTGAAGTTTCACACCGCTGATGCCAAATTACTATTACATTCAAGATGCTCAGGGGCGTCGTATATTCTACTGTTAATACATAAACAAGAAAAGGTGACCTACTGCACAAATTAAACCCAGTCTTTATACAAACTCAGCAGCTAGAAGCCAAAAACAGCAAACATAATTGCTACATGATATCTATGATCCAATAAAAAAACAAGATAAAAATACATATTTTGTGTAAATGTGTAAACATGTAGGTATATACTGAAAATTCAGCCAAGTTTGGGCCCTTTGTGGGGCTCTCCTGATGCATGTGGAGTGATTTCCTTCAAAAATGATAGACTCATCTAATCTGATTGGTGGAATTTGTTGTTCATCCTCCAATGGAAAAAGTCCAATGTGCGTGCCTTCCGTACAGGTGCGGCCAATTGGCTATGATGGGAACAACCCAACGTCAGTGGCGGAGTGGCTGGAGTCTCTGGAGCTTGGTGACTACACCAAGTCTTTCCTCATCAATGGCTACACCTCAATGGAGTTGGTCAAGAAGATCTGGGAAATTGAGCTCATCAATGTAAGCAGCATCTCCTCTTGTTCCAATCCCATTTAATATCGCATTCTAATGGAATGCACAAAGTCAGTTAATCCGGTAGAAATGTCTGCCTTGATCATACGAATCAGTGGTTAGTGCCCACACTGGGGTGCAACACTTTGAGCACTGGTGTGCTATGACACCATTTCCTGTTCTTGTTTACGGCATCCTATCTCAGCATTGTGAGGTACTTATCTGAAATCATTCTACTGAAAGATAATGTGCAGCCTGAAAGTCCTTCTGGGATTTTACATACTGGGAATACAGAATGTCTTTCCTTTGGACTGAATGAGGGTGTGTTTTTGTGGGGGTGTTTGGAATTTAATTGATCAGATCTTCTGTGGATTACCTTGTGTGGTTCTGAGTGACCATTAGGGTAAAGGGTATGGAGTTTGGTTTTAGCTCTTGGTGACGGGGTAAAGTAAATGTTTCATTCATTCATTTTGTCTCCACGCAATACTGGAACGGAGCTGTAAGAATAAAAAAAGCAGAAAGACAGCATAGTGGCAGGAGGTGGGCGGCATGGTAGGCCGCACTCTCCACCAGCTCACTGCAGCACTGAGAAGAGGGGGCTGCGGGCTCCTTAACTGCTCACACAGAGATGCTGTAGGAGAGGGTGACCACTAGAGGGCACTAAAACCACTGCTATTCAGTACATGTATGCACTGTGCATAGATCTGCCGTAATGAAGAGTCTATGTGATATGGGATTTGAGTGTCTGAATCCTCCTGTTAGGCAATGGCAGAATTTCACTGAGTGCATATATCTGAACACAGTCTTCAGAAAGTATCAGGGAATCAGACAATGGAGAGTCCGGTGCAGTTTATTTATATAGTGGGTGCATAGCATATTCGCAGAGTGTGATGAAGCCATCGGCGTTAACAATGTTCATACAGCGGACAGAAAATCAGGGTGTAATGCCAATGGCCCCAGTGGCCAATTATGATGAGCGGCCTGTTCTGTCATCGGTCATGTGACAGCCTGAAGGTAAGCAGTGAAACACTGGATGGCAGAGATCAGAAAATGGATGGATGGATGGGTAGATGAAGGTGGTGAGGACTGGAGGGAGGCGGGGTTCTGAATAAGGTACCACATTCAACACCCACTGCAGACAGCGGGGAGGGGGGGTAGCGCCAGCAAGTGTTACAGTGATTTAATATACCAGTGGGGTCACCTGGATAAGTCACTACTAAGCCCCCACTGTTCTTAATGCCAGCCCCCCCCTCCCCCACCACCAAAATTGGAAGAGAAGCAGTTGGCACGACAAGCTCCTTATTGTGTCAGGGAACAGAGACATGACCTCTTATTAAAGCACAGGCTGCTCTCGTCCTTCGGTTCGCTGCGTTTGGGGCAAACCATGAGGCAAATGCATTCACTTCCAATGGAAATAAGAAGGGCAGTTCGTAAGTTTAGACTTTAAAGTTGGCCTACTGGGAACACATGGCCGATTTCATTACTGCGTTGCCCCCTTGATTGGCAATATTCTTTAGAGGTTAATGAACACACAAATTAATGCAAATTGGAATTTGGGTTCACAGCTGCAAATCTGCTTATTGGCCAGTAGAGGGCTCTGGTGTTCTTTTTCACAGATTCCACAGGGAACATATTGTGCTTGTGTAGAGAATATCTTACATTACAAATTGACGAAGCCAAAAGCGAGGTTCAAGCATTGAAGTTACTGAGGGATTCACTTTGATTTGAATACTGTGGGGAGCCGGAGATACTGAGCTGTTGTTTTTTCTTCTGCTTCATAAAGCTTTATACGTTCGTCCGTATGGTCTGATGAAAATAGAAAGGTCAGGACATATTTACAGAATTCCCTGAGTGTGCCTGCTAGCAGGGACTTGCTCCCATATAACCTGTGTGGAGGAATGTGGTTCTTTTAGCCAAGGGGAGGAGAATGATTTTTCAAGCCTGAGCAGGAGGTGCTGGGCAGCCACTGAAGCTCGTTGGAGTGGCGATATTTCCATCTGCAAGGACGTGTGTGTGTGTGTTTGCACACAGTGTCTTGTGCTTGAGAGTTGCCCTGTGTTTGTGCATTTCAGATTCATGCTGCGTGTTTCTGTATATGACCGCAGTGTGTCGGCCTGTCTCTCTTTGAGTATGAAACATGTTTTTGCAGTAGAACCACACCTCAGGGCAGAAACACACCGTTTCTCATTGAGACATTCCTCTGCAGACACAGGGACTGCGACTGAACTCCGAACTCATTTTTACAGACACACAGCAACTGGAGCCACTGAGACTGAACTCTAAACCCTTTTTTGTAGAGACACACAGAGCTTTGAGATAGACTGAGATTAAACTCGGAGCCCATTTCATGGAGACATACAGACATTGGAGACACGAGAGCTGAGAATAAACCGTTTACAGAGACAGTCCAGTTCCAGGTAGAGGTCTAAGTGCCACTGGCTATACTGAAGTCCTGAGAGGGGGAAATGGGCTGTGTGATGACTGAGTTAAGCCTCATGAACAATGCAACTGACCCATGATCAGCGCGTGAGCTGAGCTGTGTGTCAGTGAGCATGCTGCCTGTCAGCCTGGATGAGCTGTGCAGGCATCAGGTCACGGCACATCACTCAGCACAATGACCAGTCACTTCCACTAATACAAACTCAGTTAAGTAATAATAGTTCTACTTTTTGATGACCAGTAAGTTGTTGCCATGACAGGTAATGGTCACTGTAGTGACCTGATGTGCGGAGCAAAAGACTGGCTCTTCTGAGCCTTAGGGGGGGAGCATACGTGTGGCCGTGTGTGTGTGTGTGTGTGGTTTGTGTGTGTGTGTGTGTGTGTGTCAGTGTGAAACTGTGAAACCCGCTGCGGTAACAATGATTCCGACCATCTGCTGTGTTCCATGTGAGACGGGCAGCGTGAGATCGGGGGGACATGACTGCAGCTCCAAAATCCGAACGGCCCACAGTAAAAGGCCGGCCTCCCACCCTCACACGTGGTGCTGCTCGAACCCGAACCTGGACCCGGATGACATGCGTGGAGGGAGACGGGGTTGGGAGCAGACCACTCTCAGGCCTCAACTAGGGATTCTCAGTGCTCACCTCACGGAGTCTGCAGGACAGGCAGATGATGGTGCCCCCTATCTGTTAATGCTGAACTCATATTCAAATGGTTTTATTAGTCTGGAAAATTATTCTGAAAATGTACTGCCATTGCTGTGGAACATTGCAAAAAGAACACCTATTTCTAATGTAACAGGTAATGCAGTCCTCGTAATAATACTGAGATGGAAAACCAAATCTCTCTCTCTAGCATGTTGGCTCAGCCAGGCGTGCTCCAGGCGGTCTCGTGTAACAGATGTGTGTTTCTGAGGGAGCTGCGTCAATCCCAGCCTCCCACCAGTCACATGACCTGCGTTTGGCCCAGAGACCATGACTGCCTTTTTCCCCCGGATTCAGGGGCGTAGCCATGGCGACATTGCAGATAAGGTGGCAGTGTTACCATGGCGAGTCCACAGGTGGGATGCGAGGGGATCATCGTGGGGGCTGAGAGAGAAAAAAAAAATGCTGCTCTATTTGCAGCAGATGCGATCGGGACCAAAATTCACAGTGCGGTGAGGTTCAGAACCAGCCGGGCTTGGGCCTGATGGAGAATAAGGCAGCGTATGTGCAGAATGATGGGAAATGTGCAGCCAGATTCGACTCTCAGCTGCCGACGGCTCATATCCCAGCACAAAATCCGCAGGATCACGCTGTAGTGCCGCTCTGCTTCCTCTGCAGAAGCTCCCGGCTCTCCAAGAGCAACGCCTCCTCTTCGATGGAGGCTCCTCCAGTGGACATGTGTGTCTGCAATGGGGGAGTATTTATGGGCAGGGGGGGCGGGGGTAGCTTAATCTGTGTGTGTCGGCCCGTGCAGAAACGTTGATGTCAGCAGACGCGCTTATAAGCGGCACTGCGCCCCCCCGCCCCCCCCCGACTCGCTGCGGTGGTGTGTCCCTAACAAAGGCAGGAGAGGGGTAATGATCCGAGCTCCTCCGCCGCCCGCCAGTTACCTGCGCTGCCGGCAAGCGTGCGAGAGCTTGTCTCTGGATGTGCCCCGAGTCGCCATAGTAACGAGGCGGAGAGCGGGCGGGTGAGTGAGGGAGAGAGAAGGAGAGAGAGAAAGGCAGAGCAGGAGGGAAGGAGGGAGGGAGGAAAGGAGAGAAGAAGATAGCGTCTGGGCAGGGAGTTGCTCGAGAGGCGAAGGAGGAGACCGGCGATCGGGCCACGCTGCAGCACCCGCACACCGGCAGCAGAGCGAGAGGGCAGATCGGGTCGGACCGGAGCGAGCAGGCGCCCGTCCCATGGGAGGGTGAGTGCAGACCCTATACACAGCGACCGCAGAGTGTGGGGGGGTGCACGAGTTTGGTGGGGAGCTGCGGAGCGGGATGTTCATGACGGGCTTTTAGCACATGCTCCACAGGATGCATGCTTTCCTATTCTTCACTCTCGCATGGCCCCGTAAGTTGCCCCCCTGCCCAAACGCCTGGCCAACTGTGTTCTCCCCCGTGGCCAAGCGCCTTTGGGGCCTTGGGACCGGGGATCTGGGGGCAGTAATGCCCTCGGTGTCCTGGCCAAGGGGTGAGATGGGGGGGGCACTCTCGGTGAGCTGTAAGACAGTAGCAGGGCGACTGATGGTGCCAAGCGGGTGCCTGAGGGGTCCCCTGGTCCTTCAGGGACACGCGCTACCCGAACCTGAACCCGCCCTGACTGCCCGTGGAGTTTCGTTTGCTCTGGCTGAGGTTCTGCATGCGATTTGCTGGTCCCGGTGCCGTCGGATTAAAGCGAATCCTGCATTCCAGCTGAGGCTGTCAAAGTTACACTTCCTGCTGCAGGAAGCACCAGCCCAGTGCCATATAGGCGCAGCTCGTTCTGTATCCTGGATCAGCAAGCTTACGGTGAAGCTGTGAAACCTGCTGCTCTGCTGCCGTTTTGTAATATTTAATTTGGTAATTAGCTTGAAGTTTGTTGTGCAACGTGGTTCATCGTTACGGCTGAAGCTGCAGTTCTGCCCCTAAAAGGAGTTTGTTTGCCGCCGTGATTCACTTCAGTCAGGGTGCGGCTTGTCTGGGGCCACCGCTTCCAGCGTCTTGGCTCCCTGTTCGCCCCGAGGGCAGTGTGGGGTGCATCCCTACCGGGTGGGACTCGGGAGGTGCGGCAACATAAAGTTGTAGATGTGAGGCACACTGCCTCCTATGGGTTGATAACTGAGTGGCATGCTGGGCTGTCCTTTATGCACAGATGGTCATAATCCAGGGAAACAAATACACACAGACACAGAATTAAGCACACACACACGCACATGTCACACACATACATGGAATTAATAGACATACATGTTTATACCCATTCACAGTACTAAACGCACACACACCATTATACATATGCACAGAATTAAACAGAAGCACATTACTACTCACACAAACACACACATACATGCACTCACACATACGATTATAGCCCTATAGGCCCCTGCTTAGTCCTGCCAACTCGCACACACTCTAACACACTTTGTCACACACTCTCTCACACACACACTGTCTCATACACACTGTCACACACACACTCACATACCCACACTGGGCTGCACAGTCCTGCCCAATTGCACACCCTCTGTCACACACAAACTGTCACGCACTCACACACACACACACACACTGTCACACACACACAGGCCCACTCTCTCAGACATACAGGCACACGCTCTCTCACACACTGTCATACTGTCACACACACACAGGCACGCTCTCTCACACACACTGTCATACTGTCACACACACACAGGCACGCTCTCTCACACACACTGTCATACTGTCACACACACTGTCATACTGTCACACACACACAGGCACACTCTCTCTCACACACTGTCATACTGTCACACACACACAGGCACGCTTTCTCACACACACTGTCATACTGACACACACACACAGGCACACTCTCTCACACACACTGTCACACTGACACACACATGGCTTCAGAGGTCCCAGCCTTACCCCCTTGCCCAGGCTGTGCTTTGGCTGCCGTCCCTCCCGGCTGCACTTCGGTCCCTGCAGGAAGCTTCCGGGTTCTCCTCTCCTGACCGCGCCGCCGTCTGGCCCCTCTGAGACGTGGCCATCCGCCTGCAGTGTGTGCGTGTGCTGCTCCCGCCATGGCGTCCCACACGTACAGTGCAGCACGGCACTGCATCAGCTGGGACGCCCCCTCGCCGTGTCGCCACCAGTCCAGGTTTCCGCGGTTACCTTTCAGAGGAGGCTGACTGCATTGTATGCCTAAAGCCAGTGCCCCTCGTGGTTGCTAGGCAACCAGCTTACTCTACACCCCCCCAGCCCCTACCCTCCACCCCAGTTGTTACTAGTTGCCAGTTAAAGATGGATCTGAAGAACGGGTGGGAAATGGGAAGGAATTGTGATCCATGATAACCATCAGCTCATCACAGCACATCACCAGTTAACTTGGGTCGTAATCCTGCTGTTTACTACCTGGTCACAAGATCACAGATATAAGGAGTAAGATCCACCTGGACATGGAAGGGTTTATTATTATACGGTCAGTTTCATTAAGGGTGCGAAGTTAGATGGTGTACGAAAGAAAATAATTCAACAAAAATATCCAGGGTTTTCTGCTGTGGGCAGCTCTGCATGCAACAGGTCGTGGGTCACTGACGATGTCGGTGTCTGCTACAGAGTGAAAGGCCTCGAGCTTCTGGGGGCTTCAGCGGAACGGCGGTGTTCCTCTCAGTGCCTCGTGACTGGGTCATGGGTCAGCATGCAGGAAGCCCTTACAGATATTAACAAAGCACCTGTCTGCATAGATGCCCAATGGCCAGGGGGTCGGCCCGGTCCATCGACCCCGATGCGGGAATGTTTTGATTGTACGGTTGACTGAGCTGCTTTCCACTGTCTCACGGCGTCTGAAGAACAGACGCTCAGGGACTGCGGCCCACCGGTGGCTGGTGCCAGTGGCAATGACATCACTGGGCTTGAACTTCGGACTAATACTGTGAATGAGGTCATTAAGCTGGTGGAGCTCCAGAGGACCCCCACCCACCCAGATCCGAATTCCGGTGGGGACCTGAGGTCAACATGATGCTGTCAGGACCGGCTCCTCCTCAGCGAGCTTGGTCAGTTCAGGCTGGGGCCCGCAGCTCCTTCTTGGTCCATCTGAGCATCTCACTGCTCGGTCCTCCACCCACATTCCTGCAAACTGTCTCTTAGATTATCTGCTGATGTTACACATCAGAGACTGTATGTGTCGCGTGTCCCTGGTCCCTGAATCATGTTCCAGGCTGCTCTGTTGGGCACCATATGGTGCACAGTGCTCAGCATCTGAACGGCACGTGAGATGTTTACATATATTTATCCGTTACCCAGAGTGACTAGCATGGCTCTCCTGTCTGGGTGCAGTGATGTCTGTCACCCAGGCCAGGACAGAGATGTCCACCAGGGCCAGTTGCATGTCCTGACGGTGATGGTTGTCTTGTTTGTCATGGTGCCAACCCCCCCCCCCCTCCAGCAATGAGGCTTCACACTGTGGCTGCTGCCCGTCCAGGTTAATCCTGTAAGGGTGGTTATTTCTGCAGGAGTTACAGGCTTTAACAGGGATTATGTCACGGATTGTGAAACACACCTCTGTGCCCCAGGACACGTTAGCCTCGCAGAATCCAGTCATGCTTCATTTTCCGGCAGTATAAATTTTGGATGTGGCTGGACTCAGCTCTGTGATTAGTGCGTAGATTCCTTGTAAATGAAATATGAAGGGGGGGCGAATATGTAATGAGACCCCCCTGCAGGACAGACGTGGCAGTGCTGAGCTTCAAGGCATTTTTAAGGCCTTTTTGGTAAATCTATTCAAATGGATGCAGCGCACATACAAAGCCAGTCACATGTGCAGACGTGGATTGGGAAACGCGTCACAGCAGAGAGCTTCCCAGTTTATCCCACGAGGTACCAACGCAATTACAACTGTGCGTGTGGTTGTCACCCATCACCCAGCGGGCAGCAGGCTTGGCAGGATAGGAGAGCAGGCAGCCCGTTTGTTTCGAACATCAAACGCAGGAGGAGTTATTTTCTGCCGTTATTGTTTTAAGAGTTGGCACGTTTGGTGTATGTATATGAATCAGGATGGAGGGCTAGGGACAGGATTAGAGGGTGGCTTCCCACGGATCTTTTTCAGCCAGCTCCTTCTGCTGAGGACTCGAGGAGACTTAGCCTAGGCCTCCTCTTGCCTCCTTGACCTCCCCACACATCTCTGCCTGACTGCTCTCATTCCACACCATTTTCATCTAAATCAAACATGCAGTGTCTCCCTCCTCCCTTCTCTCTCTCCATCCCTACCTCTTTCTGTCTCTCTCCCTCTGTCCTCTCCTCCCTGACACCCGCCTGCTGTCCCCGGCCCCGTCAGCGATCCCGCAGCCCAGGCATTCCGCGCTGACTTCGCCGCGAGCTGGGAAGTAGGTTAATTACTCGTTCGGCGGCATTTAGACCGTCTCGAAATTAAACGTTGTGGGTATATCGTCCGGATCGCCGCTCTGAGCCGGGAGCCAGACTGAGAGGAAAGGCAGCTGGTGGAGCGAGGAAGAGAGATAGAGAGACAGAGAGAGCCCCACAAAGCTGGTGTGCCAATGAGCACATTTCACGTCCATTTGAGGGATCCCTACATTTAAAAGTCTCATGCTGGCTGCTTTGATCCTGGCTGTTCAAATGGGGGGCCATTTTAATTGTTCATGTATGATGTGCGGAGCAGATAGCAATGGGGTATCTTTCTCTTTTGAAGCTTTTATTGTTGAAGATGTTTTATGTCTTTTTTTATGTAAATGGGCCTTCATCTGAAATCTGCCTCTTCGTCTGTCGTTTTCCCGCCATTGTCCAGTATCAGATTAGCCACAAACAAATTTATATGCAGATTCCGTAATAATCTATTCACAGTACATCACCTAGTCAGCCCTGTTGCCAAATTAGACAGGAAGTGGAAAACGATCCAGCAGAGTTTATTACACGAGAGGAGGGTAATTTCATTGCGCCTCTGAGAGCCCGACACCGTTGTTGGCGTGAACGGCCCTGCGGGCAGCCGTCAGTGTCGTTTCAGTGGAAATTCATCCTTTTGCCTGCCTGCCCTGCTGCTGTCTCCCTCTCCTCTCCCTCTCTCTGTCCATCCCACCCGTGTCTGTATCTGTGCATCCATGTGCCGGCAAGTCTGTCTGCCATTCTACACGCCTGTTTTCACGTCCGTGGGTCTGTCTGCTGCAGCTGGCTCCTTACTCCAATCAGGTAGCTCGGTAATTGGTGCAGGAGTGCAGGAGATGTGGGAGTGATTAACGTCTGGATGCTACAAAGCTGGAATGCCCCCCAACCGCCCCCCCCCCCCCCCCCCACCCCCGGCCCACCACACCTAACACACAACTCCCACCACGGCAACCGACTCGTATTCTGACCCTCACCCACCCGCACA
>JAABNY020000001.1:10391046-10412229 GCA_015164015.2 Brevimyrus niger
ACTCCCCTTCGGTTCTCTAATTTTAAAATTACCGCCCCCCCCCCCCCCCAACTATAATCCTTCTCATTCCCTTGCACCCAACCCTGAGTTCAACT
This sequence comes from Brevimyrus niger, assembly GCA_015164015.2. Classification (NCBI taxonomy): domain Eukaryota; kingdom Metazoa; phylum Chordata; class Actinopteri; order Osteoglossiformes; family Mormyridae; genus Brevimyrus; species Brevimyrus niger. Next base: position 10,391,142 of record JAABNY020000001.1, read on the forward strand.
GCTCCCCCTTTCTAGACACTATGGCCCAGACACAATTTGCACCGGCCCCCCAGCACGACCGCACATGCTGGCAGCTGCCCCCCTGGCTGCCTAACAGCCATGATTAACAGGCTGAAGCAGATGCGTGATTTACAACGGCGCTACGCTCGGGGACTGGAAATCCGGAAGGAGGAAAAAGGAGGCCATGGCTGCACATGAGGGGAGACCGGGGAGGACCGTGCCTCCTCCTGTCGCACGTCTCAGTGTTTCATTAATCATGAAATGGCTCACGGGGACAAATGTGGCCCATTTGTATTTCCCGGGCAGGCGGGCTGACATGTCGCCCTGCCCCTGCTGGCATCGGCAACCGGGACCCAACACACGGGTACCAGGGACCTGTATTCGTGCTCCTGGGGCAGAACAGGGAATCCCGTCCCCTGACAGAGTAAGAGAGCAGGAGCAGCGCAGTGAATCTCGGCGGCGTAACAGTATTTATGGTGCCGTTTAAATAGCAGTGTCCCATCATCAGCACTACTCAGCCACATCTGTCAAAAGCAGAGCAGGAGAGCTGTGGAGGAGATGAGGAGCACAGTGTAAAGAAGCTCACAGCTTAAACGCCCAGCGCATCCAGTCACAGCTGTCGACAGACCGGGAACGGTGCAGAAACGGAGGATTAACAGCCGTGTTTCCAAAGTATTGCACAAGCAGCATCAGCAGGACGATCACATCAGCACACGCCACTGCGGAGGGGCCTGATACAGGCGGATCGGGATGATGGGCGATCGCAAAGCTAAATGAAGTCCTAGTGGCCTTAAGGGCACAGGCATGTGGGGGAGGAAGAGAGGCATTAAGCAAAGACTGAGAATGGCAGCTGCCCGGCAGTGACTCCCAGCCCCTGGGGACGTCAGCACCCCCTGCAGGAATGTGCAGTAATACAGGAAGCCCTGGGACTGAGTGACACCCTGATAAATTCTGAGCTGAATGAGACTTGGTGGGGCTGGAGCTGGCTGGGTAGAGTACCCAGGGCAAGGAGATGTCATTTGAATAAACAGTCCATAAACACACCGGCTGTGTGTGTGTGTGTGTGTGTGTGTGTGTGTCCTCAGCACTAACAGGCTTCCCACGATGCAGCGCAGAGACCGAAACAGCGGCTCGTCCCTGAATCCTCTGAGAACAGCTTAAACGCCACATAAACTGCTATTTTTACCTGCTTTTATTAAAGCAAGAAAAGGGCTTTTAACCTGACGGCAGCACTGAGACAGAGAGGCTAAAGCAGGCGTGCAGGCCAGAAAGGGGGGGGGGGGATGGGCGCAGAGAAAGCCTCCACCAAAGAGAAGCTTGCTGGGCCTGGGGGGGCAGCCAGCCAGGGCTCAGGGGGTGGGGCACCAGGGTAACGTGGCGGCTGGAGACTCCGCCCATCTATTCTGCCGCAGCCATGGACACAGACAAAGGAGGGCACCCATCCTGCTGAAAAGCATGCCTCCATTCACCCTCACCATTGCTACCAGTGAACCAGTCCGGGCCGTTTCCACATCCGATGCAGAATTCACTGCATCCTTCTGTATTCCATCTGTAAAGTGGCAGAAGGACCATTTATTGGGAGACTGATCAAAGCGAATCAGCATGCGGCTCTCTGCGGAGCGTAAACGGCGAGGGCGTGTGCCGCCGGCTCACCGACACTTGGCGTGCCGGTACAAACTGCACAGACATGATCCACAGCGAGACGTCACGGCAGCTACTGAGAAACCCAGCAAAATTAATACACAAATGGTGAACTGAAATGATAGGTGTAACTAGCGTAGCAGGAAAGCAGGCAAAGAGGGAGGTCTATAGGTCAGAGGATGGAGGGAAGGTGAAAGAGGAGAACGGGTTAGAGTGGAGAAGTAAACACGGTGCCAATACCCCACGAGGGACTGCCTCGCCTCAGTCGCCTCGGCACGTCCCCCAGACCCCGCCCACAGTGGGCCATCTGTAATGGTGTGGGGTGGTCGGGAGAAGCTGTGGTGGAGAGACAGTAACACTGTTCCAGACATACCACTCAGCGGCATTAAAGCAGCGCAGGCTCTGAGGGGAGCGCTGCTCACAGGATACCAGCTTTGCCTAACTCCGCATTAGTGGCAGGCGGAGCAGAGCCACGCTGATTAATAGCTGCCGACGCAGGCTGCCGTCACGCACCGTTTGCACACAGTAACGGCAGCAAGTCGCCGAAGATACAGCCGAGTCGGCCGCTCTCCAGTGTATTATGTCATCAGGCTGTCAGGCCATCCAATCAAAGAGGCCCGCTGAGGAGCCCTGGCCCGCGTTCTGATTGGACGGCCTGACACTATAACTGTGTGTAATTTGCAGCGCGCCAAGGAGAGCAGCGAGACAAAGACGCATCCACCCAGAGATGCCCCCCCCCCCCATACCAAAAGCTGACCAGAGCTGCTCTCGTTAACTAATTACACCACATGAAGAGGGGGGTGGGGAGTGGCTTTCCTGACAAATTAAAGCGGACCTCCCAAAGCACAAGCATTGCAGCTTAAAATGAGCAGAGCCGTCGCCTATGCTCACCTCTCCCGCCCCCCGCCATGCTCGCGCTCAGGAGAATCGATCCCAGGCCGTCCCCGGGGCCTTATGTCAGCACGCCATTAGCACGGCCAATCAGATGCCGTCGACCCCCGCCTGACCGTCCCGGCGGTGACAGAGCTAACGACACGTGCGGTGTATAGACGCGGACTATGGCTATGGGTGTGAAGCATCCTAGAGAATGCAGGGCTGGGCGTGATATTACCCATCCAACCCGTTTCCACCACTCACTACCAAGATGGCGCGCGCACACACACACACACACACACACACACACGCGCACACCCGCACGCACGCACGCTGCTGTTATTGCACTTCTCAGACCTATTTACTCTGAATTTCATTACCAAATGGACAGCACTCAGTCTAACACACAAGCAGAGAGGTGACCAGATCCTCTGGGACCAGAGGGATCTTTGTGCAGGCTGCTGCTTGCGGGGTCTTGACGAGCCGTCACCGGCTCACACCAAGTACGGAACGTTCCGGAAGCTTTCCTCTGGTCTGAGAGGATTGAGTCCCCCGCAGCTAGAAGAAAGCCTTCTGTGGCATGTGGGGGTTAGGAGGCAGAGTCTCGCTGGGCTGAGCTGAAAGCTCTGGCGCCCCCTGCTGAATGGATAGGTCACATCCGGCCCAAATCTCCAACAGTAAAATCAAGCCAGAAACAATAAAAAGGCAATATAACCCTAAGCCTGGTGACTGAGCCCTACAAACAGAGACCTTAACACCGGTCACGGTTGCAGATCCTTGAGTCTGAGGGCCTCACTCACCTTAACGTAGCCTCCTGTGGACACCAGCACCCTGTTGTCAGGCGAGAAGTGCAGGTCCGTCACCCAGCCGCCATGCAGCGAGTCCATGGAATCCTTGCTTCCGCTGGAGCAGATCCTCAGCAGCGAGCCATCCGGCACGCACCAGAGCTGGGAAGATGCGGGGAACGTGGGTCATGCACCGGGGGGGGAGACGAGGTGGACAGGAGCGGCCCGGGGCCCAAGGAGGAGTCGGGAGAGGGGAGTGAGGAGTCACAGACTCCCTACCCCTGATACACACCCGAACCTCGCCGTTGTCGTCCCCGGTGGCCAGCAGTGCGCTGTCCCAGGAGAAACAGCAGCTACGGATGCAGCCCTGATGCCCCGTCAATCTGTATAGGCAGCTCCAGTTTTGGAGGCTCCACACCTGAGGGAAGGAACGAGACGAGGTGCAAAAATGAAGGACTGACGGAAGACAGGGATGGGGTCGCTGACCGACAGTATCTTCGGATAGAGGGTGGGGCCTGTGGGGCTCACAGAGCGCGCTCAGAGGGAGCTCACTGCACACAGCCACACTGCATGCCGAACAGAGGCAAACCCTCGACCAGCATCGGGCCGGGCGCACTCGCAGCGCATGCCGGCCCACAAGGAGACGCCAAATGGAGCCCTGGCTGGGGAGAACACGGTACAGCTTTCTCCAGCCCTGTGTGGTACTCAGTCTGCCTGTCTGACGAGAACACCATCCACCCACGTTTCACATCTTAAAAGGTGCCTAGCACTAACTCCCAGAATACACTAGACACAGATCATCCACTCAGAGCAGAACATTAACAGCATCCTCCCACAGAACAACCAATAAGAGCACAGGAAAGGCCGAGGGGAGGGCTTATGAGATTCCCTGTCGATCAGCCCCGCCCCCTCCTCCGTTACCTTGGCAGTCTTGTCGGTGGAAGCTGTGGCAAACACGCGTCCATTAGCTGAGGCGTCACATGACAGGATGGAGGCCTGGTGACAGGAGATGTCCTGGACCCGGTCCCCGGTGGCCATGTCCCACACCTGCCACACAGACGACGGTTAACGGTGATGCAAATGCGCACATGGAGAAACGTCACACACGCAGGGACAAAGTGACCCATTTGTCATTGGTCTCTCAGGCGAGCGCTCAGAGGACGTGCCGCTTGCTGTGATGACAGCAGGACAAACACAATGTGTCCGGCGCATGACTGTGATCATACTGGCTGCCTTCCAAGCCCTCTCCTCTATCAAAGTCACTCCTGCAATGTCAGCCGGTGATAAAAACCCTCTCACTTAGGCCTGGGGGACTCCCCTACCTTAACGGTGCCGTCGTAAGACCAGGACAGCAGGCCGGGAGAGGAGGGAGAAGAGGTCAGGAACAAAAACCTCCGGACCTGCTCCGTGTGGCCCTGCAACACTCGACACTCCCCTGTCCTCCACCTCCACACCTGCAGGGGGAACCCAAGAGCTACATCAAGTCATACCATAAAGTCAAAGCATTTCCGTGCACAGAGGGCCAAGTAATACACTGCTGGTCATGAAATGTCATCAGAGGAAGCTAATGCTGTCAGTGGTCACGGCGAATCCGTTTAAAGAGCCGAGTCGACACGAGAGCCGTACCCTGACAGTGGCGTCCTCTGAGGATGAGACGAGCAGCTGCCCGTCGTCGTTGAACTGGCAATGCAGCACCATCCGTAAGTGACCAGTCAGGGAGCACAGGGCATCCCCAGAGGGCACCGCCAACACCTGGGGGCACAGATGAGCACATCAAATAGGTGGGCACTCGACCCCCCCCAGTAAACAAGCTTTAATACAGTCAGTACTAATGAACAACATCATTAGACCAGAGGTTCTCAACCCGGTCCTCTTTGCTTTCAGAGGGAGCAAAAATGGAGCCCGTCTGGTGGCCACTGCGGATCAGGTTGTGAAACGCTGCTTTAGATTTCAACAGACAGGATTTTAGCACATCATTAAAACTTAAAGCTTTCAGTATTTATCAAGATTTTAATTTCCTTGGAGAAAGTTTAGATTTTTATGCCTGATAAATAAGCTGAAGTACTGAGGCAGCAGGAAAAGTGGAAAAATTAGATTCCAAAAACAAACAACTGGAGGGCCAAAGAGAGTGAAGGAGTGCAGTGAGGCAGCCAGAGAGGGAGGGAGAGGGGGAAGGCATGGCAAGAGGCTCGGCGCAGATGCTCTGGGAGCGACTACTCGGGTCTGTCTCTCTTCATTGGCCAGACGTCTCCTCTGGAGGAACTGCGGAGCGAGTGATGGGGAGCCACTTCTGAAGAAAGTGCTGGAAATGCATATGGCTCCCAAACAAGTGTGAGTGAGTGAGTTTGGGGAAGAGGCACTCGGGACGAACATCAGGAGTTTGCTGATAATGTTGTACATATGTAGCCTGGAGTGGGGGGGAGGGCAAGCAAACCTCTGTTTCCCTCCTCACAGAAACCCCCCCCCCCACGAGTTAAACAGCAGTGCAGCGCCGTTTTCTGGCATGCTGGTGTCTTGCTGCCATTCCACGGCGCGCTGAATTATTAAAGCTGCAGACTTCAGGGGCACAGGGGAGGCTGGTGGACATGTGGAGGCCCCGCCCACAAAATCGCCCGTGTTTACGTCGGGCTCGTAGGGGCGCGCTGTGCTTCCCCTTAGGTGGAGCCATTTTCGCACCAGGACTCGTGGGAATTCTGTACTGATCCAGCTGAAGAAAAACCCACTGATATTCTCCTGCTCTCCCTTTCTCTCTAAAACACACGCTTAACAGCACAGGCTGCAGCCCAGTGGCGTCCCGCTGATGTAAGCCCATCGGTTCGTGGCCTGTACTGCATGCTACCATGGAAATTACCTCTTGGTAATGCTTGGTTGAGGTGAGCGCCCCCACCAGGCCAGCTCCAGCACTCTTTCCTCAGGTATAACAGCGCTGAGACGGTCTCCTGCCCTGGAGTCGTCAGGCTGCCTGTCCGCCATCATTCATTTGTTGCCGTGTCGGCAGTTACACCACACAGTCTCTCTTGGCATCTCACGGAAACTGAGACTCACACCAGCTGCAGGTGTCTCTCTCATAGCCTCACGATAAAAATAACCGTAAAGGCTGCCTATTTTCACCAGGCTAATGCTGCTATTTTCACTGAGCTGATGCTGGAGTTGGCTAGAACTGCAGGCCGGCCCCAGCACACTCACCCTGCCCTCCCCACTGCGATGACGAGCGCCTGCCCACCTTCACGCTGCCTGTGTCTAGGCCCAGGGCCACAAGCATGTTCCTGACCCCCAGGGCCAGAAGCTGAAGAGTCCAGAAGCTGAAGCTCCCCAGCACCTTCCTAACAGCTGGTATCCGTCCTGCCTGAGACAGAACACACACACGCGGCACACAGACACACACGCGGCACACAGACACACACGCGGCACACAGACACACACGCGGCACACAGACACACACGCCAAAACACGCACACAGGCATATGTGGTCACAAGAGACTAACCTCAACCACACACACAGTTATTGGTGGCTAACCTCAACCCCCCACTCACACCCTCAAATGCAAGACTTTTGGCATTTTTGATCGAGTCACACATTGTTCTGAAATTGAGATTCCCCTGGGGGGGGAGGGGGGGGGGGACTGACGAAATGGTCCCCACAATGTCAAAATAACAGGTTTTCATCACGTCGGAGGGATATTTGGTCTCCACAATGTAATATATGCATGAGCACAGACACAGACATACTTTTCACTCCCTGATCCTACATGCAGTCATATCTCACACCATGCCGCATGACCTCGTGCACCATGCAGATGTACCACACCACTATCCACAAAGCCTGCCACGGAGACGTAGCCCTCAGTGATGGATTGATACCAGCAGGCCAGTGAATCCTGCCAGGACGACCCGTGCCATTCGGCGTGCGACTCGACGGCCGTGACTCCCAGCAAGCAAGGCCAGTCACACAAGAGTGCCCCCACCCCGGAACAAAATCCCTGGCATGACTCAGGCGCCCTCACACCACACTTGGCCTGGCCGATGGACTTGAACGCAAGGACGGGAAAAGTGAGCGGACAGCTGAGACAGATGGCGGACAGGTGACAGGAAGTAGAGTGGTGAGGTGGGGGGGCGAGGGTTATGGAAAAAAACGGAGAAGCGAGGCTGTGAGCTGAGGACAGGAGCAGAGCGGCGGATGATCCCCCCCCCCACCTGCAGGTTCCCGTCTTCCCGCCCCAGAGCCACTGCAAGGGGGGCGTGGCACAGCGCCACGCAGCGAATCCGGGACTCCTGCACCTCCGACTGGAGCAGCACGTCTCCTGCCGTCCCGCCTCGGACCTGAGGATGCACAGATACAGGCGGGTCGGTGCATCACACCTCAGAGTACTTCCCTGTCCAGAAAGAACTGGGGAAAAGGAAGCAAGAGCCTGACCTGAAATCGATTCATGTTGTCCGCAGCCAGGATGCTGACGGCAGCCCCATCAAAAAGCACATCGGAGTCCCGCTTCAGGGAGACTGCGCTGGAGTTGTGGACCTGGCAGGTCTCCCAAAGCTGCAGAGGACAGGAGAAGCTTAAAACAAGTACAGATCACATTACCAGAGCATTAGAGAAGAGCTGTTTGGGCATTACATAACACCTGTCACAGCAAGGGGGCACTCCACGGACACTCGGGTGAGCAGAGGAGACCCCCTGAGATGGCGGCAAGTTAGAGTGCTCACCCTGACGGTCTCATCGGAGGAGCACGAGAGGAGGAGAGCACCATCAGGAGAGAAGCGGACGCAGTGCACCCAGCTCAGGTGACCCCTGAAGTCAGTGATCTTCTTCTTGGTCTCCATGTCCCACAGCTGAAGCAGGATCCAAAGAGACAGACTGAGAGTCAACTGCGAGGCGGGGGCAGCACACTGCCAGCAGACGGGGAGGTCAGCATATAACTCTGAGCGAACGCACTGCCAGTTACCTACAAAACCTTAAGACAACCAGCTCACCAGCCTCACCAGGAATTATCTATCATCTATCAAGATGCTAGGACCCAGGCTGTGTACAGGGCTGTGTTCATAAATGTCAATTTATCATTGCTCCAGAATTAACTCCACCATTAACTTCAGGAGAACCGCCTTTCTGTGGGATCAGGTAATAATAGTCAGATTTTCTCTGAATAGTATTTCAGTTTATATCCGGCTATAGTCAGAGCTAACACAGCATTTCAAAATTCAGCTGGCTATTCGTGTGACCATGTGACTGGTCACATGACAGACGGACAGCCCTGGCATCCTACCTCGACGACGTAGTGGGAGAGCGCCACGGCGACTAGCTTGCTGCTGGGGCAGTAGTCGCAGAACTGCACCATGCTCCGGCTGGTGCGGATCTCAGACAGCAGCTCCCCCGTCTCCACACTGAACATCTGCCAACATCAACAAGGCTGCTCACCTGGTGACCGCTGGATGGCGGTATGCTGCACGGGTCATCAATAACCGTGATTACGGGCGGGGTAGTGTGACAGGCCCATGTGGGGCTCCGTATGCCTGCTGATCCCCGCTCTGCCCACGGGGCTCCCCTTGTTCACCCATGAATAATAGATACAGCCCAGCTGGGAGGCTGTGGAAGCGGGACGCCACCCCAGCCCAGGCCTGCTGGGGCATAGCGACGCCACCCAGCACCGGCACACAGTCGTTAGCGCCTCTGTCAGCAGGCTAATTAACAAGGCAGCCAGCCAGGGATCCGAGCGCCGTCCTTTGCTCTAAAGTGACACAGAACTCAAGCTCTCAAACACAAACACAAACACACACACACAGACACACACACGCACACACAGAACCTGAGCTGATATATATACACACACACACACAGGTTTGTAACTATATGTTTGTGGTTACTCTCCATTCATTTCTATAGGGAAAAGTCTAATCCCAACATGACGACCTTAACTCGTCCTAAGCTTACCCATAGTAACCAAACAAAATATGACACACAATGCAATACCACACAGAAACAAACACACACTTGTAGCCACACACACATTCACTCACACATTCCAGTAAACACGGCAAATATTGTTTCCTGAGGCCTCAGAAATTAAATCTGGGGAGATGTCCCAACACAGGCAAGAAACCTGTTACCTCCCTGGTCAGCACATGCCAGTGGTGTACAAACGGTTTCTCTCTGGGGACATGGTGGGGCTGCCTCGCTCCTGAAGCCACTGGCAATCTGGCCCAGCTGGACAGGAATACACACACATACTCACAAAGACAACATTCTTGGCGGCACAAAGAAGGTGCTTGCTGTCTGCGGACCAGCTGCTGCACTTCACTATGGTCTCCAGCTCCTCATCTTGGTCACCCAGGAACTCCTTGATGTCGATGGACTTCCACTCGTTCGTCGACGAAACGTCCCACAACTGTCAACAGACATGGCTGCTGTTATTCCCTTAAACGGAAAAATGGGTGGGGCTCAGAAGCCTGGGTAGCAAATAGGGGTGGAGTTATACACACATGCAGGCAGAATTATGTTCAAAGATAGACAGACCAATGGGTGGAATCTCTCCTCATATGGGTGGGGTAAATGGAAGAGGACACACCTTCAGTGTCCCGTCGTTGGAAGACGTGGCCAAGAACTTGTCGTCAGGTGAGAAGCAGCAATGGTTGACTGGACCCACGTGGCCTAACATAGTGTTCTGAGAGGACTGCCGGTTTGGGTTCCATAGCTGGGGAGAGAGTGACGCGTCCAAGGCTCACTCTCAGACGGTACGCCACCCACAGCCTTCCTCTCACGTGCATGTACGTCATTAGCGGCGTGGGCCCCTGGTGCCCGCACCCTCACCTTCGACGTGCTGTCGTTGGAGCAAGTGGCCAGCAGGATGCGCCGTCGCTCGTTTGTGAACTGGCAGTGGTTCACCTGCTCCTGGTGCTCCTCGTCGAAAGTCTGGTTCAGCATCCCACTCTTGGCGTTCCAGAGCTGGGCCAGAAACACGCCGATGAAGGGCCCCCGTAAAAGCACGCTTTCCCCCCCGAGCTCAACTCAATTTATTTTTATATAGCGCCTTTCACAACAGAGATGCCCAAATGCACTTGACAAGAGCGTATGACAATCCATTACTAGATCATCATTTATACATAATGCCCCTGGGGGTCCAAAGACAACTGACTGCCCAGCCCCACCTCCCCCCTCATTTATACAATGACGTAAAGTCCCCCATTAAATGTTCAACTTGCCTATTTGCTTGCTTAATGCTACTAGCAAATCAATTTCACGCCCATGCCCCTGAGCTCAGGTAGGCCAACAAGTCACATGACATGGCCAGAGATGTCACCAGTAGCCGCCGTGCCCAAGTATGCTCTGACTCAAGCCTCCTGCGGAGGCAGCGCAGCGAGCGGGAATGACGCTGCAGATGACAGGATGGAGCCAAGCTGGCCCGCTCACAGTCGCCTCTTACCTTGACTTTCTTGTCGCTGGAGCAGGTGGCGATAAGCTTGTCGTCAGGAGAGAAAGCGCAGCAGAGCACCTCGTCCTCGTGCGCCTGGATGTCAAGGAGCTTCTCTCCGGTCATGGTCTTAAATACCTGTGGCCACAAAAAAAAAAAGAAAAAGCAACCAATCAATGAGGGCTTTAAAGAAGCACTGGTCCACATGTGCAAAAAGTGCAGTCTGCTTCCAGCATCTCAGTAAAGGTGGCCCTCTAGTGGAATTTTCAGAACATTATACTTTCTCAAACAGAAAATTAGCAGAGAGGCTTACGTTTAGGATGCTGCCTGACCCACAGGAGGCGATCTTTTGTCCATTTCGGGAGAAGCAGGCATACAATATGGATCCCTGAAGTGGTTTGACCACCAGGCGGGACAAACTCTCCAGGCTGCTCTTATTACTGGAACGGGACAAAGTGTTCAATCAAGCACATTTCATCAGCTCCAAGACATCAAGTTCCAGCCAATGAGAGTAGAGCTCACACCCAAGACGTGCCTGAGATACTTACACCCAGTCCAGGTAGAAAGCGCCCCCACCACTGGCTCGCTCCTGTGCCCGTAAGTGGGCCTGTCGGTATACTTCGGAGGAGTTTGGCTGGGCTAGGCCGAGCTGCACCACGTCTGGGAAAGGTTTCTGCTCCAGGTGGTACCCATTCACCGAGAGGAACTCCTGAAACTGCTCTCGAACGGTGCTATTCTACAAGTCCACCAGGGGCGAGAGAGAGAGAGAGAGAGACAAGGAGCAATTGACAGACAGTCAGTGAGGAAGACAAATAATGATTTAAAGAGGCAAAGAGAGTGAAAGTGAGATTTATACAGACAGGCACTGCTACTGTATAGTCAATCTTCACTATCCATAACCACATGACCTCCACAGACCTCTTTATCCAGTATAGCAGAGTATTCCAGATAGTCGTTGATGAGAGGGGCGGGTCCCATGATCTGAGCTTTGGTACTGACCCAATTCAAGGAGAACATGAGTTCACACAGCTCCTAGGAAACAAAAGGAGCACATGTGACATTAGCCATACATTCTGAATTATAAACTGAATTACTGCCAGCATAGAAGGTAGCCAGTCATACCCTGTACTGGTTTAATAAAAATGAATATTTATTAAAATGATAAGTTGAGCACCTTCATCAATGCCACTGACCAATGACTTTGCTTGATTCTATCTTTCAGCTTGTTACTTAACCAGACACGAGTCATGTAATTAATATTAAATGAGGAATACAGTGTGATATCCATGTAGCAGGTGTTAATCTAGGAATGATACCTTAGAAAGCTCAGCCTGGGCCATGTGGTAGGTGAGGTATCTGAACCAATAGAGACTCTCCTCACTGCCAGACAACGGGGGTCCTATCTTGTAGAACTGGTTGTACTGACGCACTACTTTGGAGTGCAGTTCCTGAGGGGCACACACACCAAAGTCAGGCTTGGAGGCTCTTCTGATTCCAAGCAGCCACAGACAAACACACCCATATGCATAACCAGCACTGCAGTATAATCCTAAAGGGAATTCATTCAACTGTAGTGTTAAACCTTCCTCAAAGAGTACTACTAAAAAGGAGAGTGACTGACTGGTAGCGACTATTAAAGAACAAAGAAAGAGAAATCAGTGCAGCATTACAACATAAGGCCCAGAATAGACCAAATGGAAGAAGATGTCAATGACAGTAGGCCTTTGAGAAGGTGAGACTACAGCACACCAGCAGAACCACGCTCTGCATGTCACTCCTCACACACACCCGAAAACGGTCCCGGTTCTGCTCGACGAGGAAGTCCAGCTGCAGGTCATGCAGGTAGTACAGGTAGGGCTTCTGGCTGCAGTCGCGAAACAGGAGCGATTTGTTCACAAACTCCTGCAGCATGTCCTCCACTTCCTCTGGCTCCAGATCCCAGAGGATAGATAGGACCTTCAAGAGAACACAAGGCAGATGGGGTTTGGGGAAACGGTGGCCTAAAGTTTCATGCTGGGAAGCCTGTGGTCAGAATATTGTGATTTTAGTGGTTCATCTAAAAGGTATTTTCCTTCTACCATTTTTGTACCATCACACACATTTATGCTTTAATGCTGTTCATACCAGACATATTCCCCCATGCTCTCCATACCAAACGCATTGTACCCAATACTCCCATACCAAACCCATTGTACCTAATACTCCCATACTCCCCATACCAAACTCATTGTGCTCAATACTCCCATACGCTCCATACCAAACGCATTGTGCCCAATACTCCCAAACACACCATACCAAACGCATTTTGAAGTAACTGTTTAGTAGGATCATGTATTTGTATACCTTTGTATAAATTACTGATACTTAAGATTAACAAATGACTGATTACGTAAAAACTAGTTGCAATGGTTAAAGATGTTATTGTGTTGCTGCTGGGAAAAAGGCCCTTTGTTACCAAACACCAAATAAAAAATGATTATTCAATAAGGAATAATTGAAAAACTGTTAGTTAAACATTAATCTTTTGGTTACTTTAAAACCTTCATCTGGGTGATCACATACTGTAGATATGTGGGAATCTGGGATGTAACAGCTGGTCAGAATATTTGATCTGTTGTCTGTTTGCATATGTCAGATTTGTGGCATTCACTTAACCGAGCTGGTGTAATAAGCCATAGATAGAAGGGTTGCGAAATGATTTCCCTTAGAAAAGAATTTTTAGCAGTTTTAAAATGCAAAAACACAGTACTTTATTTTTATACCTGCTGTGCCTTTTGTATTTCATAGTTTATTTTGATGTAAATAGGGTATTTGGTATCTTGATTTTAAAATACACTGTGATGCAACTTTGCCCATCCCTGTATACTCTCATACTCTCCATACCAAATGCATCGTGGCCTATACTCTCCTACTCTACATACAATTTCATTATGTCCTATACTACCATACTCTCCATACCAAACACAATCTGACCTTTCACACTCTCTACACCAGCCACACTGAGAATTATACTCCGATACTCTACAATAAACCCACAATTACCGATACGCAGGCACAGTGCTGCCCTCACCTTGGCTGGCACTTTGACATCTTTCTTCAGCACGGTGAGCTCCTTGTACAGCGTCTGAGAGTCATTCTGCAGGACCGTGATGCTGGCGTCCATGGCCTCATCCAGCGCATCGTAGTCGTACGACGTCGATTTGCGGATGCGGCGGAACTGCTTCTGCCGCAGCTGCCGCAGGTAGTAGTCCCACCTGTCTGGGAAGTCGCGGAGCAGGGCCCCGATCAGGGACACCACCAGGGGGGAACCTGAGCCACATGGGACATGAAAAGCAATGCATTAACCAAAAAGCTGCATCCCAAGACTCATACATCTAGCTGACATGCAAGTACCGAAAAAAAAAAAAAAACACCTAACAGCTCTCACAGAATAACAAAAATACACCTAGAACTTGCCAAAGGCTAAAAGAAGCGCCTCTTTGGCTCTCTATGGGAAAAAACCATAGCAGCATTAAATGGGATGTTTTCCATCAGATCTGGCAGCCATTGCTGCTGCCTCTTCAGAATAATGACTCATGCGATTCCCCCAGAGGTGGATATAAACATGCTGGGCCTGTGAACAACATTCCCAACAGCTCTCTCTGTTGTTCTTTTTAAAAGAATATTCACACGGTTCATGTTTTCTTTGGTTATATCTTGAGTTTGTGCCTTTTTTGTACATTTTTTCCCCACTTAAATGCAGTCCTGATATTATTACCACCATCTGGATGATTTAGCATTTTGGGTTCAGGCTGCCAGGGCTGGGTATTCAGATGCCGGCTCAGACTCAGTGCGTGTGGAGTTTGCATGTCCTTCCTGTGCCTGTTGAGGTTTCCTCTGGACACACAGGCTTCCTACCAGGCATCTAAATTTCATATAGTATGCAATCATGTTCACGAACGCCTGCCCCACGATAAACTGAAATCACTACCATGGTACCCCCTGCCATTGGCCATGTATCTCTACATTTTTGACACTCATAGAGACCCTTGACTACATAAGTGGTTATGGAGGATGAACGGAGAGGAATTTTTTTTAAAGCTTAACTTATCCATATGCTTTTCTTCATCTCACTGCCAAAATACAAATGGCATCACATTTTCATAGGCGGACATTTTAGGTCCAGGAAGCAAAAATCCAAACCAGGATTTCGTTTCAACCAGCCAGTTGAGTACTCTGTGACTGTGACTCTTTATGCTCAACTGGTTGGTTGAAACAAAATCCTGGTTTGGATTTTTACTTTCTGGACCTGAAATGTCCACCTCTGCACATTTTGAAGTTAAACTCACATTTGCACTCTTTGACGATACTGCCGGCCTGCTCTGGAAGCTCCCGCACCGTCTTGTTGGCATACAGGGCCAGAACCTCCAAGGCTTTATTTTGGTCCAGGCTACTCTCCACCTCCACCTCCTCTCTGTGGCCTGCACGGAGAAGCAGAAATACACATGCCTCCATTGTGGCTCTCGTGGGGACTTCCAGAGGAATCGTCTTCACGCAAAAACTGCCGAAGCCATGTAGCCGTTTTCGACGGAATGAGAAAACTTCATCGCTGCGGCCTGTATTCACTTTAACCTGACAGGGGAGCAGCGGCATACCGCTCACAGAGTCCACCAGGCTCCGGTTGCGAGTAGTAAGCAGCACCCGGCACTGGACATCGA
Organism: Brevimyrus niger; assembly: GCA_015164015.2. Taxonomy (NCBI): domain Eukaryota; kingdom Metazoa; phylum Chordata; class Actinopteri; order Osteoglossiformes; family Mormyridae; genus Brevimyrus; species Brevimyrus niger. The sequence continues at coordinate 10,406,538 of JAABNY020000001.1, forward strand.
ACATCTTCAGCACCGCCCCGTCCCAGATGTCGTCCAAGACCAGAAGAGTCCTGGTGACCGAAAGGAAGTCATTCTATTCATATTTATGTTACCGCTTGAACAAATAGAGGTGAAAAGTCCCCATTCACAATAAAAGTGACTTCATTATCAACACAGATCATACAGGATATAGCTGATTCTGGGGCATGTGCATAGGCATTTCAATGACCTGAATCTTCTCTAGGATACCACTGGTACATACAGGCGTGATTCATACCTGGGGTACTTGTTCAGCATAAGGAATCTGAGCTGTTCCTTAGCCTCTTCAATGGAGCGAGGTCTCCGGGCAGAGTTGTTGTTTTTCTGTTCCAGACGGAAGCACAACGACTGCATTTTCCCCAACAGCCCTGGCATATCCACCTGGCCAATTGACAACCAATGGACTCCTCCGGGGAAGCACTCTGAGGTTCCACATGGACAAAAGAATGACCGGCAGTATGTTAATTCTGATAATACGTCAAAGACTCTACCCTCCTCTATACTATTAAGCTTCCACTCATTATTCCCACCTTGAATGAGAGCCTCGTCTCTCACGGCCTCGGCTGCCAGTACGGATTTTCCTGACCCCGCCATCCCAAACACGGTGACCCAGCCGGTGTTGTCCTTAAGCTTGTACAGCTTCTGTCGGACCTTGTTGACGAGAACTGTCCGGCTGACGAACACCACAGGCCTCTGTGGGACTCCTCCTTCAATAAGCACCATCTTAACTGAGGAGACACTAAGAGGTCAACGAGTACTCTTTTAACATAGGTACAGACACACAGAGATCGCTGAGGCATGGATGTAACCTAGTAAAGACAGACAAAAGACACTATTGCACCCATTATTGTTCTGTTGTTTGTGAGGATGCCTGTGTCAGCTCCAAGATCATACCAGACAATTCCCACAATTCCCTGAAGCATGGGGGAGAGTTTTACCGTAGGGAGTACCTCCATCTGAGTAGCTCTTCTGTACCTCTGGGGAGATGAGTGGCAGATCCTGCTGTAGCAAGCAGGCCAGGTCCCCATAGCCCTCGCGGATAAGAGCATTGTACAGGGAGACGTAAGCACGGTTGTCCTTCTGCAGGACCAAGTCAACAAGGGCAGCTGCTTGCTCTCTCCTGGTGGCCTGGATCAAGCCAGAGACAGAGGCTGGTCAGCATTTTCTTCTGCAGAATTACACTACTCTAGGCCCATTTTACAAAAATGAGCCACTCAAAAACATATGCAGGATACATTTGGTCTCAAAACTATAAGATTATTTTATGTCTCGTTTACACCAAGACCGGTGCTGGACTGGTTCTCGCTTGGCGCCTTTAGAGAACTTGCATGCGTTTCCACCGGTTTCAAAAAAGAATCGAATGGAAATGTTATGTCCGCTTAAGTGAGAGTAAAAGTTAGTATTGATTTTTTTTTTTTTGATACGTTTTGAATTTTGAGCTGCTGACCTGAAAAAATAGCCTTTAAGACTAGTTAAGAGTATGACTCATTGCACGCCGTCTCTATGGCCTGTATCTACTTCAGTGACATCACCTCCCTTGACTTAAACTCCATAAAGGCTTTATTTCTCCCCAGTCTGTGTGAGTGAGTTTATTCTTGCTTGCTGTTTTACCACTGTCCTTAAGGATTGCTTAAAGGATTGTTGTCTGCCTCATGATCTCATTGCCACAATATTTTATTTATCCGACCTGTGACATGATTATAATTTATTATTAAATCTTGCCAGCCAATCATGTGTTTGTTTTCCACAGAATTAAATTTATGTAATGTTATTCCACTAACAACCTGGCAAGTTGTTCCACTGTCAGCACTGGTGATATTAGACAAAACCATCAGTTATGGAGTAAATTTTCCAGGTATATGTAAGTTTTGGATGCAATAGCCCATCCCACTTTCCCCATTATGCTTCAGAGTCAAGGGTGAATCTCAATACCAGGAACGCAAAGACCATACTTGTAGTTTTGCCAAAACTGAGCATTTTAACTTGCCTTCCAAGAATGAACCTGGAGTGCAATGAATCATGGGACTGGTCTCGTTCGGTGAGGATGCAACCGATGTGTGTTTGATATTTGGGACGATCAACATCTGGGGATTTTTACTGTCCTCTATACATGTGTTCTTAGTATTGGAACTGATCATAAGCAATGGAAAATGACGTAAAACGAGTATACAAGTATGGTCAGGTACGCATACTGAGATTCACTCCAACTTTTCTGGGGTGCTGCTTTTCTGGTCCAGTGCCACTTCACACATGGAACCAGGTGCAGATTGGGGAAAAAACCCGGCACTGCGTTGGTACTCTATACACCAGGCATCCCACCTCCCTTGGCTTACACCACTTTCTTAAATAATGAAAAGACCTTTACTCTGTCAAAACAAATCACACTGCTTAAGATTAAATTATTTTAGTTTCTGGGTCTTACCCTTTCCCATCATTTCAACAAACCTCAGAAGTCTCCAAAATCACTGCAAGAATCACACAACTCACCCTGCTGCTGACGATATTCTCTTCATCAGTGGTCAGCACTGTGTCGCTGACCATGTGGTCCATGAGGTAGGAGGCCTTGATGTCCTGCTCCAGGACTGTGCGAGAGCGCAGCAGGCAGCTCCGAGCCCGTTCCTCCATCCTGAGCTCCGGCTCTTTGGAGGCGGCACATACAGCGTTCCCGCGGTGATGAAGGGCAGGTCACGGGGCCAATGTGTCTCAGAATGACTCACGACGGGGAGTATCAAATGTCAAATTTCATGTTATCAGCTTCAGGAATCAACACGGCCTTGAGGAAATGCGTCGACAGGAACCCGTAAGAAACTTAAAGACACTTTCCAAAGAAAAGAACCTTTGAAATTTACGGTTTGTTTTCTTTCCCTAATACGTCAAGATGTACTATGTTTACATAACCAACAGTATGTTGATGGTATTTAATCTTGAAGCGCGTTTACAAAACAATAACAAAGTATTAATAGTTAATGCACAGCAGCAACGTAGATAGCAACTTAGTTATAAAAAATCTATTCACAATTAATAACCTTTAAATTTGCCGTACTGATCCGTCATTAAACCGCTAATTGTATTAGTCATTGGTTGACAGCTTAAAAATGAACATAAACATGTAAATACAGCAGGTCGACCACAACATTACTTCGTCTGAATAGTTACTATACAAATTTATATTCGTTCCTTATTTTTATTCAGCTAGTCATAATACAAAGAGCGTTAACTTACTAAATTCCGTCAGCTGGTTTCCTTCAGTCCGATTGCCTGTTCAGTGTTTACACCAGCCGTGCCAGTTTCGGAAATTCAGGGGTGATATCATTTCGAAGTGCGCGTCCCTGAGTTTCAACAAAACAACTTCCTTGTTCGCGAGGGGCCAATAGCAAGCCGCTCAGCGATCACGTGACGGAGCCGCGTTATTTCGAATGGTCACGTATCCAGGCAGATTTGTTGCCAGTGAACGGAAGGGTGTGTTCGATGAATGTTAAAGATTAATCAACTTTTAAATTACATTCAAACGGCTATATAATACATTTTTAAAATCCCATCTACACCCATCCATCCAGTAATTATTAAAAATATAATTTAAGAAAAACATTTCTTTATTCTTAACGAAGTATGGTACGGTATTTTTATTTAATTTGCTGTGAAAACTTTAGCGATGTAATGCTGTTAATTTTAATATCATACATATATTTTTCTTCACATCAGAGGTAAGCATGTTTTTTTGTCAACAGCAGTCCCAAAAACTGTGCCAGAGATGAACATGGGGGTGGGATCCCTGCTTCCTGGTGGGCATATTTGCTCATCGTTAGGCAAGGGGGTGTGTTCGTGGGTGGTTGGATGAACTTGTTCAAGGGGGCTCAGCCTGGGGTGGGTGCACTTCTCTGTCCGGAGCAGTTTATCCAGGGCTTTCACACGCCGTTCCTGCTGCAGCCAGTACAGCATCTCAGTGTGATCCCAGCGCATCTTCTGCTCGTAAGGCCTCCCCTTAAAGACCCCAGGGAAGTAAAACAAATGTGTTGTTAATCAAATCCTTCTATTGACAGTGACTTACAATGTGACAAGTTGTACAGCTGGAGTATTTCAGGTTCAATACCTGAACAATGGTATGACTGAAACACCCCTCATGAAATGGATTGACAACTATCCTACCTGTTCTCTCTTTCTCAGCACTAGTAGTATGAGCAGTGAAGAAGAGCCTATCATACTGCCTGCAGTGGCCAGCAGGAAAATGGACACTGACATGTACTAAATATAATACTTCATCAGTACAGACAGGAGGTGACAGATATAAAGGGCCCCTGAACTTGCGTTGTAAGGCACAGCCTTAGATCTGAGTTTGCCTCTTGAGGCTGTTTATGCCAGTCTTCATTTCTCCACTGGGGTAAGAATGATGTTGGAACTCATGCTTACATTGTAAGTGACGGTATCGCAGAAACGGTCCTGGATGAGTCGGATATCCTTGGACAGGATCCTTTCCAGGGCCGATATCTGCCTGTTGATTTTCTGCCTGCGCCGGGACTCATCCATCCTTGCAATCGATGTGCCTCGATAACCTGGGAGAGATTCATGTTTCACCGCTCACTGTGAGGTTACTCTGTCAACACTTGGCCATTTGGGAGATGAATTGGGAACTTTAGAATAAATCTGTGCAGGGTTATCATCTCTGAACAATTCAGCTCCTATATTGAAATTGTATTGGACAAATAGTGGTTTGTAACCTGCTATACAAATACAACAGTAAGTGTACAAGAAATATAGCAAGATGGAATTGTTCTGTACCTGATCTTCTGCATATTTCAGAGTGCATTTTTCTGTGTAGTCTCTCAAAGCTCTGCTAAGGAATTTCATGTCATCCTTCCCTGCTATATCTGATTAGAGGAATTGTCTACTATTCCATCCATCCATGCATCCATCCATCCATCTTTCAACTAATCACTGTCCTCAAAGTAAGAGAAGCCTGCTGTATCCCTGCACATTAGGGCTCTTCAAGTCCAGCCTTCGATTCCAAATCCAGGCCTTGTTTTCCGTTCTCCCAGGTAGTTAGTTTAATAATTATGGATTCTGATTGGCCAAAGAGGCCCCACAACGAGCTCAAAGGCAAAGGAAGGCTGGAAAATCAGCAGGGCTTAAACCTCGAGGACTGTGATTTGAATTGTTTTGCTGTATGTTGTTCTAGAGCTACATATCTTGGAGGGATCTTGCTAAGATGGCCACTCCTGCTATGACTAATTACTGGCCCAGATTTTCTGCAGATAGATAAAATATCTTTATTGTCATTGTACATATACAACAAATCTCTATGTGCCTTCTCCACCAAAGCTACATATTATAACAATAGTAATAATATATGTGATATTGATATACTGAACGTGGCTAAATAGTGAACCAAGTGCAGTAGTGCAATTATGTAATCTTTTTAGCAGCATTAATCGTAACAATGTAAACCCTAAAAAATAGCAGTAGTCATATGGGTAAAAATTATCAACAGGGTAAACAGTCAGTAATTTGGGGGGAGGGGGGGCAGGTTGGCAGAAGGGTGCATATGGAGCACTTTTTGGGTGTGGTGAGGTGGCGTCATTTGAGTTTATCGTTTCATGCCTGGTTGATGGCTTTGGGGTAGAAACCAAGGGTGTATCTTTGGTTTGAACATTAGGGGGGGGGGGGTTGAGGTTTCCAC
>JAABNY020000001.1:10412239-10422623 GCA_015164015.2 Brevimyrus niger
CCGGCGAGGCGTGGCGGGGGGCGTGGGCGGTGGTCGTGGCTGCCACCCATGTTGGGGGAGACATGAGTATGGGGGGAGAGTTGTAGTAATTTAATTTAAGTCCGGGGTAGAAACTATTCCTCAGTCTGGAAGTGTGAAAGTAGACATGCCTATAGTGAATTTGAACAATATGATTTCACTTTATCTTATTGGAGTCTCAGAGCCTAATAAATTTCTTTATAACCTTGACAGGCACCAACAACTTGGTTCCTTAGATCTTCAGAAATTTCATTTACTTGACAACACAAAAATAGTTAGAATTATATTACCCTGATACATCACCACAGCCTATGCAAATATCACCAACCTCTCTAGAAATGTGCAAAGGAGTCAGCCATGGCATGTATATGCACACATGACATTCCTTCCATACTCAGCAGCCATGTCTGAGAAGGCAGCAAATGCTGTGGATGGAGCACATACCATGCTGGAAGAATCTGCTGGGGTCAGACGCCTCCCTCTCAAACACCTCCAGCTGGGCCAGCAGTGTCTCCCTCTGCTGGATAAGCTTGGCAGTGCGCTCCCACACTGCAATCGCCTGGGGGACAAACACCACGTCGGTCTAATGCTGCAGGAATGGGGGATGACCCAAGAGCAACACAGCATGTGTCTCAGCTGGGGTAAATGGGGCCCCTATTACAGACACACAGATTTCCACCACAAAATTATATTAAAGTAAGTTAATTCTATTTTTTGTCAGGCATTGTTCTAGGTGTTAAATATAGCTCATGACAGTATGCACTTTTACAAACAATTACAAAGCTACCTTGGTGCTTTGCTGCTTTTTGATTTGTTGGAATTATAAAAATATACTACAAAATGGGTTTTTTTATTGGCCAGCACAATCATGATTGTTTCCGACTACTGACATTTACTGACATGACCTAGTGTTGTGATATTTCTGATAATTACTTGTTTCCCCCACATCATTTATCCAGTGTCTAACACTCAGTTCTTCATGAATCACTGGTGCCATGAAAAAACAACACAGTCTGTATTTGCAAAATGTTTGTAGGGAATTAAGACCACGTTGTAAATGTCGGGAAACAAATTATTAAGGTGCTCATTTCATAATTATGAAAACTGGAACAACAATATACTTTAAGTCTAAAAGAGTGTGAAAGACTATAGAGTGACAAAAGAATACCACAAAAATAGAGAATCCTGAGAACAAGCAGAATCGAGTAGGCAGAACATATGGGAATATTAACGCTAAAGTGCTATAGCTGGAGTAAAAACCATCACATTTGCACTGAATCATGGGAAAGGAGAGGGGGAGGTGTCAGCAGCAGGAGGGGTGCATGAGCAGACGTTCAGGATGCCTGTCACCAGCCAGACGCCTGCCAGAAACACGTCATCGTTGGCAGTGATGTACCTACAGCTGAAGCATCTTTGTTCATCTGGTGCTGCATGTTTGTGTGAATGTATGTGTTTGTAAGAGAGTTTCTGGTAGCATGTCGAGGATGAGCACCTCCTTCAGACGACTCTGGTATGAGGGCGAACTGTACTTGATGGCCATTTCCAGTCTCTGGCTGGATGGGAAGGACAGAGCCTTCCAGATCCTTTCCAGACAGACTTGCAAGTGGTCGTCTTCACTCACTGCAACAAAGGGCTCCTTTCCAGGCTGGCTCTGTCTCTCCTTGGCCCTCTGGGGAGAGCTTGTCAGTGTCAGATACATTCAAATATAATTGGGGAAATAGATTAAATGGTAGCATGCTTGCTCAGCATAGAAGGGGTTGCTCCAAGGGTTTGCATTTTAGCTCCAAACGCTGAGCACCTAATGAGCACATAAGATATCTATAACACATATTGTAAAATTCAAATGCTCACAAGACCCACACCATCGCACAGATTCACAGAAGACCTCACAAAGATAGACTGTGTAGCCTGGAACACACCAAGCCGATTCTCAGGTGTTGGAAGCCGCTGGACTGTCAGTGAGAGTCGGTGATTGCCCGTCACCGAGGTATGTACGTCCTTGGTCCCTATTGCCGCTTTTTATGCCTTTTCAGCATGTTGAATCACAGTGGAAACCAGTTGGTAAAACTGAGCTCTCTGATTGGGCTGTATGTCAACCGTCATGTCTAGTTGTGCCGGTGTCTTCCAGCGCAAATTTTCACAGCCAGCTGGAGGCGCCAGGAGTCGCCCGTGTGTTGGCCTTGGGTGGTGCTCATTTTTTCGTTTGGCTTGGTGTGTACACAACTTATGACCATACGCACAAATTGCAGAAAACCAACCACATATAGTACATAAACAAAACATTGTGTAAAATGACACCCGTTCCTTCACACATAACACATAATTCAAGTAACAATTATATAAGAACATAAGAAATTTACAAACGAGAGGAGGCCATTTGGCCCATCAAACTCATTTGGGGAGAACTTAACTAATAACTCAGAGTTGTTAAAATCTTATAGAGCTTTGACTTAAAGGAACCCAGGGTTTTAGCTTCCGCTACACTAGCAGGAAGACTATTCCATACTCTAACTACACGCTGTGTAAAGAAGTGCTTCCTCAAGTTTGTTTTAAAATGTTCTCCCGTACGCAATATGGGTGAGACAGAAGTATTAGCACCTTTGTAAATGTTCATCAAGAGAATTATATACCACAGAAACACAGGCATCAATGACTACCTTAGCAAAAGCTATTATATCGGTGTACTAAAAAGCCACAGTACTGCTGCCTACCTGTGTAGAGCTAGAACATGTGTCCTCATCTTGACTGTCCACCTCTGCAAAATAAAACACAAGCTGGCTTGATGCTTTCAATATATCGTACCACTGGTCACAACAGTAGGGATTTGGAAGGTCGCCCTCAGGAGGGGGTAGGAGGGAATTACCATTCAGCAGTGGCTCCTTCCACAGACCCCCCAACAGCACAGAGTTCACATTCCAAACCCCGGCCGCAAACTCCTCCTTTATCCTCTTCTGAGAGTCAATTTTCTGACTTCTGTGACGTTGGAAGTAGACAGGACATGCACCACAAATGATATGAAGCAAGAAGAGCAAAAACAAACCATTTACTGACTTCTTTTTCTCCTCGTGCTGAGCCAAGGCCTTCCTCTTCCTGTTCTCCTCGTCACTGTCATCACTGTCATGCAGGTAAAATACCTCTCCCAGGTAATCCAGTCTCTGAAGGAAACCAGTAATGACTTGAAGATTTGGCCATGAAAACAAAATGGGGATCACGCAGTAGAATTATTAAAAAGCATTACCTGGTTTGAAATATACTGCATATAGTCCTCCACACACAGGTTGGACTTTGACCAGTGCTGCCGACTGTCATTTGTCCCCGATGTCACTTTGTGGGGCTTCTTATGCTGCACATGAACCTCTGTCTTTCTAAGAAAAACATCAGAAATGTCCAAAAATGTATTAATTGCATATTGGTCACCTCTCTTAAATTATTATTATTGTTTATTATTGTTGTTGTTGTCATTTTATTATTATTATCATTTACCAAAACAAATTTATCATACTTTCACAGTAAGTCATTTTATTGGAATTAAGTTTGTCAAAGGCACAGGGTCCCGTGAAGAATAGTAACCTTCAGGTTGTGACATCTCGGTTTAACCTCCACACCATCTGCTGCCCTTGACATCTCCCTATCTAAGCTGTTTCCCAGTTGGTTTCAGAAGGTCACCTGTAGGTAGGATGGTTGATGCCAGACCTTTTCAGCTCTGGGTTGAACAACCTCTGACTCTTCTTGCGGGGGGGCATCCACATATCACCCCCATCCTCCACAGCTGGCTCAATCACCGGGTCTGACTGCAAGAGACAACATTACTGCCATACACTATTCTTATGATGCAAAAAACAACGCTCCTTTGTTAATTTCTGCATGCTCACTTGCTTTTACAGCCACTATCTGCACAAAGTAGGTACCTACACCTAAGGTACTTCCAATATTTAAGGTAAACAGAGTCAATCTATACAGAATTCAACCCCATAATGTAAAACTGTGAAATATGCTGCACCCTATGTTTTGGAAAAAAGCATGGTCATTTCTTGCGATGGAACGTTTCACACCTCATCAAAGTTCAGGTAGTGGTTGGAAACAGTTTTGGAGAGTTCCCTGTAGAGCTCTGTTATTTCTCTCCTGGGGTTCAGGTTTCGGTCCAGCCACTTTACTGAAGTGGACTCCATCTGTTGACGATGAGAAGCAAATGTCCCACTAATGAAATATCTCTCTCCTGGATTGCGTCTGACACTAAGAACAGATTTCTGTTAATGAAGTGGAATGATTCAATGAATGAGGAAAGATTTCTGTATTAAAGAAAAGAAATTAAGTAGGGTACATGTAATTGGAAGGAAGCAGGGTAGGGTTACTGATGGAAGAGCTCATTGTCTACTGAGTGGATGGCACACCTACACTAAGACTGGATTATTGTTTCAAGAAATAATGCATTCCACTTTACTAAACAAACCAAAAATAATATACTGAGACACCTTTAGCACCAGAAATGTAAATCTATCTTTACACAGCCATCAATGAAGTTTAATGTTACTTGAATTGATATGTGGATCCTTGTCAGCCAGACTAATATGTGTGTCAACAAAATACAAACTAATCTAACTCTGTTGTTAAAATTAAGGATATAAAGTGATTAGGTTAAATAGCCGTCATGAACACATATGTTAACCAGTACAAACAGAAATACTAGTCATAACTTCATAAACCATCTTTTCATTGGTAAATTAGATGTCAAATGCTATTGGATGGCAATTAGATATGGCTGGGGCAGTGAGTTTCTGTGCCCTTGATTGTAAGATTGTCACTTTGAGCCTCGGCCCTGGCAGAATAATTACACGTCCATGGACCTTAGAGCAAGATCCCCCAGCTCCAGGGGCACTGCATGCTGGGTTAGGCAAAGAGAAGAATTCAAATGTACCTCTCATTGGGCAAACGACAAATAAAGGCTTTTTAATATTATTATTACTATCATTATTATTATTATTAGAATGGGCTTACTCCAGTAAAATGTCAGAATTGTCAAAAAGTGGACACACGCAGTTTTTTAGACACAGCGTTTATATGTAACTGGCGCACCTACCTCCCCAGTGAGATGGCTGTAGACAGGTGGGTACATATGGAGTTTGACTGTTTCTGTAAACACCCTTTCAGAGACACGGGGGGGCGCTGTGCGAGCGACGGATTTGGGAGTGAGCGAGACACTGACAGCCACTGGCTGCGGGTGGTGAGGTTCCTCCAGCACAGCGCTTTTCCTCGTGCCATGGTCCTCTTTTTCCTCTGTGAACTTCTGCAAAGAGGAAGGGAGACAGCAGGTGTGTGGACGCAGAGCGCTGCTATTGGGGCGTGCAGTGTTGGGCAGTGTCTCTACCTGTAAGGTCTGTCGCAGAAGATGAAGCTTGCTGGAGCCACTGTGAGGCAGAGCGCTGATCAGGGCGGGCAGGTCCATCTCCAGGTTTATCTCGGGGGCAGTCATTTTAGGCTCACCCACAGACCCAACGTCTTGCACCAATCTGTGAAATCATTACATCACTCACAGTCATCACTGCAAATTGATCCCATGACATCACCCAGCACTGGCGTCTCCAAGCTGCTCTGTCATCTCATGGACACAGTACCAGCCTGCACACTTCCGTGCTCATTCAGTGGAAGGGGCCCAAGCCACACCTCCTCAGGTCTTCAGCAGCGCTGATGGGCTCCTTCTCACGGCAGGAGCTTGGCTCCAGGCCCAGCAGCACCACTGGAGAAGGTGCCCGAGACGGCGGCGGCTGCAAGCCCAGCTCCTCCAGCAGGGACCCCTGCTCTAGCTCCGGCATGGACTGGCAGCCCTGGAGAGGAGTCGCAAGTAGGACGCTCAACAGGGGGCGAAGTGGTTAAAGTGCATGTTTTCTGTAGGTCTAATTTCTGCAGAAGAAATTCAATACCTATCACTACAATAAATCTGTCACCCATATAAAAGAAGTTATAATGCCCTCAAAATGTTGTAATAACATAGCAATAAATACTAATGATAAATAATAAACAAGAAATATATACCACATTTAACTGCAATATATGCCTTGAGAAAAAAAAAACTTCACAGGAAAATATGGTAAATAAAAAAAAAAAATTACAATTAATCAATATCCCAAAAATAATTTTAAATGGCCGCAGTAAAGTCAAGGGGTCCTTCCTTTAATGGAGAGACAACTGTGCTGTATTCACCTTCAGTCTGATGGGAGAGCTACTGGGAGTGCAGACCGCCCCCACCTGGGCAGCATCACCAGCGCAGCTATCCGCAGTATCTGCAGACACACACGCTCACACCTTCATTAGCATTTACACACTAACACCTCTGGCATTCACAAAACCTTGTGTCTGTTGCCTTTAGGTTGCAAGATATTATGCAGCATCTGCTCACTCATAAAACAATGTTGCTGTTATTAAAAACATGTAACCTGTGTGTTTATGTAAGAACTTGTATGTTAGTGATGCCCGTACACTGTTCTCTGTGGGTGGTCTCTTCCAGGTGACACGGTATGAGGTCATACACGCATTCCAAATTCAGCTCCCCAATCTCCTCCTCTATCTGCCAAGTGGAACAGACGTATTATAGTACAAAACTGCCCTCTTCTGTTCTGATTGTGTAATTACTGGCAGAATTGATCTGCCTGCATTGCTGACTGCAGTTCCCAAAGCATGTTTGACATCCTGATTTAATGCTGACCTTCCAAACCCATAATAAGAACAAAGCTCCCATCATACAGTTTTTACTCTTTAATAGATGCCTTATGCTGTTTTTTTCCGGGAGGGCAAGAATTGTCAATTAAATAAACATCCTTCAGACAAAACAATGTAAAGCTATAGATTTTCTTCGCAAACTGCAATATGAGGCACAGCACTCACCGCTTGGAGGTCCCTCTCAATGGAAGCTTTCTGTTGATTTTCAAATCCACTCTTCCTGCCCTTCTTGTCCAATGACTTTGGTGCTCCCTGCTGTCCACTACTAGGCTTTGCCTTCCACGCAGCCTTAATCTCCGCAGTGACACTGTGCCTAATCTTCTGAATGTTTAAACTGTGGATTACAAACAACCATGTCAACAGGGTCAACTTAAATTCTGATTTCAGACAGAAAACTTCAAACTAAAAAGAAAAAGCAGGTTTAAAATTGAATTGCTGTACATATGTTCAATTACCTTCAACACTGTTTGCACACAAAAAGTTCACAGGGATAATTATTATATTACCTGAATTATATTATCATTCCTGTGTTACAATTATTTGCTGCAATGTGTATTACGGTGTCTTACTTCCCAAATGAATTATCCCACAGCTCCATCCCCCACATTTACACTGGTAAATTCTATACCCTATATAGAATAATGACTCTGTCTGTCCAAGGCTGCTCCCTATCACTTACACTTACTTACAAGCTCTATTTGCACTTTGTCTGATTTGCACTGATTTGCACTCTCTGCCACCTGCCCTTACTTGTATATTGTATGTATGTATGTATGTATGTATATGTATTTATGTATGTATTTATGTTCTCTGTTTGAGGGTTTGTGGGAACTGTAATTTCAATTCTCCGTGTGTTCTGTACATGTGGCAGAATTGACAATAAAGCTGACTTTGACATTCTCAATCACCCAACTCAAATCTCCATCACCCACAAACCCCTGCAATCCATGCCCCTCCCCCATCATCATGCCCGCTACTCACAGTTTGGCGCAGTCCAAGGTCATGTGTGCGCACAAGCGGCTGCGATTGGCCTGATCGCCAAAGACACCACGCTTCCGCAGGACATCTCGCCGGTGGATGTAGCGCAGACACAGGCGCTCGCATACCCGGAGGACCTCGCTAAAGATGTCACCCTGGAGTTGCTGATTGTCTTCCTGGGACAGCGAGGGGTCATGGTTCACCCCGCTGAGGTCATGGCAAATCAGTCCTAGCTGTGACATCATCGTAGCTGTCTGAACAAAAAGCAGGGGCGAGGAGGAGTGTAGCCATTTGTACTCACATGTGATTTTGGATGTATGTAGTGTGTGTGTGTGTCTCACCAGGGCTTGCTGGTCATCCTGGGAGACTGAATGGCGGACACACTGGTTCCGCATCCAGTCCTCCAACATGGATTGCAAATCTGATAAAGAGGTGGGGACGAGTCTATGGTCCTCCAAGACAGATGAGACAGGGTGCACCTCCACAGTCCTATCTCGAAGAAGTCATCTATTACACACACAGTCTACCTGACCCTGCTTTGGATATGATCAATAGGGTGGTCACTGCAGTTCTTCATGGAGAACTGATGCCCGGCTTTTAAGATAAAGACAGAAACTTGGGCATTATATTAGTGTTTTCTCTTATCTTTCAGATGCATCAATTTATAAAGACATATTAGGCGTTTATATGTCATTCATTCTTGGGAATTCCCAACCTTAAATCCCATATACATGCTGTAGGCTACATTCGGACCTGGATAACGTTTCACCTGTCTCCCCCTCGTGTAGAGTCAGCTGTCCCAAAGTGCTGTAGTACCACTGCTGGCGGTCATAGGAGGACAGGGCATGGAGGTCCATCCTCCTTACACATCTGCTCTGGGATTCCTCCACTACACAGAGGCCACAGGACACTGGGCTGTCTCTCCTCACACCCCAGCTGGTTGGCTGACGAAAACCCAGGGCACAGAGCCAGTGGGAGTTTCAAAGTAAATCCTTAAGGTAGATCTACAGCATCAGAGACGACTCAGCCTTTGTTGTTATAAAGCACAAAAAGCATATTGTGGATACCGTTTAAAATACATTAACAGCATATATAATTTCTCTTAAGACAATTTGCAACTTCGCTTCAAGAAACTGTGCCCTACTTCAAAAACCCCTAATCGTTATAAACTTTTATTTTAGCAAAGCCAACGTGATACATACATTCCTCGACCGAGTTACGTTTTTAAAAATTATTTATATGTATCAAACTTAACTAACATAATATTAACATACTCTTAACAAATTTAGCACACAAACTTTCACCAAATAACGATCACTATTAACAGCTGGCTAGACATGCATATGTTTCAAAAAGAACATTGTCTATTTTGCTGAAACTAATTAACTGCTGTATATTTAAACTACCGCCCGCCGCACCGTCCTGAGCTATTAAGCATTACTGCATAATCATTAATGCCATTTTATCACTAAATCTGTGAATCTGACCTTCCTTCTTTCTGCAGTCGCGCGGCGACGGGCTGCGTTACTAGGAGACCGCGACGCTCCCCAAATATGACTAGATCGGGAATGACGCTGGCCCGGATTGTAAAGCAGTCCGTACAGCTGAACATTTTCTCCCTGGGTTACACATTTTTAAATAGGCCTACTCAAAAGGAAACTTTGATAAACTGGAAGTCGTTTTTCCAGTACTACTGGAAAAACTGGAATATCTGTCTTCCGGAGTTCTATACTCCTGGGTTATTTTGTTACGATCCAAGCGTCCATTAGAAGAACTTAGTTATTTGATAAATTCCGTCCATCCATCATTATAATGCGTTTTTCACACGAAGTTCCGGAACCTGGTCTCGGTTTACAGGTCCCTGGACTTCTGTAGCTCCTGGCCACATATGTGTGTCGCTTTCACAACACTCATAGGAACAGTGAGATTTATGCTAAATAAGCTGGGAAGCCGCTAAAAGTTCATAAGTTAAACTTCACGTATAATTTCATACGAAACTAAACCGCTACGTAAAACAATAGAGGATAAAAAGTCGTGTTGATGGTTAAAGTATATTGTTTAGCGATGGATTTTTTCCATGCAGAAATATATGGAGACGCAAGCAAAAAATGATACATAATGGTACATTAACTGGCAGTAACTCGCTACATCTCTTTTTCTGCACTTCGACGGAACTTCCATGTTAGCGCCAGTGCTCACATGTGGTCAACCAATCAGCAAGCTATTGCTGTATGCCCCTCCCCAGTAGTTCATGTTCGAAAGAAAAGTACATAGTCTGGAGCAGGTACTAAAATAGGTTCTGGAACTGCCTCAGAGGAACTGCAAATTGGCCGAGTTCCTGTGGTGTGAACACAACAAAAGTTCCTGGTTCAGGAAAAAAGTTCTGGTTTCAGGGAAAAAGTTCCTGCGGTGTGCGCCTAAAAATGTTGAATTGAATTGAATAATCCTTTAATCCTTTAATAGTTAAACAGACTGAATGTGATCACGTTATATTACAGACAGGATATCATTTTATAGAGGGCAAAGGCTTGTTTTAGAGCAAACCCGGGCATTTTACGGCCCCCGGGCCATATCCGGCCCTCTAGATATCCTTGACTGGCCCGCGAGAAGTAATTGGTTAATTAAAATTCAAACGAAAATGGGCCGTTAATGACCATGTCTGATAAGAGTCAAG
>JAABNY020000001.1:10440532-10460513 GCA_015164015.2 Brevimyrus niger
GTGCTGCACGTGATATGGCATTCATGAAATTCAGTAATTATCTATTTCTTTAACTATGTTGGTTGCTACCAGCATTTTGTGATAGAATCAAATGGAAGAATGTAAATACATTTCCTGCAAGGTTAGCCGTCATAAAGACAAATATCTTTTTTGTTTAGGTATTTCAGATCACTGTACCAAAGCATTGTCTTCTTTGTGGAGAAAAATAAATTACGTTATAAGTATAAAGAACAATATTGTGTGATTTTCTTTGGTTATTAAAGCCAAGGACTCAAACTAGTAAAGTGATGACGAGACAAATAACCTACGTTCTCGTTGGGTGCTCATTGTCTACATATCATAGTTTATTAGTTTTTTTATGGGTTAAATGCAGCCTTCGTGAAACAGTGATAAAAGTCTTCTAAATGTGCAAGCGAAGTGTAATATATCTGTTGCGTAATTTGACGGATTTACTTTTACTTTTCCCCCTTTTGAATCGAAGTGTAAACAAAACAGCGGTGCGCGCTACCGATAGGGGGTGCATTTCACGGCAGGGGTGCAAAATTCGGTCCAACACCGGTTTTAAAAAGCAAAAGACCATTTTGAAAACCCGATGTTATTTATGCAATGCTTCGCAATTTCATTGTGCAGTTTTTACAAATATATAACTCACTCTGATTTCTTGTTTAGACTACCTTGCTTCCACAAGGTTGATGATTTTTTTTCTGTTGCTAACTTTTCACCTGCTGAACTGACTCGACCACCCAGTGGCCCAAAGTCTTTTTCCCAGTGCATGATATTTTAGCTGCATATATAAATGTAAATAATAATAATGAAAGCAATAATACATTTATTTCAAACCCAAGTGGCACAGGTATTTAAGGGGGCCATGGAGAGGGGGCATGCATATTGTCACAGGGGTATGGCTCCCCCCCCAGAACAGTGCCTACTCTGTCCGGACTGCTGTTGGCTGTTTTATTTTAACCCCTGTCCTCTTTTTCCCTTCCGTTACTCTCTCCTACCCCGATTGAACAAAAAATGTGAAATGCCCAGACTTCAGAAGCTGTGAACCGCCGTTCGTACGATTAGTGTAAAACCTAGTACATAGAGCACGGTACAAGCTGTGAGATCTCTACTGCTGTACTTGTATACTCCCACAGGTTTCTCTGGGCCATTTCATGCCACGCAGCTATGGAAGAACATCATCCATGCGCTGCAGACGCAGGTGGAAGTTCGGCCTAGGCGGCTGCACCTGCGCACACACACCGACTGCTTCACTGGCTCAGACGCAGTGGATGCGGTGCTCAGTCACCTCATGCAGGACGTCTTCTTTTGTTCCAACGAGATCTCCCGCCTCAAGGCCACCCGACTCTGCCAAGCTCTCATGGAAGCTAAGGTTTTTGAGCCCGTGGGGACAAGACTCTTTCGCAGGGAGAAGGAGGCCACGTTTGAGGACTCAAGCTGCAGCCTGTATCGATTCCTTGATTGCGACGCCTTGCCTGGCTCAATGAAGTGCGGAAACTTGGAGAATGAGATACCTGACATTCCTAAAGGGAAGAGAAAGATTCACAGGTTTAAACTTGCCTTTGATGTTTATTACTAAGCCGCTATGAGTGTAACTTTCCTGTTTAACCGTTTGCCTCATGTGGTATATTAGCTTTTGCTTTTACAAATGCAGTACTGCTTTATGTAGAGGGATGGTGTCTAGTAGTGATGGACAAAAATGAAGCTTCAGAAACGATTTGCTTTTTCTTTTCAAGACCCCGCTAGATGGTACTCTTGGTTTGCTTGGCTGTGCCTTCTTTTGAGCATAGAGCACCATCTAGTGGGGACAAAAAAATTCAGCAAATGGTTCATGAAGAGTCGGTTCGT
This sequence comes from Brevimyrus niger, assembly GCA_015164015.2. Classification (NCBI taxonomy): domain Eukaryota; kingdom Metazoa; phylum Chordata; class Actinopteri; order Osteoglossiformes; family Mormyridae; genus Brevimyrus; species Brevimyrus niger. The sequence goes on from JAABNY020000001.1 coordinate 10,442,384, forward strand.
CCATTGCTATTGCCTAGAGCAAGGTTCTTCAAATCTGGGACCCGATTCCAAATCCAGGCCATTTTCAGTTCTCCCAGGTAGTTCATTTAATAATTACTGGTTCTGATTGGTCAGAGGCTTCACACCTGACTGACAGGTAAAGGAAAACTGGAAAACCAGCAGTGCTCGGACCTCGAGGATCTTGATTTGAATAACCCTGGCCTAGAGATTGATCGTACAATAGAATGCTTAATTCACAAAGTCAGTGTTTTTTAATAATAAAGAAAATGTATGATTAGCTTAACACATTCTCCATTATAGTTGTAAAATTTAAAAGGAATCATGATGAACAATGAATGCATGATGCATGTTTTTTTTTAACCTCAGCTCTGTTAACTTGTTCTTCAGGTGCAGTGTTTGCTAACTTTTAATGACCTATTACTCTTTAAATGTATTCTGCCATTAGAAGGGATCAGCTGAGGACCTTTTCTAACCCTCTGGCTTCGGAGGCGTCAGACAAGAGGGTGGAGAGGCTGTTGAGGACCATCAACCTGAGACCTTCCATGCCCCCTGACCAGCTTGTGGCCCCTGTCAGCAGTGCCCTTCCCAAGAGAGGTCAGGGACACTGGGAGTCACTGCTCACTTGTGGATGCACAGTGTCTGAGTCAGCCATTATTAACGCTAGGAGACATGATTGCATGATAAAAGGGCCTTGCTCAGGGACCCTTTGGTGAAAACACTCTACCAACCCTGGGATTTGAACCTGCAACCTTCCTAACCCACTCAGCCACACTGCCCCGTAAGGTGCTACACAGAACAGAGGTGGGGATTCAAACTGCCAACCACAGCGATCTAAGGCAACATTGCTGACCACTGAGCCACTGTGAATACTGACAGCGGTACCAGTTTGACGGGTGTGGCAAGAAGATACTGCTGGATTTACTGATAAAGTGGTGTGCTGTTTGAGGAACCTGGTGCAAGCTTCTTTTTTTCCAGGAGGAAGTTGCTAAAAGGCTTATACAAGTGTGTCAGAAAAAGTGGGCTGATGGTTATGGGACTCGAGTTAATATTGAGCTACATCAGTATTTATCAATACATAACTAGCGTAGATACAGGTAAAGCCTGGATCTTTTGTTGCTGTATCTGTATCACACATCAATGTTCTGTTATAGCTCTAATGAAATACTGTGGCACTGAAATTACCCAATGAAAAATTCATAGTCCAGCTCAACAAAGCGTTCACTTAATGACATGTCTCAGAATCACTTGCAGGGGAAAACATTGTCATTATGACTATCAGCACACTGATTAACAGCTGGCTGCCCTCGTGGGTGTCACTGAAGGGTGCTAATTAAAGTGTGTTTGCTGTGGAGGAAATGGGGGGTGTGCACGGGGCTGGGCGGCTCTGGGTGATTAGCGTGATGCTACTGCAGATGAAAAGATGCACGTGATGTGGATTTAGGAAGATGGATGTGACTGTAAATGACGCTGAAGCCCACCTGGGGTGTGGTCTGAGTAATGAGGTCTGTGCCCTCTGCTTTGAAAGCCCCCACGCAGTTGGTGTATGCCCTAGGGAATTATTCTGCTGCACATCAAAGCTTCTCTGTTTGTCTGCTACATTACACTGCAGGCACAGGGTGGAGTTGCTGATTCTTAAAAGTGTTATTTCTGGGTTACTGTTGTGTGGCTTTTTTGGTCATGTTTTTGTTTTTTTTTCATGTGAAACTGGGTGGCTGCCTGCATTGTAGGTGTGTCTGTATGTGGTTTTTATCTGTGAAATACAACAGGCTGAACTATCTCTGCCGTCAGCCTGCTGCACACGATATGTGCTTTGTTTCCCCCTAGTGGTGGAAGAGGTGTGGAAGCAGCATACACTCTTGCAGCTACTGCAGATTGTGGAGCTTCCAGTCCTGGACGGCATTTTGACTTCGGTGGCACAACCAGAGCCACAAGAACGAGTCATCCTGTCTAACTGTCAAGACCTGGTCATCCCCAACAGCTTTGTTGACAAGGAGGTCATGAAGAGCCTGAACCTTCCACAGTCAGTTCCAGAGCGTAATTCACAGCCCCAGTCAGTAGAACATTGCATTCTATTGGGTCCCATGTTTATCTCTGTTTTGATGCAGTCTCTGTATGTGAGCTTCTGCTTGTTTCAAACACACTATTTCTTACCAACCGCCTTCATTGCTCCCTCTGCTATCCCCAGGCTTGACCCCTGGCTAGTTGCTGCCACTGACTGCCTGGAGCACTTCCCTGATCAGCTGATTGTGGTCGCAGGGGAGCATCTCCTCCAGCAGAGCGGTGCTGTAGCTCAGGGGGATGAGACTCTTGCCACCACAAAGCGAGTACTCTTTGACATCATCGCCAAGCACTATAATGGCCAGGATAGAAAGGCGCTCATCTCTGGACACTATCTGGACATTCATATGGCCATCCTGCACCTGCTGGGTGAGGCTGGCACGTATCTGTATGTGATTCTTTGTGTGAACATGCGCTTCTTCGGGAGTAATATATGGTTACCTTCGTCACAGCGGAGGCCAAGCAGGAGGCGGCCCTAAGCGCCTCCCAGCTGTGCCTGTGCTTGATGGGGTCCGCCGACCGGGAGGAGCTCCGGAGACTGCTGTCCTTCATGGCCACCGCATCGCATCTGGATGCCTGCCGACTGCACAAGCAGGTCTGGGGCCTGATCCAGCCGTACCAACCGCAGCCGTCTGCCGCTTACTCGACAACTGAGAGTTGGAGTGTTGGAGGGGTAGCCATAGTGGTTAAGGAACACCCTTGTGTCAGAAGGCTCCAGGTTTTGTGAGACATTGTTATCTGGTGTGTGGCGCCCTGTTCAGGCTGGTCTTGATTTTATTATTCTGAAGGTCTAAGAATTTGGATGAAAGTGGCTGTTATGGGTCATTGTGCTAATTCTCTTCTTTATATGATTATTTCGGTATTCTTTATCTGTACTGATGCATGACAGACTTGTTGTCCCACTGTCACTTTCAGACCGACAACCGGTCCTTTGTCAGTCGGACCTTCCAGAAGGCCATAGTACAGAGTAAAGACCTGTCCCGGGCCCAGAGTGAGAGGCTGGTGCTGTTCCTGATGGACAGCCACGAGAGACTCTTCAAGGTACCGTTTCTTTGTACAAACCAGGCCCACCTGTTTCGTTCATAGTCCGATGCTGGTTAGGGTGTTCAGATATTAATGTAGCTGACAGTCATATTTGCTATTAGATGCTGCTAAATGCTGGGATAGATTACAGTGACGGGGATACATTCTGAGAAATTTTATCATTGTGCAAAAATCAGAGTGCACTTGTATAAATCTAGACAGTATAGCCTACTACACACCTAGACTATATGCCATAGCCAAGCAACAGTGACAAGTACAGTGTAGTACATACATAAACCAGTAAGTTATTACTGTGTGCGCCATACTGAACTTTTACACGACTGACAGCACAGTAGGTTTGTTTATATCAGCATCACCACAAAAACGTGAGTGATGTGTTGCTACAATGTTACAACAGCTGTGATATCACTAACTGATAAGAATTTTTCAGCTCCATTACAGTATAATGTTGTGGGACCCCTGTTGTACATGTAGACCGTTGTTGATGAAAACGTCATTAGGTGACGCATGACTGTACTGCTAAAATTATTAGTAATTTTGTTTATTCGATATGTGGAAATTAGACGCCTGCATCGCTGATTAAGATGGTGAGCAAGACATTGCAAAGCCTACAGCAAGGCAGGGACTTGGATGCTATACCAAGTAAGTGTATTCTATATTTAGTGACAAGTGTTTCTCTTTGATCAGGATACAGCTCACTATGTTGCTATAAATAAAATCCTGTTGTACAGGCTCAGTGGGCAGCAGATCAAATCCACAGCTTCAGAGTTGGGGGTTTGAATCTTGCCTCTCCTCTCTGGCTGTAGAGTTTGCTTATCCATCAGCTGGCCTTTCTCCCTTCTTGTGAAGATATTTTTGGCTATTTGGTGCCCCTGCTCTGCCTGTGTGTGAGTGTATATGTGCCCTGTGATGAACTGGTGTCCCATCCAGTGTGCTTTCTGTCTATGGTGCCTGGGAAATTGTAGAATGGTATGTTTTAGGAAAGTCTGGTTTGTTTGTTTGTTTATTTATTTATTTAATCTGACATTTTTCAGGCCCACAGACACAAGTCACAAAGTCCAGTGATAGTCCAGGTCTGCTACTAAAAGATGCTGAAACTAAATTAAATGCTAGTAATAACTGGTTCTTTTACAGCATTTGCATTTTGTCAGCGTGTGACTGTGCAGCAGTATGAGGCCCGGAGGGATCAGGCCACCCAGGAGAGCCTGAGGCAGCTGATCCGGAACGTTAGCCTAAGCGCTACGCTGTCCTTCAGAGAAAGGAGGAGGTTGATGAGAGATTTCCAGAAGCATCACCCAGTTGTCTTCCTCCAGCACTTTGCCACAACTATCGAATAAAATGGCACCACCCAGTGGTGGTCATCCAACACTGTTTCTGCAGGAGTGGATGGATTTTAGCCACTGATTAGTAATTAGCTGAGGTTCTGGTAATGACTGTCTGAGGCCTCTTGACCTTACTGTAAAGCATATAGGCTATTAGTCTGCACACTAAATCAGGGTTACCAACTTTGATCAGCTGGCTGGTGTGAGATTTTCATTTTGTGACGTCTGCACACACATTTACATGCATGTAACAGATTATTTACCTTGCAAATAATCTGTAGGGTTTGCAAACTACCCAAGTGCTTTTGATGCTTTTTGGTTTATAATATCAATTTGCTATAAGATTTTTTTGGGTGATTGTCACACCAAATGCTTGAGAGTAGGCAACCCTGTTAAATGTATTACCAAATATAGTTCTCTCAGGGATAGTGAGTAGTAACTAGTCTTAAGGATCAGGCTGCTTCTATAGGGAAACATTTAAATGATTTAATTTTGTTCTGTAGTATTAACTTTGAATTATATTGGGGCACTTGAAGCAGGATGTCTTGTGTAAAACTGTAGTTAGGCTTGTGCGGTACCTAATTTTTTTTTATACCGTCGAGACATTTATATGGCAGTATACTTTTTTTTTTTTTCCAACACACCATTCCAGTATTTTGAAATCTTTCCAAATAAACTGCTGCATTGCATCTTATGAATCGTTAACGCTCTATTACAATTTTGTGATTTGATTGCTCTTGTAGTAAATTCATGCTGAATGAACAAATGGAATTGGATTTAAATGGGAAGATACCCAATGCACGTTATGAAAAATGTAAGTGACCTACTGAAGTCTGATCTTTCCATGTGTATACAATTAATCTCTGTGTTAGAAAGGTTTGGTTACTTTTTTTGCTGTAATTTTAAATGAATGGTGTTGATGGCTAGGTAGTATCACAATGTCCTCCAGATTTGCTGAATCATTTTAGAGTATTCCAATATGCATCAAAGTGTTGGAATAATTCAGTTATTTGCAATATTTAAACTGTTTGATTTAGAATTAATAATAGATGCACTTTAACATGCTGGAAATGTTTGACGATGTAATTTGAAAATAATTTATTTAAAATAAACATTTTAATCATTGCTTTTCCTAGTTCCTGTTCAAATCATCTTAATTAGCCTGAAATAAAATGTATCTGTTTTTACTGAACCTTTATTTTAAGACTTTTAATTATTCAACTCTTGCATAGACAGTGATGGAAAGATGCTTGTTTAACTTGTTTTGGTTAACAGGAAACCATGAGAGGTGGCGATTTTAGGTACAGAGAGTACAAATCCAGATAATGATTTTGTTTTGTTGAGTACTCTGTGACTGTGGCTCTTTATGCTGAACTGGTTGGTTGAAACAAAATCATGGTCTAAATTTGTACTCTGGACCTAGAATCTCCACCTCTGGAAACCATAAAATAGTATATCACTAAATTAGTATTAATCTTATATTTGGTCATCCCTAGGAGCTTAAAATTGAACATAAAAGACTATCATAGATTCCGTAAATAGAAAACGGATGTACTGGTTTTGCATAATTGTCAAGTCATAAGTGCAGCTAAAATTCAACGTTAACAGAATTCACGTTTCGTAATGCCCCTTTATTTGCGAAAATGTGTCATTTCAGTTGTGTGTGTATTACATGCTTATTGGTTGCGACTAAAACTGGCACTCTCGTTAACAGCATGTTTTATACAAGCGATTCGTCCATTCAATTACCGCTACTGCAGCTTAGCTTCAACCATCTCAACCGATGAGTTGTTCTATTCACCGGAATCAACGCTGTGGACGTTAATTGGCCAATACTATTATCTTTCAGTTACTTGCGGAGAAAAAAAAATACATTCCCGTGACTCGACCGGATGTGACGTTGGTCGCCTGAGCAGGTTGAATTCTGCTCGCTGGAAGATATGGAGGCTCGTAACTGCTTCGGCCACTGACAGTTGTATTTTGCACTAATCTCATACTGTACTATTTAGTCAAGAAACTGACACCTTATTCAAGTGAAAGGTAAGCATTATAAACGCTTACATCCAGGTAAATTCGCGCTGGCCGTAGTAATTTAATTCGCTGAGCCTTTTAAAATGACGTCTGAGCGTAGCCTAGCAGGAGAAGCAAACAAAACAGCGGTTGTCGATTCGGGGGCCCTGGTCATGAAGAAAGGTGTTCCGATACCGGGATCCCGAGTCCACATCAGCCCGGCAGTCGGCGGACTGTCCACCAGTCCGTCCGCCACAAACTCTTCTCGCGCACGTCGGCCGCGTATTTACCTCAGGGACCTCCCGGGATGGTTCGTTCATCGCAACATTACCGTACTTTTAAAACATTTTTTAGACTAATAATTACGAGAATGGCGTCGATAACTATGTTTACTAGTGAACCGGTCGTACACTTTCCGTAATGACGAGCTTATTTCTCTCGCTGGCTCTGTTCTTGCAGTTGGGATTTCGTCACCCGTTCGACGGGAAATAAGAGGCAACATGAATGTTTCAGGGAGACGAGGTGTGCGCCAGATCGGCACGCAGCATTACGGTATCTCACGCATGTAAGGCGGAGGGCAGATAGATTGAGTAGGGCTGTCAGACCGCGGCCGCAGGGCCATGTTCACACTCCCCCTAGTAGCCACTTTTCTGAACTATTTCAGCGCCCCCCCAGCCCCCAAAATGTAGTCATCTAGGCTGTTTCCTCAAAAAGGGGAGTAACTGCATTAATCACTTTGTGATGCTATTTTTATGAATGTCGACATGTTTACCTTCGAGTTGATTATAAACGTATGCGCAGCCGGGAAGATTTTGCTATTTCTTATGTTTTCCAAGGTACTGTATTGGCTTGGTATCGGTACTGGTCTTCTCCTTGGGGCTCAAGTGAAATATTTCTTTGAGCTCAAGTAACCTTTGCTGCCAGTTTAATTTATCATATAATCTTAAACGTAGAAAAATGGCGGTCACATCAGTAAAAAGGCAAATAGTTACATCGTGATAATTTATTAATTACAATGCCACATCCATGTTAATTTTGAGAATCCTTGAAGCGATTAGCTCATTAAGATCTCAAAACGTCAGCAAGTATTTAAGCAGTCTTTGGGAAATGTTTAGTCTCTAATCTTTCAAATAACACAGAACAAGCAGGTGGGCATTTTCTTTGTTTGTTTTTTTTTTTTTTTTTTTTTTTTAAATAAGATTCTAGTTTGTATGGCAAGGTAGGCTTATGTTCTTTAACATTTTTTAAGAAACACTGGGGATTGGATTTGTGTCCCGTTTGATGTGCTGCACGTGTGCCTGTCGGGAGTGACTTGTATTCCAATCAAAGCCTTTGATCATGTGGGTAGACCATATCTAAATGCATTCCTTGGTGTGGTTCCACCGAGTCACGCAAGCAGTCAGGTTTTTGCGACGTGTGTGGAATTGTGGATGCACCGATTCTGTTTTTAGCTGGTCAGGGTGTCTTGGTTTGGAATTGTTTAATATGGGGAAATAACACTGTGTTCTCCTCCCTGTAGCTTTTCTTTTGATGTGCTGAAAACACGACTTGTATCTCGGGGCGTGTCTCGTGCCCTACTTTTAAGAGGTAACGGTACATACCATGCAGAGGATTTGCGTGCATGAATTATATGAGCAGCCTCTTCCCTGCTTCTGAGATTTGTTCTGAGCTGGAAAGCTGACAGATCAATTTGTGGTTTGCCGTCTAGTTGCCCGTTTCCCTTGACTGAAGTGTTTTGCTTGATCGGCTTCAGAGACAGGTGGCACTGAATGCAGATGCCGGGAGTCGAATGTGTCCATGGAGATGCTACTGTGAGTATCTTCTTTAATCTTGGCGAAGGAGGGCAAGCAGGGATAGGAACTGTGGGCGTGTGTTTGTTTTGGAACTCGGTGATTTAGCTTCGATGCAGTGATAAAGTTCTTATGGTGGTTTTGGTCCTTGGCAACAGTGACATGATGCAGCACTCCAGTGTTTCATATGCTGTATTTTATGCCAAGATAATATAAACTGATGTCAGCAGGCATGTCATAGGTGAAGACCCACTTGCAGACATTTCTCTGGTGGCTCCTGATTTGCTCATACACTGAGTGACTGTCCTTATTATTGTTTCTTCTCAGGTGACTGAGGTCAACGGGCAGAAGAATCATGGAGTCCATGCTCAACAAGCTGAAGAGCACCGTCACCAAGGTGACCGCAGACGTCACCAGCGCCGTGATGGGCAACCCAGTGACTCGTGAGTTTGAAGTGGGCCGGCACATTGCTAGCGGTGGCCCCGGTCTTTCCTGGAGGATCTACAATGGGACCAAGAAGTCCACCAAGCAGGTAGGTTGACCTGATGGGTTATGGTTACCTACCTCACCAGAGGAGATTCCTGATATGGTGAATAATGTCCATATTTATCTTATTTGCATTACTTCCCTTGCTTGTGTCGATCTGCTGCTTAGAATTGGTCATTTTAGCTTAGTTTTACAGTCATTTCTGGAGATAAAATGTTGAGGATGCTTTCATGGTAACCTTTGGTTTTCCATCACGTCTGCTTCCCTAGGAGGTGGCAGTCTTTGTTTTTGACAAGAAAATAATTGACAAGTACCAGAAGTTTGACAAGGACCAGATTATCGATTCGCTAAAGAGGGGCGTTCAGCAGCTGACCCGTCTGCGACATCCCCGGCTGCTCACAGTCCAGCATCCCCTAGAGGAGTCACGGTGAATAACAGCTAGTCCACAGTTCACCACCATCTCTGTTTTTATTAGTATATATTTTTTATCTTTTGCCTCTAAAAGAGCATACCGTGGGTTAGAATTACTCACACTGTAAATCACATGTTGACATCTTCTGAAAGACTTCATTTGCACTATCTGAGTCAGGTGATTCTTCCACTGGCCCAGTTGTGCCTGCTGGGTTTCTGTGAAGTACATGCAGAGACTGTCAAAAGAAAATTGGTAGCATAGACACCTTGTTAATTTTCTTCCTGTTGCTTATTTGCTCATTAGCCTGTGAGGTAGGTAGGACCCCATCCAGCATGTCATTTGTATGATGACAAGACGCGAAGTTGCTGCATTGAACCATGGAATATTTATCTTGAATGTTTGAGGTTTGGGAGCTCTTTACTTGAATTTCCATTCAGTTGCAAATGCCCTATTAGTTTACTTGCTAGTAGCTGTACCACATCATTGTAGAAAGTATGAATGAGAATGGAAGCAAAACCTGGGCAGGTTGCAGTGCTATGATGTTCTACAGAACCATGATAGGGAATTTCTTAGCATCTATTTTTAAAAGTAATTGATGAAAAAGAAATTATGCCCAACAAGAACTGTAATTATGTCTGAAATGGGAATCTGTGCCGTGACTCAACCATGACACCCCCATTTCTCCAGGGACTGCCTGGCGTTCTGCACCGAGCCTGTTTTCGCCAGCCTATCCAACGTCCTCGGCAACTGGGAGAACCTGCCCAGCCCCGTGCCCACAGACATTAAGGACCACAAGCTTTATGATGTGGAGACCAAGTATGGCCTGCTGCAGGTGAGCTACAGGCCTGCTGCTCGGTTGGATTTTGAGAAGAAAGCTTTTGTGAATTGCTTAAAATTTCTCGGTGGGGTCCAAAGAAAATTGGGGGCATGTCAAAATCCTGTTAGCCCCAGCGAGACCGGAGCGTGAGTGCTTAAGCGGCTGGACCTGACCCCCTAATGGTTTGCATGTACCTACAGAGGATCTTGTCAGACCTAAGTTGCTTTAGTAACTACTAAGTTTTCTAACTGGATAAAATGTGGTATCTGTAGGTTTTTTGTTTATTTCAGCTGGGGTCTCTAATCAGTCTTCATTTCCACAAGGTGTCTGAGGGCCTCTCATTCCTGCACAGTGGGGTCAAGATGGTGCACGGCAACCTGACCCCGGAGAACATCATCCTTAACAAGAGCGGCGCCTGGAAGATCATGGGCTTCGACTTCAGCATCTCCTCCACAAACCCCTCTGAGCAGGAGGTGAGGTGCCTCGTTAAGGTCCAGAGGGATAAATGACTCAACACATAAGCTGTTGTCATGGATACTTGGACCATAAAACAGGATGTTGACCCACTGGTGAGCTGAAAGTTGCTTGGTCATTGTCTCTTTGTGCTCCTTTGTGTGTGTCTGTCTGTGAACCAGCCCAAATACACGTGTAAGGAGTGGGACCCCAACCTGCCCCCACTCTGCCTGCCCAACCCGGAGTACCTAGCCCCCGAGTACATCCTGTCAGTGAGCTGTGATTCTGCCTCTGACATGTACTCTCTGGGCGTGGTCGTACACGCCGTCTTCAATGAGGGGAAGCCCATATTCCAGGTCAACAAACACGACATCTTCAAGAGCTTCAGCAGACAGCTGGACCAGGTTAGCACTCTTACTGACTTTATATTTTGGTTCTTTTCATGACTCTCAATACTGTGTTAGGACTCGTATGCTGTGTTGTGACTCGCATTTGTGTTTAGGACACCTGTGTGACCCCCCCACACATCTCTCCTCTCCCTGTTCTTCCACAGCTCAGCCGATTGAGCCCAAGTGCTCTTACCCGGATACCAGAGGGGGTGCGGGACCACGTGAAGATGCTTCTCAGTGTCACGTCAACAGTCCGGCCAGACGCTGACCAGATAACCAAGGTGAGATCTGCGTTCCTTCCTGTTGTCACGAGGGAAAACTTGCTTGACATACCTGCTCGATTCCAGCATCATGGTTGCAAAAATACACAAAAGTTTGCATCCTTCTCCCAGATCCCTTTCTTTGACGACGTGGGTGCTGTGACTCTGCAGTACATTGACTCACTGTTCCAGCGGGACAACCTGCAGAAGTCCCAGTTCTACAAAGGCCTGCCCAAGGTGCTGCCCAAACTACCCAAGGTAGGCACAGTCGTGTCATTGGTGCGGCTTTCCGGCCGTCCTATCTGGTTGTAATTCATGGTATGGTTTTTATCAGCCAGTCTAATAAGGACAATAATAAGGACAGAGCTTTTGTTTACATTGAAATGTTTGACGGATAGCGTGTTTCTAGAATACATTTCGAGTTGTCAGGAGTGGTATCTGGTCGTGCTTCTGTGCAACCATTTTAACGCGTCTGTATCTCCACCCGTCAGCGTGTGGTGGTGTTCCGCATCCTCCCGGCCCTCACTTCCGAGTTTGTGAACCCGGACATGGTCCCGTTCGTGCTGCCCAATGTGCTGCTCATCGCCGAGGAGTGCACCAAGGAGGAGTACCAGCGGCTCATCCTGCCCGATCTCACGCCCGTCTTCAAGCAGCAGGAGCCGGTGCAGGTGCGGCTGGTGCAGGCACCTTCGCGTGCCCCCTCCCCCGTGTGCGCTGCCACTGTCTCTCAGGACCTACGCTGGTGTCAGCTTGGCTCGATAAAATCTCCCAGAATAGCCTTTCACAGCTAACAGGCGATGGTCTTGGAGGACATTTTGGAACCAGAATCAGCTGTATTTCTTACACACACTGCAGCTGGTGCATGAAATTTTTTTTGGTGTAACTAAAGTAAAATGAAATAAATGGGTGATTCTATGGAAGTGCAGTGTAATTTGATAGTTTGGATACAACAGCAGATAACTGCTATTTCAAGCAAAGCAAGTCAATTCTTTTCACCCTGAAGTCATATTTTCTAGCAACATAATTATGGCACTGAAATTCAGAAACCTAGTTCCTGGTTTTGAGTTCCTGGGCGCCTTGAACTTCTGTAGTTTGCGACAATGCAACAGAAAGTTCTGGTTCCTGAATCCAGTTCCTGTGGTGGGAAAGCGCTTATAGAGCAATAGCCATCCAACAACGTAGAGCAGGCGTGCCCAACCAAAGAACTCTCGCTGTAAACAATCAGGTTTTTGCACAGGCTACTTCTGATCTTAAATGTGAGTTTAGGCTGATGGGAATCAATTACAATGCCACTACAACCTGTGGCTTCTTCTGTTTTTTTTATCGTTTGTTTTTTTCTTTTTTCCTCCATGCTGCCAGGCTAGCAACATGGTGAGTGGTCTTCCGGTGTGTTTTGTTTGTTGCAGCGTGTCTATAGTGTATTTACACACTCAGACCTGTAGAGGGCACATGTTCACGGTGTGTCTGATGCTTGCTGTCAGATGTCGCCTGATTGACGGCTCGTCTCCTCTGTTAGATTCTGCTGATATTCCTGCAAAAGATGGACCTGCTTCTAACCAAGACTCCCCCTGAAGACATAAAGAACAGCGTGCTGCCCATGGTCTACAGGGCCCTGGAGGCGCCGTCCATCCAGATACAGGTAGGAGTGACGCGTTGCCACGGCAATCCCTGCTTCATGGGAGCAGCCAGGATGTCACCATGGCGACAGTCCCAACCTGACTGAAGATTTCTTGCTCTGTGAATAAATGTGAGGCTGGGTGTTGGTCTGGCTTGGGAAGGAGATGAATGTCTACAGCTGGAATGAGGGTGGTCACACCCTCTCTCTGTGCCACAGGAGCTGTGCCTGAACATCATTCCAACTTTTGCCAACCTGATTGATTACCCGTCCATGAAAAACGCACTGATCCCCCGCATCAAGACTGCTTGTCTGCAGACATCCTCATTGGCTGTGAGTTACTTTATCTGTGTTCCCCCCCCTCCCCTTTTTTATTTGAGGAAGGAATAATTGTGTATTTGCATTAATAAAGGACTTTTTGCCCCCACCGTAACCTGTATGTTCTAAAACCACGGTTTGTTAAAAAAGAACTCGCTTCTAGCCCCATACACAAAATCCCATAAATATGATGTTTTATGGTGGCTGCGTTTCCCTAATGAAATGCCCATTGGCCTGCTGGTCTGACCGGTCTGACCCCCCCCCCCCATTTGTCACCTTGAACTCCTCCAGGAAACGCTATGACCAGTTATAGTTGTCCTCCTACAGCCTGTTCCCTGTGCTCTGTACTGTCTGACTGTGGGCTGCTGCCTTGGCCGTCTGCTTGTTTACATTATTGCCCTCTCGCGCTGACTGAGCTGATGCATCCGCCTTGGTCTACAGGTCCGTGTGAACTCCCTGGTGTGTCTGGGTAAGATCCTGGAGTACCTGGATAAGTGGTTCGTCATCGATGAAATCCTACCTTTCCTGCAACAGATTCCTTCCCGGGAGCCCGCTGTTCTTATGGGGATACTGGGTAAGTGGGTGGTGCTTTGCATGGTAATTTAAAGCATCGCTAGTTTTGTTGTTTAGCAGTAGTTCAGGATGGGTGTTTCTCATTGTGCTTGTGTCTGTGCCCTTAACCATGCATGCTGCATGTCATCCCACCGTACATATGATGTTACAGATGTGTTTAAAATGTTGTTGGAGCCATATTGAGTGACTTTGTTTTGTGTGTATATTTAAAATTTTATCATACATGTTATTGACAAATTATTTACAGAATTCACATGTGAATTTACCTTAACCTACATCTATTGACGAATACTGGTTACTGCACCTAGGATACTTCCTGTAGGGATGTAAGGTAATGAGTGAAAGGAAGCAGGAAGTAAACCCTGCCACTAGATGGCAAATGAAATAGGTTTCAAAATTACCGCAGTGTGAGGTAATATGATTATCCAGTAAACGTCACATGTAACAAAAGAGCACATGGGCAGCGCGTCATGTGTCGTTATGTAATGTCTGTTATTCGTAATGGGCTGTGGGACAATGACGGGGTTCTATCAATAGGCATCTACAAGTGCACCTTCACCCATAAGAAGCTGGGCATCCCCAAGGAGCACCTGGCCGGGAAGAGCCTGCCTCACCTCGTGTCCCTGAGTATCGACAACAACCTGAACCTCACTCAGGTGCGTGCCCTCTGACCCGCCGGGGCCACGTGCTCTGCCGCTCCAGTCGCGCTGAACATCGGCGTCTGTGTTGCAGTTTAACTCCTTCATGGCCGTGATCCGCGACATGCTACACCGCATGGAGGCCGAGCACAAGACCAAGCTGGAGCAGCTGCACATCATGCAGGAGCAGCAGAGGTCCTGCTTTCCCCTTCTCGCGCTTGTCATGTGACTCTGGTGCATGTCTGTGTGCCTGGTTAGGCTCTGTGTGTTTTATGAAGATTGTAACTACAAACCTCTGTCCTGAAATCCCACTAATATAGGAGCCTGAACATTTCCAGTCAACTGAATCCATCTGAGGAGACCAAGAGCACCCCAAGCCCTGGAAATGAGGTGAGGTCATTACCCTTGGTGACCAACAGGGGGGGAGCGGAGCTGCATTTAGCATGTTTCTCTATGTGCTTACGGCTGTCACTTCCCATCATGCCCCAGCTGGAAAATATCTTTGGTGGCAGCTCTGGGAGCAGTGAGGTGAATGGGAAGGAGAACGGATCCTCCACAGCAGCCCCACAGCCCAACCGAGTGAGCCAAACCCCCTTTTCTATCCTTAGCCTGTCAGATTACTAAACGCCTCCACTACAATTATAATTTAACACTCGATTCTTACACATGCACCACACACTTTCTTAGAGCTGTGTTACATATTTTTTTCCTCGTTTTTTTTTTACAGCAAAACTTTTGGTTCCTTTACTACATATATATTTTTTTCGCTTTCACTGTTTGACAGCAGGTTAGTTTGTATAAATTGCAAGTGACAAATAATCTTTGAACCCTTCAGCCATCTCTTTGTGGCCATGTGCTCCGTGTATCACACGCAGATACAGCCTCAGAAACATGTTTGTTTGGCTTGAGGCTTCAGAGATTAACCCCATTGTTTGCACCTCCCCACCCCCAAGATGTCGCTGACATTGGAGGAGAAGCAGCGCCTAGCGAGAGAGCAGGAGCAGGCAGCCAAGCTGAGGAGCCAGCAGCCCCTGGCACCGCAGACTGCCAGGCCGGCTCCGCCCCCCACGCAGGTACCCGCCCCGTGGATGAGCCATGCCCATGCCCTGCCAAAGCCAGACTAATGGCTAAAGTTGCATTAGTCAATCTGTTGAGGTTTTGGCTTTCTTGGCCACCCCCTGGAGGATTACCCCCCCACCCCTCGAGTCTGCTTCCTCCCAAGGTTTTTTCCTATGAGGGAGTTTTTCCTTGCCACTGTCGCCTCTGGCTTGCTTAGTGGCATTGGGCCCGGATAAAGTGCTTTGAGACCTTGAAATATTGTGAGAATGTGCTATGCAAATAAAATTTAGCTGAAATCAGTGTTTAGCCGCTTTTAGTCGGAGTCGGAGCCTGAGAGGTTCTGGCCTGACTGAGTAGTAGGTGTTTCCACAGCTGAATGTGTCTGGCTCGGAAGGAATCATTTGGTCCATTTTGTCTCCTCCAGACCAAAGATCTGACCAGCAGCCTGCTAAACAACGTGACGTCCCTGGGGAGCCTCTCCCTGGGCTCCGGCCCCAAGACAGCGCCGGCACAGGGGGCCATGGTGCCGGCCGGGTTCCCCTTAGCGTCGCCCATGGGCAGCGTGGGCTCTATGCCCGGCACGAGCAACGGCTACAGCCCAGGGATGGGCTTCCCGATGGGGGCCGCACGGCCAGCTGGCCCGGGCCTCTACGGGGGCATGGCCACCACCACCAGCACACCCAGCTTCACCTCCCTTGCCCAGAATCAGCCTAACAAGGCCCCGGACATGTCTGCTCTTGACACTCTCTTTGGCCCCCAGAAGCCCAAAGTCAGCCTGAACCAGATGGTGCCCAAGCCGGTCCCTATGGTGGCGCCCGGGGCCCCTAGCCCCTGGCTCAACCAGTTTGGGGCCCAGCAGACCCAGCCGGTCGCACCCCTGGCTATGGGTGGAGCTCCACCAGCCTTTGGCATGCAGGCAAACCCGTTCTTCAGTCCCCAGAACTTCTCGCAGGCCACGACCTCAGCCAACCCTGGCAAACTCCAACAGAGCGCCTCTGTGAACAATGACCTGAAGGACCTCTTTGGATAGACGGCCACCGGATTTCGAAGGTTTTATTGCGAGGATTGTTGCAGGTGGATGGGAGAGACCAAGCAGATCAGTGGATGAATGGGTATATGATCTCATTGGCTTCATTTTAAAATCTCCAAATTGATTCCAGTGTTACGATTAAACTTAACGTTTTTCTCCGGTTTTCCACTTCAGAGCAGACGTGTGTTACCTATGCGTGTCTGTCTGTCTGTCTGCCTGCCTGTCCGTCCTCGGTAACTGCTCGGCAGATTTCCACAGGAACCTCTCTGTAAGGTGATGTGTGCAGTCAGACAATCATTTAAGCGCAAGAAAGCAGGCGATGGAATATGGATGCACTTGGATGCTGGCCATTTGATCACTATGGAAACCAGAGGTCCTCATGGCAAAGAGACCCCCGTTCCCCCAGCCTGCCCCTCTCTCACTGCACCGTCCTCAGGTGCCGCTGTAGCACGGTGCCAGGGGACCTTTTCATATTAGCTGTGATCTACATGCTACCAGGCTGCCTTACCTCAGCGAGGATGTAAATGTAACCAGTTTAGGGGGAATTCGGGTATGGGCACATGGCACTATGTATACAGGGGCGGACAAACACTTGGTTGTGGGTCTGTGCGTTTCTCTGCATGAAAGGGAGTGACAGCACTTTGATGTCCGGAGAGTGTAAGTGTGTGTGTTTGTATTAAATGCAACATGGCCTGATCTGCTTTCATGAAGGAAATGATTTGACTTGATGTATATTGAGATACAGAATGATGGTTTTGTCATGGAGAATGTGTTTTCATACACTGGTTATATCCAAATGTAAGATTTTTTTTTACAAATACTCTTTCCACATTCTTTACTATCAGGATGGTAGATCCTTTGCTCTTTGAGCCTTAAATTGTAGATTTTGGTTTAATATTATTATTATTATTTGTTTTTTAAAACATCAGGCTCTGTCAATCTAGTGTGCATTAGTCTACTGAGGGTTAGTAACAGGCAGTTGGCATAGCCCAACCAAAGGACTTCAAAGTAACAGAAATGATTTCCTGTATACAGGAAACAGACAACCTAATGTACGGCAAACATATCAGAGAAGCTGTGTATGTCTGAGCAGCACCAAGCAGAGTATTTCTCTGACACCCATGTTTTGCAGCACTGATTGTTTTTGAGTGAAAGGCCTTAAGAGAAGATTGCAATATTACCCTGAGGGTTGGTGCACCTGGTGCGCTTGGGTTTTTTCTTTATTTCTTTCTTTTTTTTTTTTTTTAAAAGAATATTTTGCTTGCTTAAATTGCAGTGCTAACTGTCAGTTCATGAGTAGACTTCCAAATGACAATTGTTTTTAGTAAGATGATTCTAAAGGGGTGCTGACCCCTTGGTGATTCCTGCCACTAGGGGGCACTCTGCCTCTTGGAGCCTTACTTCACATGAAGTTATGCTCAGGCAGGCCCATGCTGTGCTATTTACTGTAATGGTGGTTTTAAATGTGATTTAAACAGGGGTGGTGGGAAGCAGCTGTACAGTTTAGAGCACCGTCTTGTTTCCTGTCACATGACCACGCAAGTGATTTCCATTGGGGGACAGACTAGAAGGCCCCCGCACGTCCCGCTCAGTCACACCTGCTCCATTCCCATGGAGCTCCTTCCCTAATGAACATTTCCATGGCGTCTTTTTAGTCTTTGCTTAATGAAAATCCTATTCTTCTACCAGAGTTCTGATCCTTTATACATGAGAGATTTCATGTGTACGGTGTGGCGTCTTTGTGAAATTTGTATTGTGAATGAGGTGGTGGTGTGTGAAACAGATTGCCCAATGGAAAAATCTGTATATATATATATATATATATATATATATATATAAATACATATTCTAATACT
>JAABNY020000001.1:10469894-10490708 GCA_015164015.2 Brevimyrus niger
GCCAAGGTTGTGCCCCCCCAAACCCCCCCGCCCCCACCAACCAATGCTACCTATCAATAGTGACTCCCCAGGAGTGCGGAGAAGGAGCGGCCTACATTCAGGCTGGGGCTGTGGCAAAGACTCCCAGCGAGTGGCTATTGAGACAGCCCTGTGCCCTTAATGGACCCACTAATAGGCACCTATTCAGTGGGGAAAATGTTTTTTTGGGGAGGAGGGTCCAGGAAAAGGGAAAGTTTTTTTTTTTTTGCCGCTTTCTTCTTGTGTGCGTCTATGTGTGTAGAATTTATGCATTTCCCCTCCCCCGACGCCCCTCACCATCGAGGGAAGAAAAAAACAAGCGGCCATTGAAAGCTTTTATGTGCGGAGAGGAGTTTGTCTTGTCCGCGCCTGGCAACGGATTGACCTGTCGCGTTGCCACCTGCGGTGGTGAGGGTGATGTGCCTGGCCAGCAGGGGGCGTCACTGTGGTACTGTGTGGCACACAGTGGCCTAATGTCCTGTCGGAGTTTCAGTGAAACAAGATCTTCACTCTCAGGTTGGGTCCTCAACCCATGCAGTCACAGCAGCTATATGAATACATGGCCATATCTGTGTATGCAGCTCAGGGTAGTTTAATTTTGTGTGTTTTCTTTACTCTAAGGATGGTCAGTGTCTATCCCCCCGACTCTAACCTACTTAGGAGAAAAAAAAATTATGGAAGGCTCAGATCTGATCTCTGCCTCGTTTCTGAAGGGGTTTATGGAAAACCAGTGGCTGTAATCTAATATCCGACTTTCTGTATGACCAAATGTTAACTTGTAGGAACATTTTTCATATTTTTCATCTATAAACATATATTTATGATGTAAGCAGTTATTTTGTCGTGAGATAAAACAGAGTCAAAGACCAATTTCATAGTTTGACAAATTATGCAGTGTTGCGGTGTTTTGCCTCTGTATGACTGTATAATAAACATAAATATTCATTCTTGAAGATGAACTGTTTTTCCATTTCTACAAATGAAAAGGCATTCTGACAATATTTGTTTTTCATAATTAGCGATACTGCAGCTACTCACTGGCTGGTCATTGTCAATTCTGATACACCTCCCTGTTTACTTTTATCCCAGGAGGGTGGGGGGCTGTGACACTTCATTGAGTCACTTTTGCACATTATATGCGAAGTCACATTCATTTGGTCAAATTGCAAATGCTTTGGCACAGACATGCAAATGACTATGTACAATCATCTGCTGATTTCTACAGTAACAAATATTTATGTCATGCTGGTCAAAATGTATTGTACTGGTACTCTGCTGAATAATCTTACCCCTTAACACATCTAGGCATTGGTTCATTGTATAAGTCATTGCATGCAAAATAGTTGAAGCAGTTGACATAATCTGTCAAGCATATTCTCTATACATGACTATTTCAGTTTTTTAAATTTTTTTATTGTGACTTGAATGTAATTCCATTCAGGTGAATCTTGACTTTCACCAATAGAAGGGAGTGTTTGAAGTGTTATATCAACCAGTGATCACTCAGTTCTTTAAAACCGTTCAGAGGTGCATCTAATGAATGTTCAGTTGCCAAGCATATGTTTACAGAGCACAACACAATGTTATAATCTGGCAATGGAAGAACAACAATGGAAGCGTCAATAGCCGGTAAGAGAAAGAGGACTAATGCTGCATGATGGAAGGGTAGGGAGGCAAAACAGAGGAAGAGGTAGAAGAGGCCAAGAACAGAGGCACGTTCCTCATGAAATAAGGGCCACAGTTGTTCACCATGTCCTCAATCATGGCCTTACAATGGCCAAGGCTGGTCGAAGAATACGGCTGAATGTTGGGGAACGATTGTGTCCTCCATCATTCAAAGCTTTCATAGAGACAGCAGGTATGTAATCTAACAATATGCACTGTCCTATAATATTGTACTTACTGCAATGCTTCATATTACACTATTCCTCTTCCATTTTCAAGTACACAGTAAATATACTTCATACAGTTACATACCATAAACATACTGTGTACCACGCACGTGGGTTACAGTATATGTAAAATTTATGTAGCTTTGTATCGTTAAAATTGATATATACCATACAGAAAAAGTACATCCTTGTACATTTTTGGTAATTTTCATCAAAACCTTAGCCAGAGTTCACATTGCAAAAGACTTACAGAGTGCACAGTTCTATTGACAATATGGCTAAGCATTTTGACCATCTTGCTCGTGAACAATGAAACAAGGACTTGTCACTTGTTAATGACAAGTTCATTGACATAAATATTTTGAGGGATGAACTAAGGATTTTAAGAAAGTTACAGGCTTTGTATGTAATCGATCATGTGGTGCTGTTCGTACGAACTGAACCAAGAAATGTACTTACTTTATTGTATATTTTAAGGATGAATTGAGAAATGTACCAAAACGACTGAGAAAAACTGTGACGAGCTGGGCCTCAACGTCTCCTCTTAAGGCCGGAACAGGGACAAGCTTATCAGCACTGGGGATGTGCGGGGTCTCTAGGCAGGGCTCGCATGAATAAGTATGAGGTGAGGTCAGGATGGAGACATGAATAGGGGAGGGTCACCGAGTGACAAGCAAGCGGGAGCCCCTCCCCAGCAGGGAGCAGAATAATGGAGAAATGTGAAGACCATATTGCTTCACATGTCCAGAAGCAAGACTGACAGATTGATCGGTCGGAGAAATAGCAGCATTCTCGGCGGGGGGGCGGGTGTGGGACCCCCCCTACTGCCTGGGTCTGTAGTGAGATCTCAGGGTCCCCGCAGGTCCCACACAGGCCAGACCCATGGCCGGACACCATCAGTGGCTGCCTCAGCAATGCTTTGACTGTACCTTTAAAAGAGCTGCAATACAGAGGATCCAAGATCAGCGACCCATGACAAATCCCCCCCCCCCCCATTGCCTTTCGCTCCCTGGTCCCCTCCAGGGTGCCTGTGGCTGATGTTGATGTCCCCTTTTTGACTTTAAATCCTGGGTTTATTTTAATATAAGAATCAATTACCTGTTGCTGTGTGGGTAGAATTTTCTTGCAGAAATGAGAAACAGAAGGTTATTAACTAGGATGGTGGCATTTCCACATAAAGTCTTTGTCTCCTTTTCTGAAGTGGTTTGTTGATGTCTGTTTGACATAAATTCCCTCCATGTTTGTGTACAAATGACTAATAACGGACAGACCAGTTTAGTGGAGAACACCCTCTGTTTCAGACGTCACGTCCCCGAGCATGCTGGCCTGATTTATTGCCAGCGGGGCTTCCCCCGTGATGCATTACTGAGCAATGTCTTAGCAACGACTATTGTGACGTTGGGATTACCCATGATGCACTGAGCAGTGGGACGTCCGAAGAGGATGGGCAGGGTGAGTTTAGTTTAGACCCAGACAAACACAAGTTATAATCATTCACAGGGGGAAAAAAGTCTAAATTATAAGCGAACAAGAGCCACTTCTGCGATTAGCTTAAACCCGCCACACTCAGAGACCAGATTCTCCTATTGCTCTTTTTTTTATAAATTGTCAGTTCTGTGTTTTCTTAGTGGTTTAAGGCTCTGACTGACAGCATACGTCTTCTGTTAGGAGAAATAAAGCAGCTTTTTCAGAAAGAAACACCCTTGGACTGGAGAGATTCATTTCCCCTGAGACACTATAACTGGGCTGTTTAGCTTTTTTGGTGCTGATCTGATCATGGGTGGAACATCAGCTACAGGAGAACACCAATCTGTGTGGCTCCTTGTAGAATTGGGCCCGAATCGCGGCTCCTGTGAGCTGACCCTTGCGTAGCATATGGAGCTGGGGCAGTCATCGGAAGACTGTGACCTCACTGTGAAGTCACAGTCACGGCATGTCAGCCCCTGATCCTGATGGTTGGAGGAAAGGACGTCTGCAGAGGAAATCACGGGAGGGTTTGATAGTTAATTCACCCAGACCTTTAGTCCCCACAATATCCCCACAAACTGATGAATACTTTAGGATCAGAAAACTGGGGAAAATGGGGAAAACTCAATTCTCAAAAAATCTGCGACCGCAATCGAAAAACTAAAAATGCAAAAACAACCCTTGAATTTTGTTTTGTTCCTTAGGGTAAGGGTTAGGGCTGGGTAGGGGTTATGGTCGTCATAGTTAGCATTCACGGTTTTCCCATAGAAATGGATGAGCGGGCCCCACAAAGATTTGATTACAACACAACCCCAGTTTACATGTTTATGGCCCTGTCACTAAGGGCTGTGCTGCTCTGAGGCCTCTCAGTATTTAAACACATATTTCCCTCCCTCTGTCCTCTGGCTGTGACGCGGTCTGAGCGAGACCCTGGCGGTCTGAGGGATGCACTCCAGATGATGACCTCTGATTGGTCAGGCTGATAGGGATCATTGTCTCCTCAGAGTTGGCCTGCATATTCCACGATAATGTAATTAAAGGCTGAAGATTTATGAATTAGGCAAGCCAGAACTCGATCCATGTTCATTCTCAATTAGGGCAGTGAAAAGCCTTCAGCCCCAGCTGTCGCTGTTTACCGTTTTCGATTGGTGCTGCTTCGGGACTGTGTGTGTGTGTGTGTGTGTGTGTGTGTGTGGGAGGGGGGGGGCTGTCATTTCTCTGAGCCCTCTTCTGGACTGGACTTTTGACTTGGCTTGGCTGAGATGACGCCTAGCACCACCAGTAACCATACTGGCTAACAGCATGAACATGCAGTGCAGGCATGCAGTATTAACTAGCTGCTCGCTCAGTTATAAGTAGCAGTGGAGTAACAGTGCGTGTTGTCACTGCAGTGGTCTGGTTGTAAATCTTTATCAGTCTCAATGGGAGATTTTGACAGACAGCTGTTCTCTTTAACAGCCCTGACGATGTGGCTGCTTGGTTGGTTTGGACACTCTGGCAAATTCAGGAATCCCAGCACTTCACACGGGTCCTTGAGTATGGAGAATGATGTAAACCTAGGGAGGGGGGCTCAACATGGCATTTTGTCAGGGGGTCCAGAATTGATGGCTGCACCCCTGGCTGTCACCCAGCCACGGCTTGAGACATTGCAGTGCTGTTTGTGTGTGTCAGCGATGTCACACTGGAGGAGTGTGTGAGTTCACACTAACTGGAGCAGAACCACAAGCTTACGCCTGGTTTAACGTACTTAATGATTAACAGAGAAGGGACGGTGAGAGGGACAGGCAGAAAGAGAGAAGGGGAGACCGAAAGAAAGTAAGGGAAGAGGAAAGATGGGAACGGAGGCGAGAAGTGGCAGGCTGCCGGGGAGATGTCGCAGGGACTCGAGTCCTGCGGGTGGAAGTATGAGGAAAATGTTAAGGAAGCAGAGGCCTTGTGACCAGTGTCACCCAGAAGAGGGACGGGGCAGAACCCGGGGTCCAGCTCGCTCCCACGGCCGGGCCAGAACTGTAAGTCTGTACGTGTGTGTGTGTGCAAAACCAGAAATGCGCTTTTCCGCGTGCCGGTTTCATCCGTCTGTTCGACAGCACATGTGCTGACTGTTTGTTGTCAGACCTGTCGTTGCCCTGGTAACAAGGCCGCTGATTTGCTTTTATACAGCACTACTTCTATAAGACATTTCTTTGCACTTCTGCCTTCAGGAGCCATTGTAAAAAGTGAAATGTATATATTCCTTGGGAAAAAAACTACCGGAAGATAAAGAAGTAGCAGAGTTTATACAGAGGAACCTCCATTTCAGTGATTGCCTTCAATGTTTGTCTATATTAGTTTGATATTTTTACAATACTGGGGACCTGGCTGTTGCAAGTATGGTACTGAACTTTAGTTCATATAGCATCAGCAGCCATGGAAAAGGCTATACTATGTGCTATGCCGGTGGCTATGTGGTACAAATGTGTATGTATGTATGTATGTATATATGTATGCCAAATGTAAACTATTAGCTGCTCTTGGCTCTGTTGATAATGTCTGTTGATGGGAGCTCTGGGGGATTTTCAAGCAGAGGCATCTATGGCATTTTGCGCAAATACCTGACTCAGACACTTCCTTGGTGGTGCCTTGCCTCAGTATTTGATGTCCACACAGCAAAGGTAAACTTAGAAATCCTCTGGAGATATGGAGAGGGTGGCAAGATACATCACTGGCCAGCAGGAGGGACAGCACCCTCTCCTTAGGCAGAAGAACTTTCTGTATTGCCTTATAGTGTGCAGACCCACAGATTTGCTCTTGGTTGAGGCCTGTAGCTAACATTGAATCACCACTGTGTTGAAAGACAAAACTCAATGGAATAGAGATTTAAACAAAGTGGTCTGCTGCTACCAGCAGCGCAGAGTTAATCCAACAGGCCCCCGTCCCCTCTGGGTGGTGTCCCTGCACGTGTGCCCGTCCCCAGGTGGGCTGACTAAAATCCACAGCCTGGCAAGGACGTCAGAGATTGGCAGGGACCCCAAGGAGTGAATGGCCCTCGCACTGGGTGGGGTGTAGGGCCCCGATATGGGGTGGGCGTCGAAAGTCTTGGCATCTGCGCCGCTCCCAGGCGCTAATGAATGTTAAGTAGGTTAGCGTAGCTAGCGTGAGCTGCGAAGCTGTGCCGGTGGCCATTGTTGGCCGCCGGCCGCTGCTTTGTGTCCGGCTGCTGGCCCGTTTGCTGAAAAGACCCCAGTGGCTGGAAAGTCATCCCCTGCTCATTTCATTGTGCCCCCCACCGGTGAGCATATTGAGACGGGGGTGGGGAGTGTCACCAGTGGGTCGGGTCGGTGGCTCAGTGTTTGTGTTTGGGGTCACGGAGCTTCTACGGCATCCTTCGACCTCCTGGATGACCTGCCCCCCCCGCTGCACACTGGCACGCTGAGCAAGGAGTCCATTAAACGGGGACCGGGCCACACAGCCAGCGTCAGAAGCTCATTAAACGTTCCCCTCCAGTGAGTCAGTGTACTCCTGCTCTTTTTGTCTCCATCTCTGACTGAGCAGGGCCTCCTTGGGGGTGGGGGCTGGGGAAGAGGGGGGGGGCGAGAGCAGAAATCGCATAGATCCGGTTCCCCGGGCCTACGTTCCCCTCCCCCCGTCCTCACTGTGCCGCTGAGACCAACGGAGCCGCCGTTGATTAAAGGTGTCTGATGAGAATGTCTATTAATGCGAGCCGGCCCTGGGAGATTGGAGCTAATCAGGTAAGAATGAGCCGTCCAGATTCGGAGGGTCAGGAGAAGGCAGGGAGACAGATGGCTGGCCAGGGCTGGGCTTCAGTGGGCTTAGGGGGATAGAGGAGAGGGAAGGAGGCATGGAGAACGTCCACCCCTGCGGCTATTAGCTCCCAGCGGGTAATTCGATCTTCACGCCTCCTCCTTCTCATTACTGATAAAACGGAACATATTTCCTCCGCAACCTTTGCGTGCCCATTTCCTGCTGGCCTACACGGTGTGACTGTAAACAGGGTCCCCCCCCACAATACTGACTTGCAAGTACGTGTGTATATGTGTGTGTTTGGAGGAGGTGGGGCTTAGGGGTCTGCATTGGGCCAGAAGTCAAAATCCCATCCCGCCGGTAATCTGCTTGATCTGATCGACTGAATTAAACAGTGAAAGAGGGAAGCGTCACTGGTCGCGATCGAACCCTCGGCGGGGCTCGGAGTCGTGTTGGGGGAGATAAGACCCGGACGACATTCAAAGCGGAATCAGCCCTTTTAGGATTAATGGAGTTAGTGTGAAGTATTAAGTGTGGAGATGTTGAGCTGGCTCTGTCGATGTCATTTTTGATATGTGCTGCAGGCTATCCCAGAAGCAGTGTGTGGGTGTCCCGGGGGGGTTGGGGTGTGGGATGAGCTGTTCCACTAAGCTTATCTATCCCAGTGGACATTTTCCGGGTCATTTTCAGGGTCACATGACTAATTCTGTATACGATGGCGCATGTTTAATAAAGGCTTCTGACCAAATCCTTGAGTAGGTCCCTTAATGGTATGATTCTGATATCTGGCCTTGATCTGCCAAGCTGTTGTCACTCTTGGTCGCCATTAGCACACATGGCACCAGTCTGTAGTACCAAATCCTTGGCAAAGGCTAGGTAGATGTTTCACACTGCTGGAGTTACAGAGCAGGGAATATCTGCTGCACAGTAACCATGCTTAGATGGTTTCTACCTTCATAGAAAGTCTCTGTTAACACATCTTGGTGCTCGATGTTGCATGTGGGGGAAATTCATGCAGAGACTCAAAGCCCAGGCATGCGGGGGCCGCACCCATTAAGAGCGATGGCGGTACTCTGAGCACCTGTCTGTACTTTACCCATCCGTGGACCGGACCCCCTCCCCACCGCTGCCCTCAACCTTTCCTGCTCCCTCCAGCTCCTTTCTCCTCTTCTCTTCCCAAGTTTTTTTGTGCTCGGTCCCTTTGTATTCACACACATTTTACACCCTGCCTCTCACAGTCATTAGCGATTAACACCCGCTAGTTACGCTCAAGTCCTGCCACCCCACCCTCCTCCCAGGCCTGTGTTCCTTTCACCTGCTGCTTTCAGGCTCTGTGTAAACCCCCTCCCCCAGTCTTTGGTGTCTAAATGTACTTGATTTTACATTCAGTAGGTAATTAGTGACAACAAGGTTGTTATGTCCAGAGTGCCTGCGATTCATGCTGCAAATGGTAACCATTCATGTCCAAGTTATTATTTTCCAGGAAGTGCAAGTTAATCTGGAGAGGTGAGCGACAGATCTGCTAACAGGAGATTTCGAAGGCAAACTTTTTGTCTAGAATTCAAACATATTCATTCTAGAATCCACAATGTGTGGTTAAGGTGGCTTTGGTGGTGAGACTGGACTTCAGGAAAGGAACTGAGATTAGGATCTCAAGATGGCGGCCCCCTGACCAGGCATCATGTGAGACAGCCATATACATGGTCATGCTGGTCCATCCTGGGGCTTCCCTAATTTAATCCCCCTGATTTCTTCAGGGGGAATCCCCCCTGGGAATGCCAGGTTATGGAGTGATGCAGACATATCCCTCTGAAATCAAACCTTCAGGCTTCCTATTGGCTGTGTCATTTGACAGGAAAAGAAAGTTGACAAGGTCACACCACCACACATGTGATGTCATCTTAAATCTGTAACTGTGTTCTTTAAGGAACAATGGGACTTAAAGGAGTGACACGTATAGTATGGGATATATGAGTAAAACATAATGTCCTCTACTGAGGACAATAATGACTTGCTGGTTCTTTGAAGGATATACATGCAGAGAAGGTGGGTATCCTCTGCCCAGCAAGATTCAACAATACGTTCCCCTTATCTTAATCCACTCACCATTTTACTTTTAATTTATAAATTTAACTTTCTCCACCTTTTCACCCTTTTCATCTTTCTCTTATCATCCTTGCTGCTTCCCTACATCTTCTCACATTCTTCACTCACCCATCCCATGACCTCGCTCTCATCTTCTTTAGCTGTCATTTCTCCGTCATTCATCCTTCCTTTCCCGCCCTACTGCCCACTTCCTGCTCTCGGTGCCCCCTGCTGGGGATAGCCTGTAATTCGAATTCGATGGGGGGGGGGGGGTTCGGAGCCCCATTCACCATCAGTGACACATCGTCTCTGCTGGCTGCCAGGAGCTTGGGGGAGATGGATGACTCTCTCTTGACCCCCGAAGCCCCCCCTTGACAAAATGCGCTGTCAGCAGCCGGCTGTTCGACTGGTGGGAGGCAGGTAGTGGGCCAGGCAAGCGATGAACTCCCAGGTCAGTGCAGTGACCCCAGAAGGAATGGGTTACGGACTCCTTTGATGGACCTCCTTGGACTTATGGAGATGGAGATTGAGAAGGAGATGGATGCGCATGAGGTGTCCCAGGCATCAGTTGTGTGTGCCGCCCAGGGATTAGATATTGATCCCAGCATGGTACTGGTGGGGTTGCCTGACAGTCAGACATCTCAATACTACATCCATCAGCATAGAAGCGGGGCAGCTCTGACGGGGTCCTTTGTGCCCCGCCATACTGCTACAACGTGCTCCCATTCAAGAATCACTTTGTTAAGTAAACAAAAACAGGAGGGCATCACCCTGGATTTCCCACCTGGGGTTAGAAACGGAGGGTGGGGTTGCTGTGTGGCTCTGTGTGTGTCTGAGATCCTCTCGCGTCATAGATGTGTGGTTTTGTCTATGCTTGTTACCCTGCTTCATACGTATGTATGTGGGTGACTTTGCTCTTTGTTCTTCAGGCTCCTCCCTCTTATCTCTCCTTCGTTACTAAGGCCGTTCTGTGGGACAGAGGATTTTACCGCCACACGGTGAGTACGCCACGGCCTCATCCTCTGCACACTTTTCCCCAGTGTGGCTACCTGTACTCCTTCACCAATCAAAATTATGATTGAAAAATAATATGCAACACATGTATATTACTTTCCTTCACAGTTCATGCACTGTTACTGTTAATCCTTACTCAGATGCTGCATGGCGCATACACTACTGGCCAAAGTTGTGGAAACACTTTCATTTTTTAGGGATCGCAAAATTTTACTCCAGTTACTTGTTTATTTATCCAGTCTGTGATATTTATAACATTCTTTGATAATTTATAAATATTACCGGCAATATTAGTGTAAAAAAATATATATATATAATGCCAAAAATGCTGTTTCCACAATTTTGGCCAATAGTGTACAGTCTTACTGCTGTACAACTGCTCAGGGAGTACTTCATACATACTGTATCACTGCGCAAGGGAGTCCATCACCCTTACTGTATCAATGCACAAGGAGTACTTCACCATTACTGTACCACTGCGTGGGTAGTACAGTGGGACCTATGTATCTGTCTTTTCAGTTGCTGCGATGTCAGTTATCCACAGTTTGTCATGGTCGGATAAAAAAATCGTACAATTCCATAAAAACAGTTCAAGAGTACTGTACCAGCTGCACAGGGAGTACTTTATCCTTACTGTACCACTGCACAGGGAGTAATTCATCCTTACTGAGACACTGCACAAGGAGTACTTCTCCTCCATTTACTGTACCAGCTGCACAGGGAGTACTTCATCCTTACTGTACCACTGCACAGGGAGTACTTCATCCTTACTGTACCACTGCACAGGGAGTAATTCATCCTTACTGAGACACTGCACAAGGAGTACTTCATCCTTACTGTACCACTGCACTGGCAGTAGTTCTTCCTTATCAAACTTGTGCAATGTAGCTTCACTATCGTATGGTGCCAACCTCATATGTCACCTCAAATAAAATGTGTGACTTACCAAAATACCATCTTGTAAATGTGCAGAACTGCTCCTGTGAATCTGAAAGCACAAATACACCAGGCTTCACCCATAAATCACAGATTCCGTCACCATGCCTGCTTCCTTTCACTCCCTGTCACTAGTGCTCACTCTCACACACACAATCAGGGAAACGGCTCACCTATTATGTCTTTATTTCCTAGGCTGCTCTTCCCGCTTCTTCATTTTATACAATCAGAACTTAACCCAGGCGACCCTTTTCTCAGAAGTGCCCCCCCCCGCCCCTTCCCAGCAGCCCCCATCCACACACTGATACACACGCTCTTTCTGTATTCCTCAGCCAGCAGTGCCGTTGCCATGGGCCCCATGAGGCTGGGGTGGGGGGGCTGATGCGGCCTGTGGTTAAACAAGCGGAGAGCAGGAGACAAAGACCTGCCTGCTCATCGCCGGCCCATTTCCATATTTAACTGCTCACAATTACACCTGTTAGTGACACACACACACAGAGACTAAAAAGCACTGTAATGAGCTTCCACTAACCCTAAGTCAAAAAGATTTTTTAAAAAAAGAAAAACATTTTGGCACATTCAAATTATTGATAAGCTGAAAAATCTGTCTGTGACAGTGACATACATTAAGCCCCTGTTTCTCCAAGCCCTACCCAGTGATGTTCACCTTCACTGTACTCTTATCAAAGCCCTACACAGTGATGTATTCTTTCACTGTGCCCTTCTCATATTCCTACACAGTGATGTTCACCTTCACTGTACTCTTATCAAAGCCCTACACAGTGATGTATTCTTTCAGGGTGCCCTTCTCAAATTCCTACACAGTAATGTTCACCTTCACTGTACTCTTATCAAAGCCCTGCACAGTGATGTACACCTTCACTGTGCCTTTCTCAAAGCCTGATACAGTGAGGTACACCTTCACTGTGCCCTTCTCAAAGCCAAACACAGTGATGTTCACCTTCACTGTGCTCTTCTCAAAGCTCGATGCAATGATGGACACCTTCACTGTGCCCTTCTCAAAGCCCTAAACAGTAATGTTCACCTTCACTCTACCCTTCTCAAATTCCTACACAGTGATGTTCACCTTCATTGTACCCTTCTCTAAGCCCTACACAGTGATGTTCACCTTCACTGTACCCTTCTCCAAGTGCTACACAGTGAAACACACCTTCATTGGGCTTGTTCTTCTTTCTTTTCATAGTGAAGAAGTAGATATTGTTTCTCCTGAATGCCATTTTCATACTTTGTATGATAATTTATGTTTGACACTCTACACACTGAAGACTATACTCTAAAAATACTGTACAGGTATGAAATTTTCAGACATGGCTGCAATACAAGTGCAACTGTTTTCAACTCCTCTGTGTTTGTTTTAGAAGAGAAATTTGATGTCATGCATCATACTATGTAGAATATTACAGGCAGTGCTGTAGTGTCATGCATTTGATTGTGCACAATTTTTTGACAGCGGGTATGTATGATGTCATAATAGTGGTGTCTATACAATCAGATACAAAACATTATAAAACAGATCTAGAATCTAGAAATCTTGAAAATAGAGTAGAATCTAGAAATTGAATAGAATCCTTTCTTCATTCCCATGGGGAAATTATCTTTTCACCTGCCCAATATTGCAATCCATGAGACATGCATACAAGTGAGAGCAAACTTGGGGATCACGTTGAAGAGCACCCCCCTTACTGGGCCCTTGGAGCTGGGGATAAAGGGCCTTACTGAAGGGCCCATGGACATCTGACTATCCTGTTGAGGTTCAAACCAACAACCTTCAAGAGGCTTATAGCCCACTGAGCCACCATCAAAGAAATATATAAAATGGAAACTTTTCCCAGTTTTGCTCTGTCCACTGGGGATGCAGCCGTGGGATGGGGAGTCAGAGAGGGATAAAGCAGGGTCAGCTGCATACAGCACAGTATGCAGGAAATATGTGTGTCAGGACTGGGAGACTCTGGGTAGCGTCTGGTCTGGTGTCACCCTCAGGCCAGCAGAACACGGGATGCGGTAAGTAGGTCAGAAGGACCCAGGACCACACTCAGCTGACAGTCACGCCAGCATCCCCATGAGCCACAGAGTCACTTTGGGTGTCCCTTGCGTTCCACAATTTGTTTAGGGTTTCATACCCCGAAAATGGGTCACTTCAATCGCCTCAGGATTGTATGTATGCAGCAGAAGTGCTGTACTATATCCCGAGTGTCTATGTGTGCATTTATAGTATTAGGATCTGATGGTGTTTTTTTTTTTGTTGCACAAGGGTTGCAGATGGGGTTGTAGATGAGTTTGTGGCTGGGTGCAAGGGTTGGGGTGGGGGGGGTTTGAAGAGGAGGGCCATTGTGTGTCAGTGAAAGTAGCTGCGTGGTCTGAACGGCAGGCTGCCGCTGAGCCTGGCTTCTGACACCAGCCCATAATCAGATTTACTCCCCTGGGTCCCGGGACTCCACAATGCACCCCTCTGTCCTGCCCCAAAGCCGACACAACTAATTACACCCTGCAGAAACACAAATCTCCATCATTTAAAAGTCACTTGGTCCCCCCCCCCCTCCACGGGAAGTCCTGCACGAGGTTTAACCTTGTTAGCGCTAAGCCTGGCTTTCTTATCCTCCTGGGTTTGAGAGGAATTCACTGTTCCTGGGGGCCGCGAGACAGAAGCTGGCTTCTGTTCGGCCCCCCAAGCCGTTTTTGTGGGGAGGGGGGGGGGGGAGCTGCTCGTGTCCTGCCGAGAAGGTTCATCCAGTGTCAGTGTCAATTATGAGTTTGTATGCGCGTGTGCGTGTGCGTGCGCAGGCGGAGGACCAGAGCTTTTTTCTTTGCAGGCCATCTGCGACGCTAACTAATAGACTTCCTACATTGGGCTCCGCTGCTCTGCACAGATGCTGGCGAGCTGTCGAACACAAACGACATTAATGCGGTTATCTGGGGACTGTGTGCCGAGGCCTGCCTGCTGCCTTCCCGACGCCACCGTCCCGTCTGGCTTCCTGGCTCCAGAAGGGGCCCCTAGAGGTGCCTTAGTTCCTTGGGGCCTGGGGGAAGCTGAAAACCCTACAGGTGCCCACATGCTTATATGCCCAAGGCTGGTACCCAGGGCCATCCGCCCTATAGACAACATAGGTGACCATTTGATTAAAGGGCACAAAAGATGTGAGTGAAAACAATTAGAAGAAATACGTCTGGTTGCAACCCATGACAGTGAAGTTTTAATATTTCACTACTTTTCTTGCGAATCAAACAAAAGCTAACAGACAGATGCCGTGTGATACTGAAATGTTTTTAATATACATGAATTGACAAAATTTGTTTTTTTGCTGCTCTGAGGAGGGGGGGGGGCTCAGCATAATCTTGCCTAAGGCACCAGAACATTCAGGGCCCGTCCGGCTGGTACCTGTGTTTACCAGAGGCTACTGCCATCCTTTATTGAAAGCTAAGCCGCCACCATTGTCTCCAGCCTATGTTTGTTTGGGGCCTACAGTCTGATTCTTCCATGTGGAATGGGCACGTGTATGTTTTGGCTGCCTGTTCGTGGGCATATTCGTAGAAAGAGCAGGGGTGTGGACATTTTGGAAAGTATAACCACCTGTTTAGTGGTGAGGAGCCTGTCGAGACCTGTCCCCCATGGCATGTTGGAAAGGCGTCCCCTGCTGCCTTGCTTTGTGAGCCTTGGGATGTGCCAGTGTGTTTTTTCATGAAAAACCTGGGCTCCTTTCAGAGTTAAAGCAACTGGAAAACTCAAATGGATTATGACCGTATTAGGGATGATCTCCAGTGTTTCTCTACACCAACTGCCATTGTGATTACTCAGGTTCCCCATCCACCCTGCTAAAGGATGTCAGTCACTATAGCATTTACAGTATACCTACATTAGTCTTGCAACAGGGCTTCTGTGTATTTACCCACCCACAACACCGTAAAACTGGTCTTTGTTACGCCTAATGATGACTCCATTGCTAAAATCGTACAGGATAGGGTCTCTGCCCCACCTTTACATCTATAACAGGAGGAGCTTGCCATTTGGGCTGAAGCGCCTCAGCCATTTTGGCTCAAAGATGGTCAGCCATTTTGGCTCGAGGCACTCCAGTCACTTAGTTTTTGAGTCGAATATCATCCCATTTCCTTTAGCTTAACGAACACCACCGGTGTCCCCGTCGTGAAGGCGTGCAGGTGCGCGGCACCAGAGCTGGGCCGGCTGGGAGGCGAGCTGAACTTTAAGCAGTGTTTGTCCTGTTTTAGTGCGTCTCTGTAAAAGTGCCCCCCCCCCCCCCCAAACCAACTGTCAGCCACACACAAGAACAAGTGTCAGTGAGAATGAGAAAGGGGGAGGATGAACTTTACTTAAGTGGCCAAGAAGTACCCAAAGTCAAACATAAATAAACATTATATGTATGTGTGCGTGTCTCAGTGGTAACACTTTATTACATTTGGGTGTTTGCTTTGTAAAAGGCAGGGGTGGGGTGGGGGGCTGGGTGAGTTGCAGTGCCAGTGGACACGGGCGAGTTATGGGGGGCTGGTCCTGATAGTGTCCCATCAAGCAGCAGGCATGGCTGACGTGTTATACACCATCCATCACGCAGGGCAGCTCAGCACCCCTCTCCCACCTGGGCCTATTTACGGAACCATCAACTTCTGTCTCTGCCAAGTGATTTCTCCTCTGGGTAAATGTGGGATGGCCAGGAATTATGGGGGACCCTCCTAATTCTGCATCTCTTGTTAGATCAGGAGATGGAAGAATATTGGATAGAAGCACAAAGAAATGGGGTGGACTTTTTGTTTTCTGTCTACATTGGTGCGGAGCAAATTCCTTTGGAAACACTAGGGGGCAGTAAAGAGGAGCAAAGATCTTGTAGTGTATCAACCACCTGCTGCAGACATCAGATTTCACTGAGAGAACTGCACATATTTGCTGACTGTGAGAGGGAAACCCAGGGAACAGCTAACTGTGAATCCCTGCATCCTGTTTTTGATGGCGGCAGAGTCCACACCATGCCTATATCTGCCTCGAGGAGGTTATTACTAAGCTACAAGCTCATGTCCCTAATAGCTTATGTGTTTCCCCAGTAACTGTAACTCCTAAAGTTGTGTTTGAATACAAAAAAACAGCAATAAAACTTTTTTTTTTTATCATAGCTAATTATTTTAGCATTATCTAGATAATTGCCAGGTGTTTCAGTCCAAATTAACAGAAGTGCACCGTCGAGTGGTATAACACCAAAGTGCTGCATTGGTTTTGATTATACTTTTTGATTACAGATCTTAATTGATCATTTTGGTGACTATGCTTCCTGGTTCTGCAGTTACCTGGTCCTTCATGTGAAACCATCAGCTATCTAACCGTTAAGTTTACTCATCAGTTTCGAGCTTGGGTTTACCTTGTAATACACCACAAATCACAAATGATCTTTAGCTTGTTGCCAGCCTTAAATCTCCACAAGCTACACAGGACACTTTGAGGCTTCACAGAGACATTTGAGCCATCACAGAAAACCTTAAGCCTTCGCAGAGAAGTTTGAGGCTTTACTGAAAGCCTTGTTTTTGAGCATTGACATGCCAATACTGCTGCTAGCATGTTCCATCCACTCCTTAGGCTTCTTCTACACATGTGGGCAACACCAGCCACCAATACACAGCCAAATTGGGGCTGTAAATTCCTGGATATGAGTTCTGCCATTTCAACCCCTCACCTCTCTCCATTTCTTTCTGTGAAGCAGGACCCTCCTCCAGCAGACAGGCCGCCATGTCCATGCCCTCGCTTCCTGGCCCACATGAAGGCCTGCCCTGCAGACCTCAGGCCACCCCGTTTCCTAAGTTCTTACCCCAGAATGGATTTTAACCATCTGAGGTACGCGCCAGTGGACAGAGCCCTGAGGGTGCCTCGGACCCATGACTACGCAGGTAAGCGGCGTGTGTGTTAGTGAAGTTAGCCACATTGTCTTCCTAATCATCTGTGACTGAAGATCTCAATGCTTACTTGATGAATGCAGTGAAAAGCTTTTTCAGGAGGTTGAAGTAACAAGGATGAGAGCCATCCATCCTTCGAAATTTTCAATCAATGACATACTTATCATGATTCCTGTTCAAATCCACAGTTATGTGATTTTAACACTCATTAGCTTCATTTTGCCCCAGCTGGCATTAAGGGGTACCCCCTAAATTGTGTGGGGGGAGGGCAAGCCCCAATGGCAGCCGCTGCATCGGCATTTGCCCATAATCCCCCCCCCCAACCCACCATTAATACAAACGCTGCAGGGCAGGGCTTTCTGTCAAACTGCAGTTGGTTTGAAGGGGGTTGGGGGGGGGGTCACGTTTTTGTGCACTGGAGTCCAAAACTAATTATTCAACCATATGGTGGTCGGGTCCTCGGCTAGAGGCTACAACTCCCGCCTCCAGAAAAACGTGCTGTGTGGTTTGCGGAGGGGGGGTCAAGCAGGGCCAGGAAAAGAGTCGGGGGTGGTCAGTGTACTTTTGTGTTGTGACACATGCCATTCATGAGCACCCCCTCTTATAACAGATGGACTGGAGCTGGGCATTGTGGGGCCAGTGGTGCAGCAATGCTGCCTGCCTTTGCCTCTGCAGCCCCGGCGGGCCTGACTTGCCTCCATCATGTAACCCTTGGAACAAGAGTAGATTGTCTGCTCCTCTGTGCTGCCTCTCTGCCTGTCCTCCACATCTTCTGCTCGCGCTTTGCCGAGTTGACTGGGTGTATGTGTGTGTCTGTGTGTCTGTGTGTGGGAGTGTGTGTGTAGTTGGTAGCAAGCTGGCACTTTTGGTGTTGAAGCCACAAGCTGTGTTTAAATGAATGAACCAGAAAGTTAAAGTGAAGAGGCAGTATGGTGTTGGAGATGTGTTGGATGTACACACACACACACACACACACACACACACACACACACACACACACATGGAACAACACGCAATGTGTGTAAATATGGATGAGTCACATCAAAGGCTTCACAAGAGTTTATATATATAGTTATATAGTTTAACAATTTCTAGGTATTTTGTGGATCAATATCCTCTTTCCAGCTACTTCGCTTTATAGTACAACTGCAGGATCCCTCCTGGAACAGTCACTGTTTTTGAATATTCATATTCTCCTGAGATCCAGGAAAAATAACTGTTTAAAAATGTAAATTAACTGTTGGGATGGTAAAAGCACACCCAACACACTTATGGTGTCATCTTAAAGCCTTAACTGTCCTCTTTAATGGACAATTGGACTTAATACAATGGCATGTAGAGATGAGCATAGACAAGTACTCTACAGAAGAAATTGCATTACTGAATCTTAGGAGGAGGAGGATATCTGCTGCCCAAAAATAAATAATACTGCACACGTGTTCTAGGTTTAATCCTGACACACATATTTACAAGCTCACTCTGTCATGGACGCAGCAGAAACACAAACGTAAAGGATTTATCTGTGTCATCTCACCCCTGTACTCCCCTTTCTTTGACGAGAAAAGCTCAATCCTGATTGGCTACTTTGAATTAAATGTCTCCAGGCTCTGATTGGCTGAGCTTGAGTCCTCTGCCCACACCCGCTGCCTTGTTGTCTTGTTACCAGTAGAGTGGATGAAAGGGGGATGAGAGGCTTATCCTCTGAGGATGAAGACTGTGGCACCCCCCGAAGGCCTGTAGTAATGAGATTTGCACATTAAGTTAATTACACATTCTGTCTCTGAAGCAGGAAGTGCTAGATATGTAAGCTAAGAGCATGGACTCTCTCCTGACCAGAGCAGAAAATTGGTAAAATGAGTGTTCAGCAGATTTTTAACTAATTATTTTAATGTGGAGAGACGTGAAGTTTTTGTAGTTTTCTTTCATGACATCGCACAGCACACAATAGCAATGCAGAGTGTGACTGGGTTTTTCAAATGTGCCAAACAGAGCAGGCCTTTTCAAGGTGGGCCTGGCTCTCCGGCAATAACAGTCCATAAGAGAAATGCGCTGCCAGTCACCACCTAGTTTAACTTAATCCTCCTCCCATTGGGTCCAACTGGGCAGTGACAGACAGCGTGTGGTGATGATTTCCAGCACAGGTTTCTCAGTTACTTTGGCAGATTCAAGGGGGGCAGCACTTTATGTCAAACTGGGCAGGGGGTGCAAGGTAACATTTTGCACAGAATTTCTAGCTACGTCCCTTTGTGGCTTAAGAACACGTCCTAGGAAGTTCCTTATAATTAGCTGATGAATGACAACTGAAACAGCAAATGAGATTGCTTACTAAACAGAAAAAACGGTGGTAATAAAGCAATGAGCTGAGTAGGAGGAAAAAAACCCACACTTAGGGTTAAGGATGTAATCAGTCACCTTAAAATGTGACTCTTTCTCTTACATGTAGACACATCATTTGTCCAGTAACAAGGCAAGCGACACTCTGCTATGGGACAGGAAGTGCCATCCTCCCTGCCATCCTCTCTGCCATCCTCTCTGCCATCCTCTCTCTACCTCTCTGCCATCCTCTCTCTACCTCCCTGCCATCCTCTTTCTACCCCACTGCCATCCTCTCTCTGCCATTCTTTCTCTGCCATCCTCTCTGCCATCCTTTCTCTGCCATCCTCTCTGCCACCCTCTCTCTACCTCTCTGCCATCCTCTCTCTACCTCCCTACCATCCTCTTTCTACCTCTCTGCCATGCTACCTGGCTTCCTCTCTCTACCTCCCTGCCATCCTCTCTCTACCTCTCTGCCATCCTCCCTGCCATCCTCTCTCTGCCATCTTCTCTGCATCCCTCCCCCTACCTCCCTGCCATCCTCTCTGCCATCCTTTCTTTACCTCTCTGCCTTCCTCTCTGGACCTCCCTGCCATCCTCTCTGCCTTCCTCTCTCTACCTCCCTGCCATCCTCTTTCTACGTCTCTGCCATCCTATCTGCCTTCCTCTCTCTACCTCCCTGCTATCCTCTCTTTACCTCTCTGCCACCCCCTTTGTCATCCTCTCTACCTCTCTGCCATCCTCTCTCTACCTCTCTGCCATCGTCTCTTTACCTCTCTGCCACCCCCTCTGTCATCCTCTCTACCTCTCTGCCATCCTCTTTCTACCTCTCTGCCATCCTCTCTCTACCTTTCTGCCATCCTCTCTGACATCCTCTCTACCTCTGCCACCCTCTCTGCCATCCCCTCTACCTCTGCCACCCTCTCTGCCATCCTCTCTCTACCTCTCTGCCATCCTCTCTGCCATCCTCTCTACCTCTCCGCCATCCTCTCTGCCA
Organism: Brevimyrus niger; assembly: GCA_015164015.2. NCBI lineage: Eukaryota > Metazoa > Chordata > Actinopteri > Osteoglossiformes > Mormyridae > Brevimyrus > Brevimyrus niger. Next base: position 10,490,265 of record JAABNY020000001.1, read on the forward strand.
TCCTCTCTACCTCCCTGCCATCCTCTCTGCCATCTTCTCTCTACCTCTCTGCCATCCTCTCTCTACCTCTCTGCATTCCTCTCTGCCATCCTCTCTCTACCTCTTTGCCATCCTCTCTGCCATCCTCTCTACCTCTCCGCCATCCTCTCTGCCATCCTCTCTACCTCCCTGCCATCCTCTCTGCCATCCTCTCTCTACCTCTCTGCATTCCTCTCTGCCATCCTCTCTTTACCTCTCTGCCATCTTCTCTCTACCTCACTGCCATCCTCTCTTTACCACTCTGCCACCCCCTCTGTCATCCTCTCTACCTCTCCGCCATCCTCTCTGCCATCCTCTCTACCTCCCTGCCATCCTCTCTGCCATCCTTTCTCTACCTCTCTGCCATCCTCTCTCTACCTCTCTGCATTCCTCTCTGCCATCCTCTCTTTACCTCTCTGCCATCTT
>JAABNY020000001.1:10518777-10566396 GCA_015164015.2 Brevimyrus niger
CAGCCAACTTTACTTTTTAAGCACGGAGGAGGGGGGGGGAGGGGCGTTACACGGTAACTTTCTAAGACTGAGAAAACAGAAAAAAAGCAACCTAAAAAGGGGAGGGCGCCCCACCCCCCCGCAATCAAACTCCACAAGACAGCTAGATTGCTAATAATCCCAGAGATCAAAATTACAATGTTTCTTCGATGATGTCAGTGTTTCGGTGTTTGTTGAGAGGGCATTAAAGCCCTGTTCTTTGGGTGTTGCCAGGTATGCCTTAGCAACTGTTGAGAGTTTCTTCTATAAGAAAAACTGAAATAGTCTTGAACTTGCAAATAATGACTACCATTGGTGCATTTTTGTCATTAACGGTTAAATTATAATCTTGAACCTCTTGAAACTTTTTGCAAACAAATTGAAAGACATCCAGTGCAGACACAATGGATTTTTTTCATGAAAGGTCCCATTTGGCAATAAATAATTCAAAGTGTTTTTTTTCTGTGGAATTGCAAAGCAGATCTTTAGACTTTGTTTATCAAATCGAGGGCTACTTTATTTTGCAATGAAATTCAGAATGGATGAATTAATTTCATTGTTTGTAATGATTTATAAAGACGGTGAATTTTGTCTGAAATCTTTGTTAAGAGGTCATGGCTGTGCTTCCAAACTCTTTGAATTGTAATGATTACACAAGTGACTATAAAAGCAAAAAGAGTATTATGGTATTATGAAAGATATACAGGACGTTATCGCTCATACGTTTTATGAGTTTGCAGTCTAGCAGGCCCTGTGCTCCGCCCTATCTTCCACTACTTTTGCATGAGGTAGATAAAGATTATCTATGCTTGTCGATTTCTGTAAATAGCATTAATGTGATTAGCAATTCAGAAAATGCTGTGTGACTGTAGTCTGGATAAATGTTTAGTTTTTCCTCAGATGTGGAATATATATATATATATTTTTGTAGTAGTGCAGGTCTCACTGCTGAGCATTGCACTTCTTGGTGAGATAACAATTTAGCTGTCTGTTTCCAAGGCCACTCTCTGAGTTCCCCTGGCAACAGCCTGGTAAATTTGCAGCAAGGAATGTGCATTTATACCGATGCGTGCGGATCGTCATTATGGCCCCCAAATTTGCACCACAGCTCGTTAATCACGGGCCAGGATAGGCAGGCAATCAGCGCCTGAATGCAGTGCGAGGAAAATAAAGCCAGTTAAATCATGTTTAACATTCAGATTCTGCCCGTAGAGATAGGAGAAATGAACAAAAACAGCTCTTAAAAAAAAGAAGAAAAGTTCCACTTATCTTTGATTTGCATTCAACCAGCCTGAATGCTCCTTAAGCCCGTCATTACATTCATTTGGTGCGAGAGCTCGGGACAATGGCTGCTGTAACCGGAGAGCCATACAGTGCCTGACCTCCCAAAACCAGTCTTTTTAAGGTTGCTCGACGTCACTTGTGCAGTTGAACTCAGCCAAACCGAAATGCAAGCCTTTCAATATATGAGGGTATTTTCTATGAATGAATAAAACTGTCCTGCCTTTCACGTGCAAAATGGTGATAGAAGTTGACTTGCAAGCCAGGAAGCAACCCTCTTTTATGATTATTATTATTATTATTATTATTATTATTAATAATAATAATAATAATAATAATAATAATAATAATTGTCTTTACACCTCCCCCAACTTGCTCTTTTTTGTAGAGTAAGCTGTCCAACTGTCTCTGGCTTGATTGAGAAAAAAATTTTTTTTGCTCTCCTCCTGTATATGTGACTGCATATGTAATTGTAATTCTGATATGTATAAATGACAAACGATCAACAGCAGCCTTATGCAAAATCCACTGTGAAATCCATTATGAGGATGGATGACACCACCTGACAAGGCAATCATGTTCTTACAAGCAAATTTTGAGTAATGTTTTGTGGCTTTTAACCATGTGAGTTAAACGCTGCATGGACGACCAAGCCAGTTTAACCAAACAAGTACACCTGATCCACTGCTGTCATGTCCCGTGAGACAGTGTTGGTGTAACTGGGGAAACGATACTGCTTTCGTAAATTTTGGCAAAACCTGGTGACAAGATTCTTTACAGGAAATGATGCATTACGCAGAAACGTACTTCCTGACAAAACGATTTTGTTGCTACTGAGACATTAAATACGTTGTTGGTCTGTGCTGCTTTGATACGTGAAGATGATCATATCAGATTACGATATCCGATCCCTACGGGAATTCTTTTGTGCATATAATCATTGCATAGCGAAATGTTATGGTTGTTTTATTTATTTATTTCAAGAAAATTTGAATATTCATTAATGTGGCGCATCATGTTTGATCTCAGTCGCACCCAATGAAAATCTGTGGGTTAAGTGGTGTTGTGCAATGCATCTTTCATATATAGATAAGGAGTGTGAACAACCATATTCTCCTCTTTGATGTTTTCCCACAATCAACCTGCCTGCACGCACGGAGCGGCTCGTGGTGGAGGTAACAGCACGCCGAAGTCGGGGGAGGGGCCCAGCCGTAAGCCCATTTAGAGCCCACACTTCAGCCGACCGGTATACAACCTTCAGTTACTCATTTATCTAGGCGCACGCCTGGTACATTCAGCTATTATAGAATAAAAGGACCCTGTGTTTCACATGCATTCAAATATTTATAAGTAAAAAGATAAAGCTGTAACCTTTCTTAAGAAAATAATCTGCTGCAGTGATGCAAACTTTCTTACCTTCGTTCTGTTGAGCTGCTTCCAAAACAACTTTTTTGGGTATATATATAACTAAGTTATATATATATATATATATATATATATATATATATAAACAACTTTTTAATATATATATATATATAACTAACAAGTTGTTTAATACGGCCTATTGAAAAAGACGGGGGTTCTAGAACTCCGGCTATCAGACATGAAAAATGCCACTGGTATCTGAACATGCTACGTTTTTTCCAATCAATGTAATTCGGCAGATGTCTAGGGACTAGATCCTTCATTTAACAACAGTGCCCCCTTTAATATATAAAATCACCTAATTGCATATAGATAGATCCACAATGTTACTTTAAGTAACTGGGGATGTGAAACTATTCTGGTAATTGGTTTCATATATCAGATGATAGCAACGTTTCAATTTCTTAAGATTTCATGGAAATTAAAGCGCCGTGACTTTAACTTCTGCGTCAATATTAAATTAAGAGAAACGTTTTGGCATGAATTGACATTTTGTTCTTCTGCCACAGCCGACATCTCGTATCGGTGTCGCATAGAAAAGATGATTAAAGTTTTCAGTGTCAGCAGTGGGATTCTGGATTGAATGTAAGATAACCAACCTGCTTAGATGCTAATGCTTTTGTATTGCACTTCTGTTTATGACGATGATGATGATGATGACATTGGCGTGGGAGATAGTTTGATAGGCTATTGGTGGGAGCCCTACATAATAATTCGAATTCAAAGTTCTGTTTATTTAGGTGGTGGGGATGAATGAATCCAAATTAAATATGGGGGGGCGGTACACGTCCCGCCCACTTGACTCCCTCCCACCACCAACGGGCCTGATGTTGAGACTATGACTGAGTGGATGTGATGTACATTAAATATGTTTCAACAAAATTCAACACAACGTGCAATGATTACTTTACAAAAATTTATTACGAAATTAGAATATAGAAAACATGGTTATATGCTTTTCTTTAGAGTAGGCCGGACATAGCTAACTCCATAGCTATCTGCGTTTGGAAAATAGCTGCATAAACTTTGATCATGGTGAACTCCGAGATACTTCATGATAACAGGTACTTCCTATTAATTAAATAAGACACGTCGGTGCTAAGCTACACAGAGCCTCTCGTCCCTCTTTGAAACTTCGTACACCATGCGCAGAATCGCTATTGGCGAAGCAATATAGACTACACGTCTAAATAGGCAGAGGTAATGCATGTCCATACATATCGTCAAGATATATACAAATTAAAACAATGTGTACAAAAGTTCTATAAATGTCTCTTATATACAAAAATAGCTTAATATATTTTTTAAAAATGATATGTTTGTTACAAATAGAATTTCTTATAATAAAATCCACAGAGATGGAAGCATGTTATAATTATTACGTCATTAAATTTTACAAAAGTTTTTAAGTTCTTTGATTGGGGTTTTAGCATAGTTTGCGAGCAATTCTATAGTGTTTGACTAGCATTATATTGTAATAAGAGTCACGTTAGGAAATCGCATTCGTGGGCGTATGCCCCAAGAGGCTTTTTCCCACGCTGTCAGTGGTATGTGTCCATGTCTTCTTAGCGCCTCTTTTGAGCACTATCGGGATTCAGGGGTCACGTCTTCCACTGAGCTCGGCCCATCGGTCTTCAGTGGACCGCAGCGAAAGCGAAGTGCTGCGTGATCGTGGACGGCGTTTTGGCCCCTGTGTGTTGCGTTACTTTCACGCACGTCAAAGAATCGCGGAAAAATCACATTTCTGAAAAGGACAAAAGAAGAGTCAGTCAAAACACCCTACATTTACAAGTAGAAATTGATTTGATTTGATTAAGTTTGGTTTGTTATTTGTTATTATTGCTGCTCCTATTACTACTACTACTACTACTACTACTACTACTACTACTACTACTACTACTACTAATAATAATAATAATAATAACAACAACAACAACAACCAACCTGTTACACAAATAGTTAATAGATCTCAAAACCAGCTGGTGAAGTCCAAGAGCTCCTGTTCCTCGGGACTTAGTGGGTTATAAGATCCTTCATCAGATGAATAGGAGGACACCGGAGAGCCGGCCATAGAGTTCATATCGTTGGAGTAATTCTGCGAAATGGTGGGAGACAGGACACCGGACTGAAAGGCAGCACTGACTGCATCGTGTTCGTCCAGAAGCTGCTGTAGAGCCCGAATGTACTCCACAGCCGAGCGCAGGGTCTCCACTTTGCTCATCTTCTTGTTGGCGGCGCCGTTAGGGACATGCTCCCGGAGAGTGGCGAACCCGTTGTTGACCAACTTCACCCTGTTTCTCTCCCTTTCGTTGCGCCTGGCCACCGCGTGTGGCTGTTGCTGAGGCAGGCTGTACCCAAAGCTGGCAAAGTTAAGCCGCCTCTTGCATCTCAGCAGCTCAGGTGAGGAGGAGCGCTGTCTCTTCGCTTGCTTGGACGCGGATTTTCCGCTGCATTGGCTGTCGGTTGGGCTCAGCTGGATGCTTTGTGCAGCAGCGGTGAAAAAGCAGGCAGGTGGGAGAAACTGTTGCTGGCTGACAGTTATTTCCATCTTAGAAGCGATTTCCTTTGAGCGCTGAGAAAAAGATAAATTGGATAAAGACACCTCGAAGTCCTCTTTGGATTGCTTGAAGGAAGCACGTTGAGCTCGTGGCGTTCGCGTGTAACTCAACGTGCACACTTAAATCTTTTTATTGGCAGTCGTGTGGGCTCTTGCCGTGCACACTCCCAAAACTGCAATGAGTGCTGTGAACGGGTACTAGCGGGGTTTATCAACACACTGGCAGCCCCACGCGCTGGTCTTGGCCACGCCTCCACGCGCTTATTGTATTCACCTTGCGCTCCGAACGCTGTTGCAATGCGTACGCCGGGCGCGTGCCACTCCAGCCCCTGAATAAACAACAGTCGCTAAAGCACAACTGGGACCGGCCGCCAGACTCCAACCAGATGCCGTCCTGGCGTCCAACTGAAAGGCGTAAATGCTGACTGCGATGTTCACTTCAAATCTTCACATAGCATTTAACACATGCATCATTTTGAAATTAATACTTATAAAATATATAGGCCAATAGCTATATTGGGAGTATATTTCTGGGCAGTTTTTGACCATCTGATTCCATGCAAAATGTATACACAGTTTTTTCTTCGAACTATTGAATAATGGCTGCACAGTGATAAATTTGCATTTGTTTTTCTGAAATAAATGACAGCAGAATGTCATTTCTCTTGCATTTAATTATTGTTTATATAAAAACATCATTTTTTACTGCTGAAAGAATTCTAGATGAAATCGATATCAAATTCTATGAAAAGACTTACAAGAACGTTTAATGTTTATAACATAGTTAAGGGCGACAGAAGCAAAAAAGGTATAGAGGCAACGCCGTTCGACTACTTGGAGTTTGAGTTACGAAATGTCCTTCAACAGTAGTGCTGAAAGACAGCGCTTTCTATTCACTTATGTAGAAAACGGTATCCCAAGGCGCTGAAGAAAATCGATCGAAGTCAAAACTCGATGGTTTTTTTTCTCTATTGCATTTGCATCAGGTATAGCGGATTTGCTAAATTCGAAATCCTCGCGTCTTTATAAGATGCTTGTCATGCAGGCTGAGAGAGATCTTAAGTTGCCCGTATATTTGCTAGAGCTTTAGAGGCACACGGGAGTCCCCCAGAGAAAAGCGCTTTGTCCGCTAGAGATGCATTTTCCACTTTCACTAAAACTAATCATCGTCGTCGAAGAGGCGGAACGGAGAGGCAAAGCTACGCGGCGCTCCAAAACACCTTGCATTAGAAGTAGTTTTGTGTACGATTTGTTACACCCTATTTTGTTACAGTGGGCGAGATACTCTGTATTTCGACAACTTTTTTTCTTTTTAAAGGAAGAATAAAAAGAATAGGTCTTTCACGGTGAACAAAACCGACCGACTCTACTCATGGCAACGATGAATGACTGGAGGGGAGAGAGAAAAAAATACAATAAATTGTGCAATTTTTCTGTGTTGGCTGAGCATTCAAGATCAAGCCAGCATTCAAGACCTCCCCCCAATCCTCCAACTTTTCTTTTCTTTTTTCTTCTTTTTTGGCACAGCAAGAGAGTTTAGAAAAGAAGCGTGGGTTCTATTCAGTCCCATGCCCCGCCCCCACACAATAGCGCGGCTTTCTGAAACCTATCTACTATGCGCCGTCAGCGCTGTTCCAAAGTCCAATTAGCGCTGTGTAAAGACTTTCTTTCTTCTACGTTTCCCCCAGAAGCAGAGGGAGAGAGATCCGTCCATTTGGACGGTTCCAGTCATGGCTTGGTGTAATAATTAATATGACAACTGGACGCTTGAGTTTGTATAGAAATAGCTCTGTCCTTTTCGCCTACTTTCTGAGAAGTCGGCCTTCGCTTGGACGAACGAAACTGAATTAAAACTCATCAGTATCCATTTGTCCCGTTCACAGTCTGCAAAAATATGCAGTGTTTATTGTCAATTTGCTACTTGTTAAGACTACGTTGACTTAACTTCTGATGCGTCCAATTCTTGTCGAACTAGGGAACGGACCTTCTTTCCGTCTCGAGCTGCTTGTTTCCTCTTATGAAGCAGGTGTTTTCTGCTAAAACTTTTGAACGTAATATGTTTTTTGTTCGAAAAAACAATTCACATTCGGGTAATGAATCATTAATCACGATCCGTCCATAAACCCGGGTCTGCTTATTTTAAGTTGGAAATCTTTATATATATATATATGGCTCTTTATATATATAGGATGTATTCCTGCATTAATTTTCAGTTCCTTCGCAGATTAGCTGTGGGCTGAACGCGCCGGAGGAAAGGCGAGGGTGATGGAAACTATATTGTTGAGGGCTGAAGTGGACTGGACGAAAGTCGGGAGCTGCGGCTACAGCCGGTCGTGTGTCCCTTTGTGCAGCCACGCGCCCCCCTCCCGACTGGGCGCGCGCTTGGCTCTGATTAAGCCAAGAAAGCCATGATAATATACTTTCAGTCCAGAACATGTACCATGGAGTTGTTTGGGATGCTGAATGTCTATATTTGACTGCATCTTATTCCTTTCATAAAGCTTTTGTCATGTCGAGAACAATATAGTTCACACGTTAATAACTTGATAATCTAATCATTTTTATGTAGTCTATTGGAAACTTCAGATGGGATCTCAAATGTTAGGTCAAGTAGTGATTTCCAGTACACATATGGCGAGATGGCATTTATACTGAATTGCTTTTGTTTCTTTAAACTAGCGATTTGTAACTGATAACAAAAAATCAGAATAGATGTGTTGATCAAATAGCCAGGGGAAACCGCGTGGCCACACTAAGAAGGCGCCGTCTTTTATTTATTTTGTTAAACAGGGAAGAGAGGCGGCAGGTGCGATTCCAGGTGCCGGTAGCTTGAACACTTTACGAAATCAGTCATGCAACATGCGGCTCTTAAAGCACAGCTTTCACACTTGTTGAAGCAAGCCAGCCACCTAAAATGGAACGCAAGCGCCGCCTATCGGTTTGTGAAAATACTTCACAAAGTATAAAGAACTGCATAAAGAACTGCCTTTACAAACTACGCGAGCGTTGTCATTGAGAACATTAAAATGAAAAGATCCAATAAAGACTAAGAACATGAAAACGTCGTTTTTCGTTTGTGTATTTCAAGAGGACTTTGGCAATTAGCAGACACACATGTGTTGAGCGACTGGTACTCTGCTGGGCAAAGCCTATAGTCAGAGGTAGTATTCGCTTATTTTTTTTAAAACGTCATAGTTATTTGTTTTAATCACGACAGCCTAATCTAGCTCAATATGAGGAACTGGTCAGAAAATTGCTCATCAGACTGTCAATAAAACACAGGACAAAGTAGTTTAACAAATCTTTGTTGGCCTATATTTGTTTCATGCCCATAAGACCCATCGTTTAAACATAGGATTCCATGTGGATACTTAGGGAAAAGACTGGAATCGAAGGTGCTTCCGAACACCTGGCGTTTATGGATTTCAATGGGCCTTCTTGTGAAATAGCATTTCAAACATTTTCAAACACTTAACTGGCGACTTATTGTCGACTAATAAGTCAACTTATCACTGAATTAATAATTTGATATGTTTTAAAATATGTATGAATTATACATATTTTGAAAAGGCAACGTCGAAAACAAGGCAATCACAAAAATCTAAAGATCGATTTTACGAAACGGGTTTTACATTTGAATAACGCTTTACAAAACACTCTAGGCCTATGTTCACGTTCTATGTTTAGTTAACACTCAGATTACGTGCGTGACCGTTCTTTGGGCGTAAATATAATTTAGAGAAACATTGCTGCACGTTTCTCGCCTTAAAATCATGAATATAGTGATAATGATCCAAATATTAACTTTTACTGCCATCTAGTGTCACTAAATTGCAACAGTTTGTTCCACAGCAAAATAGTACTTAAACTAGTGACGAGCCAATTGTCAAGTAGGCTTAGTTGCAGGTGCTATGCCGAAAAAGGGATCCCTGCCGTAGAATGCATGCCGTTGTTCTGACGAGTTGAGCTTTTAGGGGGTTTGGGGTTTTTGGGGGGTTAGGGTTTTAGGGGTGTTTTGGGGGTTGGGATTAGGGTTAGGGCTGTCGATTAGCACTACCGTAACCTAACTCGACAAAGTAGGCCAACTCGTTTCAGATCAGCGACCAATCGGTCATTTACAGACAGGCATTCATTCTACGGCAGAAACACCGGCAGAAAAGTTTGGGTGGCCGGGGTGGCCATCATCAGACGTATTGATAGGAGGCCCTAACAATTACCTCTTAAAACCATAATTGCTTGCCGGACACAAATTAAGTGTATTTGACAACCAACTTCGCTTAAATCGTCATGCATTCAAGAACCTCACAAAGTTGCAGTGTATATAAAAATAATACGACAGGTATTAAAAATCATACTAGACTGTCATAACGTTACAGCCTCGGGCATTACGATAACGCGGTGTCCAGCAAATTCGCGCTTATTTTGTTTATTTAATTTTGTTTATACTATGTACAAAAGATTATTTCAAACATTGTAGTTTGTGGGATTTCGTAATACCGGATACTGCAAGTTACTGATGGTGTCTGGTTGCTTTACGAGCTTAGCGGAACGCTTATGCTGCATGCACCCATACGTGAGTAATAAGAAGCAGATGTGTCGCCAGCTCGAGACAGGCCCAAGTGCAGCTGAACCACGGAGAAAAGGGGGTGTGGTGTCACGTGCCAAGGTTTAAAAGGCTTGAGGTAGGAGAGTTACACATAAACACAGCAGTATCTAACGTTGCTGGAAGGGGACTCTACTGAAGCTGGAAGATGGACGTTGGATTCCGCAAAACCAGCTTGGATAATGGCGTACAGGTGACACTTCATACAAATAATAAAAATTATGCCAATAGATTGTAAACGTTATGGAATACTTTTGTCTATTGTCTAACTAGCACTGCATTCGTAAGAACTACCGAAAATGTTTTTCCTTGTTATTCAGCAGAAACTAGGAAAGTAATGATATTAAAAGCCATCAGTAATAAATAGCCATTTTTGACTAGAATTTAATATACGGAAAACAGCGTTAAGTTGACCGTGCATTACAATTCTACAGAAGGTGTCGTTGTATTGCACTTTGAATAGCTGTCCTAACCCTATCCCTGACTGGAAAAACTGCCCTAACTGGTCAGGAGGGACACCATTCAATGACAAAACAACAGCATGAGGTTATGATACATGAATCCTTGCCCTGACCGATTTTTTAGTACTTGCCAAAAAAGTTATGCAAACAGCATCGTGATATATTACTCAAATTGGAATAATATGCATTCATAAAACTCAGACAAAATTATTGAGAAATGGAGATACTGTATAGCAGCCCGGATATTGGGAATTTTTCAGCATTTTTGGTCATTTATTTATAGGGGGTAGTTGCATTTTCCTCCAGGGGAAGTTTTATTTAAGATCATTTATGTGAAACTTTCTAATAACATTTTAAAAGAAAATACAAAGGTTTTCTGAATCACCAATGCTTGCACTCAACTAACAGCCAGGATAAGTGTTAATATATTGTAACTAACACAATTATTCTAATCACAGATCCTATTCCGATTTTAAGCAATTCACAACTTGTTAATTTAAAAAATATATATATTATTTATAGTAGGGTTAGTTTGTTGATTAACACAGAATATTTCTTAGTTAAATGTTTCTATAATGAAAATTTAAAAATTCAGTATTACTGTGGATGACAGTTTTGCACGCTTCATATAATTAGGGTGGGGGGGCATGTTACTTCCCTCTCCACCATCTTCATTTACTGCATTTTCTTGTGCACAAATGAAATTCAGTTAGGTAATATTTTCCCCAACATTATTTGCCGTATGGCCTTTCCAATGTTACCAAGGCAGTTACGTGAAGAGATGGTTTATTAAACAATAAGCTGCAGTTGTTATCTATAATCTATAAATGTCAGTGATGTGTCTTTCTTTATAGAGTTCATCTTGATACCCCAGAAATCTAAATGCACGTCTTTGCCGGGTTAAGCACGAGGGAATTTCCGTATCTTCACCGGATAGGACCATGTAGCCATCCTAGCTCTTTTGCTGCCCTGACTTTGAATATAACATGTTATTGGGAAAACGGCAGCATGCACCTTTAAATGTCAACGTCAAACTGGGCGATCACTCGGTTACAACTTAAAAAACGTGTTGCAGAGAGACAGTCTGTGCGCTTCTGTAAATCATTCTTCAGTGTAAACAGGCAGTGCCTGGATGGCTGGACATTGCTTTTGTCATGACCTGTTGCGTCACTTGTGGTCCATGTTACCTCTGACGTGACTGGCACAATTCCAGTGTTGGGCACATCGAAAAGAATCACACCTGACAGAGGTTTTCTGCTTGCTGTTCAGCTTTGTACATTAATGCAACAGTGCAATACCACACAATAAATAATAACTTAACAACAGCAAAAAACAACCGTGTTCTGAGTAGAAGTGAACAGCTAGATAAATTGTGGGCGTTATGTTGCTAGTTTTCTACACTTGACTATGTGTGGAGTGCAGGAATTAATATGACTTGAGACTGCAGCTCACAAGTGACACCTTCCGAGAAACGTGTGCCTTTCTCTCTGTTTTTGGCAGAACTCCATGTACCTTGAGGAGGAGACCAACAAGGTGGGGGTGGTGTCCTGCATTTTCTCCCTGAAAGAGGGGGTGGGGGCCCTTGCCAAAGCTCTCCGACTGTTTGAGGTAGGTGATGTGTGCGCAGATGCACGCACAGTCACACGTGTGGCATTAACACACGCGTGCAGATATAAATAAGGACACATGCAACTTACATGTATAAACTGACAATATGTAATACATAAAGAAACATTTAATGGTGCACACGTACAAATGTGCACCATTCAGATGCTTTACTAGTGTTTTGGTTGTATTGTCTCAATGATGAAGTAAAACAATGTATTTTCAATGAAACATTGAGATGTTAATTTCTACAGACTTTTGGAAAGACAACAAAGCTGTTGCAAAAGAGTTTTATATATGGACATCTGTTTTCAAGAAACGGGGTGCGAGAGGCACTGCCCAGGGTCTTTGTGTAGGGACACAAATCACTTTGAGGGTAAAAATGTGCATGCATTTGATTGCACAGGAAAGTGGTGAGGGTGGGAATTTTCCAAGCACTGATTGGTTGCATTTGGTCATATTTCCTGCTATAGTTCAACCTTCTGTACAGGCAGCTCACGATTGGCTATCTTGGCTCCCCACCCACTTACAACAGAGTTAATTGCTGCAGTTAGATTTGGGGGTGGTGGTGGGATTGCCGATGCTGATAGGACGAGCTGTACATTAGAGGCAGATGGTGTTTCTTGGTTTTTGGACGCTGACTTAAGCTGTATGCATTACCTACAGAAGTGCTGAGCTCTTTGTCAGAGCTCTGTGCCCAACAACATTATATGGACAAAAATATTGGGACACCTGGCCAATACACCTATATGAACTTTCATGACATCCTGTTCTAAATCCATAGGCATCAAAATGGAGTTGGTTCCTCCCATTGCAGCTATAGCAGCTGCCACTCTTCTGGGAAGGCTTTCCGCAAGATTTTGGAGCGTGTCTGTGAGCATTTTTCCCCATTCATCCAGAAGAGCATTTGTGAGGTTGGGTACTGATGTTGGATGTGAAGGGCTGGCTCGCAATCTCCATTCTAGTTCATCCCAAAGCGTTTGATGGGGTTTAGGTCAGGGCTCTGTATGGGCCAGTCAAGCTCTTCCATGCCAGGAAGAGCTTACTTTGTGAACGGGGGCACAGTCATACTGGAACAGAGAAGGGCCTTCCCCAAACTGTTCCCACGATGTTGAAAAAATTAGAATTGTCCAAAAATGTCTCGGTATGCTGAAGCAATAAGAGTTCCCTTCACTGGAACTAAGGGGCCAAGCCCAACCCCTCAAAAACAACCCCATACCATTATCCGTCCTCCACCAAACTTTACACTTGGCACAATACAGTCAGGTAACGTTTTCCTGGGCATCTGCCAAACCCAGACTCATCAACCAGACTGCCAGACAGAGAAGTGTGATTTATCACTCCACAGAACATGTTTTTGCTACTCCAGAGTCCAGTGGCAGCGTGCTTTACACCACTCCATCTGACGCTTGGCGTTGCATTTGGTAATGTGAGGCTTGCATGCAGCTGCTTGGCCATGGAAGCCCATTCCATGAAGCTTCTGGTGCACAGTTTTGTGCCAGGATTAATGGCCAAATACATTTTTAGTTTTTAAGTCAACCATGTTGGGCACTAAGCCTCTTAGCACTCTACGAGCATGCTCTGTTAATGAACGTACTCTACCACTTCGTAGTTGAGTTTTTGTTCTTCCTAAACACTTCTCCTTTGCAATAATACCACTTACAGTTGACCTTGCAATATCTAGCAAGGAAGACATTTCAGAAACTGACTTATTGCAAAGGTGGCGTCCTGTGACAGAACCAGGCTTGCATTCCCTATGCTCTTCAGAATCACCCATTCTTTCACAAATGTTTGTAAACCTGGCTGCATGGCTTGGTTCATTATTTTATACACCTGTGGGAATGAGTCTGAATAAACACCTGAATTCAGTGATTAAGAGGTGTGTCTCAATGTACTGCATTATGTTCTGGTACTGGAGCAGTTACCTCAGGCCCAGTTCTGTGCAATTTGAACCTCCAAAGTTCTAACTCAAACATAACCCTATTGGCAATAACTGAAAAGGGATTGTTCCTTTGTCATTTTGAGTTATCCCAGATTTGCTCTTTCACATGCTTTTCCTGGGAGTCTGCAATTGGTGTCAGGGGTGTCTACAAAGAGCCAGCATACATCCGAGAATGTCAGGAGAGTTGGTGGCATTTTAACAGCTGAGAGGAAGACATACTGTAGTGAACCTGTAGCCAGGATACAGGAAACCAAAATTTGAATCAGGCCATAGCAGAAGTACTTATTACATGTAAAGGTTCTCATGCAGATGACAAACATTCTAGAATCAAAGCAACACATTGGCCTTAGTCCAATTTTGAACTGCCCTTTGGATATTTACACTATTGAAACATAATTTTTTTTTACACAGGGCTGTGACTCTATCAAAACAGTTTTCTGTTTTCTCATGATGTTGTGGGTTGTTATGTTGTGACCGATCAAAAACATAGATGATCGTGGCAACTGGATGCTAAGCAGTTCAGCATTTCCGACATAATTAGAATTGCAGTGGGATTTTTAGGGCTCTGATTTATAATGATAATTTATCATTTATAATACACAAACACATTTTTGTGTGGCACCTTTTTAAAAAGAAAAACGTGTTTATCTGGCCACCCCCCACCCACCTAAGATCAATACAAAGTATGAGTTGAATGTTGTCCTCCAGTAAACATGAAAGGCTCATCCGCACCAATGAGCTTCTGCCTTACAACACCACCTCCTCCTCCACCCCCACGCTCTCCAGCATCGCTCACTCTCATGCCACGGTCCTGCCTTACTGTCACCACACCCCCCTCCGAATTCCCAATGGCCACTCACTAGCTGCTGCTCCCACTTGTCGGCGCTCCAGTGAGAGGATGGTTTCTAGCGAACGCCTACAAGATAAATGAGCCAAGTTCCTCCTCTCACCCACACCAAACACACGCAACAGCCAGACATAACACCACCCCATTCCACAGTCACTCATTCACTTGTAAATCCCATATAAGTCAGTGTCCTTAAACAAAACCATATTCCCGCCTTAATTACATTCATGCCGTGTTTGGGGCTGAATTTCCTTTGTGTTTGTTGCATTGATTCTTTCTATGAATGCCATATGTATAAGAATCTATGAACACACTCATAACACATTATAAAGCATTCATGAAGCATTACAAACATGGCTATAAATATTTATAAAAAGGCATAATACATTATCATCGTGTTTATTATGCATTAGGAATGCTCTATGAAGCTCTCATCTTTAATGCACTATAGACACCTTCATAATATAGTACAAAGCATCCCTAATTCTACCAACCATTATAATGCATTATGAAGGTACCTATAGTTCAATATAAATGAGTGCTTCACTGGAGTTTATGAAGTATTATAATCAACACTATAATGCCTTATGACTGTCAATATAAGATGCTGTAATGCTTTATTAATTCTTATATTATAATGCATTATGAAGGTAGGTATGATGCATTATAGATTACAGCTTCAAGTAAAGTGTTACTGTTGCATTGTCTTCATCATAATTGCCTGTGAACTATTTCAACTTTATTATTGCTGAAATTCTTCAGAGTCAGATACTAGGGCCACTGGATCTCCAGATAGAGCTGATCCTGCTTTCTTTAGTCCTTTACTCTAGCAAAGGTTCTACTTCCTCCATAAACAAGACCTGTGGCACCTGGTGGGTGGACTCAGGTGCAGTAGAGGGCTGATTCAAAGTTGTAAAACTATTTTAGGTGTCTGATCTTTGAAGAATCCTACATAAACACAGTGTACATTATGCACATTATGTAGTAATGTCCTCAAAATGGGCTAAGCGTGTTCTAAGTATTAATAGTAATTAAAGATAAACAGATTTATACTTTAGTTAAATAGTATTAAAGGGACCAGCTATAGCCTGACTGTATATACACCTCTGAGGACTTCAGCCATCTTGATGGGATAGCAGTGCTCATCTCTGGATTCATGCCTGGAAAGCTTGTGTTTAAGACAGCGAGTGTCCTTTTCAACCCACAGGATAAGAACATCAACCTGACACACATCGAGTCACGGCCCTCGCGCCTGAATAAAAAGGAGTTTGAGTTCTTCATCAGCGTGGACAGCAGCTGCGCCAAAGCCTTGGATGAGGTCATCGAGGGGCTGCGCACACAGATCAGTGGCCACGTGCATGAGCTGTCGCGCGATAAGACGAAGGACACGGGTGCGTGCGTACGTGCGCATTAGTGCATCTGTAGATGTCATGGCCGAAAACCACGGTTCAACCTTTGACACACTTAAGTGGAAAGAGGTTTGGCTGCAGTGAAAATAATTAGAACTCAACAATCTTTTAAGAATTATACTAATGCGTCATTGATAATTTCAAAGACACTGCCCTCACTCTAAATTCTATAGCGGGCTTGGTATAGATGGAGGTTTAATGGACCTGCCTTCAACGGTTGAAGATTAGCAGACCCCACCATAGCATAGCCCAAGGACCTGAAGTCTGGATAGTGATTGAACAGAGAGCAGCCAGACACCAAGAATTTCAGGCTGGGAAATAAATGTCCCTGAGGGGACTTGGGCTGCCCAGTGGGCTTATTCACATATTATTGGTTGTTTCTACTAATGACATTAGTTTAGCTACTGAGGACAAACAGGCCCCATGGAGATGAACAGAGTACCAGCATCCTCGACTCCAGAGGATCCATGATGGGGTCACTACCGACCCCAGGAACCAGACAAGTGGTCTCCTCAGAGCTGCTCCAAACAGGGCAGGACCCCAGTGAGTCTGCATGCAGCATAATCTGCTGTTTTATGTAACTAAAAAAAAAATATTTATGGCTTGTGGAGAGTCCTCGTATTGGGGATGCTTTTGTCCACAGTGCCCTCAGGTGGTCTTTGTTGGTGAAATGTGTGTAGGAAGCTAGACATGGGGGAGCTTACAGGCTATAAGTCCTTCTGCACTGGGTGTGTGCTTCAAAGGGCATGCTAGACAGGGTCTATGTGCCCCCAGCGGCATGCTAGATGGGGTTTATGTGCCCCAAGGGGCGTGCTAGACGGGGTCTATGTGCCCCCAGCGGCATGCTAGATGGGGTCTATGTGCCCCAAGGGGCGTGCTAGATGGGGTCTATGTGCCCCCAGGGGCATGCTAGATGGGGTCTGTGTGCCCCCAGGGGCATGCTAGACGGGGTCTGTGTGCCCCAAGGGGCATGCTAGACGGGGTCTGTGTGCCCCCCAGGGGCATGCTAGACGGGGTCTGTGTGCCCCCAGAGGCATGCTAGACGGGGTCTGTGTGCCCCAAGGGGCATGCTAGATGGGGTTTGTGTGCAATGTTGCACAAATGTTGCTGCATATCAGCTGAGCCCCCAATAACTCATACCCCCTTTCAGTTTGGAGACTCCTGGGCCGGTAGGGAAAGGGGGGGTGACAGTAATTCTCAGGGATGTGACCTTACACTGGCCATAAGGAGTTGGACCCCCCTGCAAGGGTGTATGTAGGAGGGCTTTATATGTAATATGGAAAGTGACTATAACTGTATAGCAGTCACAGAAATCAGTTACACTGTGCTCACCATGGTACTAAACTGAATAAAGGATTATGGACAAATATGGATGGATGGATGCATGCCTGCATGGATGGATGGATGCATGGATGGATGGAAGTATGATAGATTGAGGGAAAGTAGATCTAGTACCATACCATTATTTTGAGTGCACAAATAAACAAAAAGGGAAAATCTCATATTGGCTTATGAACGACTGAAAAACATGTTGCACTACATCACATTATCATCCTACTTAATGAAATGAAACTTTATTGATCCTGATAGGCTGAGGCTGGGTTTGATCACAGAGGCTTGGCCAACTGAACCACATTGCTGCCCCTCTGAGCTTATTTTCCTGAAAATGATTGTTGAGTTATAATTAAAAATAAATTTCACCGTGACCAAACCTGTTAAGTCTAATGAATTAGGAGGTGTGGGGCTGAGAACCAGATGTCTAAATATCCTGCTGTTTACAAAGCTGTTATTGATTTTGTTAATGGTTTCAGGGTAAATATGTTTACGTAAAGAAACTGTATAGTAACGTCATAGTTAAACAGCATCACTTGTGCAACACTGACCTCTTCTGGACTAACTTATTTAATTTCTCAATCCATTTATTTTCATCCTGAAGCCTGAGTCAATGATGTTTCATCATAAACGATGATGTTATTACGCCGGCAGTATGAAACTCAGGAATGCTGTATCCTCTGTCTTTCCAGTGCCCTGGTTTCCCGTTACCATTCATGACCTGGACCGTTTCGCCAATCAGATCCTGAGCTACGGTTCGGAGCTCGACGCTGATCATCCTGTAAGGAAGAGAATGCTAGATTGGATTTTCAGTCCCCAAAACCCCTTACAAATTTAAAGTGTTTACCTGATTTGTATAAAATATCAAGGAGTGTGCAAACCATAGTGTAAATCTTAGCCTCATCTCGTAATTGTTGGTGTATCTGGTGCTGATAGATCGCTAAATACCTCTAAAACCTACAGGATCAAAGTTAATTTAATGAGGCAGGATCCTGATGATGAGAATGTTCTCCATTCCTCTGTAGCTTTCGGCTGCCTTCATCATTTTATCGAATTGCCTTCCTATAATTGTGTTTTGAAAGACACTAATGACAACTGGATCTTAGGCACCGGTGGAGAGGTGACAGTTACATTCACAAGGCAGGCTTAGGGTAGGCAGCAGCTGAAGGGCACCTCCTGTTGGGCGTTCCGTGACTTCCTGTTGGGCGTTCCGTGACTTCCTGTTGCTCGCACCCACCTCTACAGGTACCGCCCTGCTATTCAGTGGGGGTGTCGCGTTGCATGTTGCGTGACTCGCGCTGCGATCACAGCCCTCGCCCGCTCTCCATTCTTATGTTAACAAGCGTGCAAATTGATGCCATTACTTTAATCACGACCCTATAATTAAAGATGATTGCTCCCGTTCCCGCCGTTGCTAAACAGAAAAAAAATCATTCAACACAGGCAGGAGAGGTACCACAAAAGGTCCCCTTTTGAATGCGTTTCATTTCTCCCATGGTGGCAGGAGACACGAAATTCTGGCTTATCAAATGACAAGGGGTTTGCCGGTTTACTGGAGGTGTGCAGGTATGGATAATGATAGTGGGCATTGATTGCTTTTGTCTGAATTTCAGGGCTTTACAGACCCCGTATACAGAGCCAGGAGGAAAGAGTTTGCCGACATCGCCTATAACTACAGACAGTAACTATCAAACCTGAGTCAGACTATGGAAACCGTGCTCTTTTTGTCTCCTTCTTCTGTTTCCTCCCTCTTTCCCCCCATTGATGTCCACATAGGGGTTGAGAAGCGATCATTGCTGTTTGATCTGTCATCCCTAGGCACACCCCCTCAACGATCCCCCCTCCCCGTTCACTTTCACGCTCGGCTAAGCCTGCTTATCAAAAATTACCCCACCCTAAACAAAAGGAGGACAAATTGCAGATAGTGTGTGTGTGGGGGGTTTAATGCTACGGGCTTTGTTATCATAATGGCAGGGTATTATGCTGCGTCAGTACAAAGCGGCACTGAAGCACTGCACATTTACATAGCAGTGGGCCTCTTCCGCTGCTTAATAGAATAATAAAGTGTTCCCTGCCTAGGCCTCACCCACTGCGAAGGTGTTTGCATGTGCGTGTGGTTGTGTACTGTGTGTGCGTGTGTAACTGATGTCTCTGTGTACCAAAGGTCCCCACAATGTAATAAAATTATTTTGACATTGTGGGGACCATTTTTTTTTGTAATTTTAAAAAAATGGTAAAAGACTTGTATGTTGTTTGTTTACTTATGGTTAGGGCTGAGTAGGGTTAGGGTTGTCATAGTTGGGGATTATGGCCTTAGAAATTAATGGAGAGTCCCCACAAATGTATGATTGCAAATGTGTGTCTTGTGCTCAGTGTGTGTGTGTGTGGACACCCGGCAGATTCTGTGGGCCCAGCACTCTATTGGGGTCCCTGAATACGATAAATTATTATTTATCTACCGTGGTGAACTTGTATATCTTCATTCTGAAATCCTAGTGAGTGGGGGGTGGGGCAAGGTGACGTTTTGTACAGGGGCTTAGAATTTCTAGCCATGTCCTTCTATCTGTGTGCAGTGGTCAGGTGATCCCCGGGGTGGAATACACAGGGGAGGAGAAGGACACATGGGGGAAGGTGTTCAAGGAGCTGAAGACCTTGTACCCAACACATGCCTGCCGGGAACACAACCGCGTCTTTCCCCTGCTGGAGAAGTACTGCGGGTACAGGCAGGACAACATCCCTCAGCTGGAGGACATCTCCAGCTTCCTGCAGTGTAGGGAAACAGCTTCCGGCTTCCGCGTCATGTCATGCTGGATCCCGTGTTGAATTTTGTGCCACCCGTAAACACAAACACGCTCATACCCATAATCCCCCTCTCCATCACCCAGCATGCACGGGGTTTCGGCTCCGTCCCGTGGCCGGGCTCCTCTCGTCCCGTGACTTTCTCGCCGGCCTGGCATTCCGAGTATTCCATTCCACGCAGTACATCCGCCACTCGTCCAAGCCCATGTATACCCCGGAGCCGTGAGTATCTCCACGGTCTTGTTGGTCCATTTATGTCAGGACTAATGTCTCACACTACACCAGACCATAGAACCTAAGAACAACTTTAGGGTGACTATAAGGCTGCACAAAATTGGAAAAAAAAATCCACATTGCGATATTTGAAATTTTTATGATTAGTGTCACAATATGTAAAGTCAAAAAAGAAGTTCATTCTAAATATAGCCAAATAGTGTCTCTCAAATAGTTTGGTGGTGTTGCAACAGACACAGAGTAGTGCTCACGAATTTCTTGCGTTTGGCAGTATTTTCTCTGGATTCCCAGTGAGTCTGACAGCAAGGACTAAAATGATTTTCATTGGCTTGGGAGAGTATATGCATACCTCATGTGAAAGCAGTGCAAGTAAATTTTACACTGATTTTTTTTAACTACATAATCTTGAAAAGGAACAATCATTAAAATCGCAGAGCTTGCTAAGTTTTGTTTTGTATGGCAGATTGAAAATGTTCCAGTGTAATTTATTGATGGTCTCAGATCAGCTGACTGTCGTGGTCTTTGGGATGTGACAATGGCACATGCATAAAATGCGATGTTGATAATAATACTGTACATTGTGCCAATATATTAGACTGTGGATAGATGGGGAAACGTTTCACATGTAGTATAAAGCTACACTTGTTTGTGCCATGAAGAAAAGAGCATGAGAGCTTTGCCTCAAACTTGCTTCTCTCCCCACAGCGACATCTGTCACGAGCTCTTGGGACATGTCCCCCTGTTTGCCGACCCTAGTTTTGCCCAGTTCTCACAGGTATAATAAGCAGAACAATATGCACAATCACCATGAATAAGGGTTGGTTTAGAGCAGCCAGTGTTTCCTAATCCGATCCTCGGACCCCTGCAGACAAGCAAGAAAGTGGACCTTCTATGGGTCCCTGACGACTGGGTTGGGAATCACTGGTGTAGAGCACTTCTACTATAGAAACTAAATCTATGTTTCATATTAAATGTCATCATGTATGTCCTTCGATAGCTCAGTTGGTAGAGTGGTGGACTGTAGAGAAAAACACTGTCATCCTTAGGTTGCTGGTTTGAATCCGGCTTGAAGGAATGAAGTTTTTGGCCAGCGATGGCTTAATAGTTAGGGAAGCTGTAATTGAAAGATTTCAGGTTCAAATCCCCGACTAGCAAGGTACTGCTCCCTGGTCACTGAATTAGCTGCCCCCTGCTATGTCACATTGTCACATATGGGTTAAATGTGGAGGATACATTTTGTAGTTGTGTGCTGTGATGTGTCGACAATGACAATTAATCACTAAATTCTAAATCAGTGCGCCACCAGCATAGAAAACAGTCGATATAGATCGGCATGACTAAACCATGACTACTTCATATCACTAAGGTATATTATCGATACAGAACACCATCGCTGCTGACCCCATCACTTTAACAGCATCTGAAGGAGTTTCTGATTTTCACCTATGCAGGAAATTGGTCTTGCCTCTCTGGGAGCTCCTGATGAGTACATTGAAAAGCTTGCGACTGTGAGTATGAATGACCTTTAACATCCTCCTCCACCAGAGCTTCCCTGCTCCTGACTGTCGTCTGCCTCGACCCGCAGGTGTACTGGTTCACCGTGGAGTTCGGCCTGTGCAAGCAGGGTTCCGAGATCAAGGCCTATGGGGCTGGACTGCTGTCGTCGTTTGGAGAGCTACAGGTGAGCACTGGCTCTTGGGGTCACATGTGTGGGTTTGGTCTCATTGTGGTGCAGGCTGGGCTTGCAGGCTACTGTGTTCCGTATCTCGAGTCCAAGTGCCAAGACTGTGTGATGAAGACGGGATACATCGCACTGATAGTGTTGAGACGAATATGGAGAATGGAGTCCGCTGACATAACCTGACTGAACCTTTTCAGTTCAGAGAAAAAAAATGTTACATGCAGGAGGAATTTGAGAAGACATGTTGCCACTCAAAACGTAATTTCTCAGTGAAGCTAACTGACTCAGTTGTGTCAGATTGTGATAAAGAAAAAGGTCACATAGCATAGAAACTACTGTAATCTAGCTTTGTAGTATGCAAAAAACGATAAAGGGTTTGGTGAATTGACTCACAAAATAAAATATACATGTGCTCCGTCTATCAGTACTGCTTGACAGAGAAGCCTCAACTGTGTCCATTTGAACCAGAGAAGACGTGCCTTCAGAAATATCCCATCACCGAGTTCCAGCCTTTGTACTTTGTGGCTGAGAGTTTCGAGGACGCCAAAGAGAAAGTCAGGTATATATTTGCGCTTTAAATTTGTGCAGTACAAATTGGACAATTATAGCTATACTCATTTATACTAATAAGCTGTCGCATTGCTTCGACGCGCTTTGCGCTCTTTTTCGCCAAGCAAAATATGGTCACCCTACCGTAGACATTTATATAAACGTCCACCTCTTCACCTTTCATTACTCTCTTTACCTTTTGTGTCTTCCGGTGCTCCCGCAGGAAGTTCGCCGCGACCATACCCAAGCCCTTTTCGCTGCGATACAACCCTTACACCCAGAGTATCGAGGTGCTGGACAACACGCAGCAGCTCCGCAATCTGGCGGAGAACATCAGCGGTGCGCACGCAGCGAACGCCAGCCAAATAAATATCCACAAGCTGATTAATTTAAAAACACACCATAGGGAATACAATACGATTATAATTATCAGTCATATTACTATAATTTTATTATTATTATTATTATTATTATTATTATTATTATTATTCGTAGTAGTAGCAGTAGTAGTAGTAGTAGTATTTGTGTTGTTAATATTGGCATTGCCTTTTTGGAAATACCTTTTTCGTAAAATACTTGCCCTTTTCTCGTTTCAGGTGAGATGGAGATCCTGTGTAATGCCTTGCGCAAAATGAATTGAGTATTATTGTGACATCCCTCAGCAGATCTCCGACTGTAGAATTTTGAGTTCTGCAGCACTCAACCTACAGCTTATCTGTCAATCGCTATAACGCTGGACAAACTGACCTGCAGAGCTGTTTCGTGAATCTGCGCCTTAGCTGACGTTATATAGTTTACACGTCTTAGGTAACCTCTAAAAAAATGTGTTAGTTCCTCGCTTAACTTTACTATTATGCCCTTAAATTCTGTAACGAAAATAGTTATAAATACCATTATAATACGAAACACATTATTTTAAATTTTGTATAAGATTACAATTTAATGCATGATATTATTTCATTTTATATTAAATGCAATATCATTTATTTGGATAACTATTTCGGAAAACACAGGGTTAAAAATATAATGCTTACCAGTCAGCAAGCAACGTGGCATTTATACTTTTTCAGTAAAAAATATGTATCAAAAGTGAATAATCGCTGATAACATCTGAACATTTTTGGCTCTTGTCTGCAACGACTTTAAAATAGTACAGTGTTGTGATTTGCATTTAATTCGAATTGATTCACATTTTGTTCGCGCGCAGATGACGGTGTGGTTGTTCTGGGACATAATAGCAGTAATTTCGTAAATCCAGCCGAGGTCTCTCTAGATCCTAAGGGTGCTCGAGATAGAGCTATCAGATATGATGGCTCGGAGGTACTCTGTTTCATCGTGAAATTCTGCTTTTGGTGTGATGTAGGCTTGTCTATAACTCAGTCGACGATTTTAAGGCAGTTAGATTATGCAACACATTAACCGTTTGTTTGAATACCCCTTAATGTTTTGTTAATAACCGGCTAATTCTGATATCAGAGTTCCAGAAAAACATAAATGTTGCATATCATTGTAGGTTTTTTAGAATGTCTTCCCCAGCGTTTCCATAAAATGGCATATATATAATTTGGGGGTATTTGGTATTTGGGTGAAAGCAACAATGAAAGATTTTAAATATTTGATTCCTAGTCTTTCAGGTGATAATTGTATTAAATAGGTTTCCAAATGGGAGGTTTATGGTTTTAATAACAAATCTTTATACCTTGTATAATACTTGAATGAAATGTAACGTATAATAAAATTTTTCGAAATGTAATCTTTGTGGACTTTCTTTTCCGTCCTGATTTATAAAAACGAATACTTCACACTGAAATACACGCACATTTTATGAAGTTACATTTTAGGTGGGTCTCATGTTTGGTGATTAGCAATTCTTAATAGCAATAGTGAGATGTTAAAATGGTGTTGCTTTTATGGAGATAAATTAGCAACAAAATTGTTATAGGATGGTGACGGTGCTTTAGTAGTATAAACCATACATATACTGAAATTGAAATTTGGAAAAGTCACTGTTTAATGCGTCATATGGAAATTTGGAACAGTTTCAGAACCGCAGAAACCAAGCATGTCCGTTCGGGGCTGATATGTTCATATACCAAGGACCAATTCATTGAAATATCTGTTCCATTCAGTTATAAGGCTTCTTCCATATATTCAGTGGTATCGTTTGGCCTACAGTATATGTATTTATTTCACATGTGCATTTATTCAAGTTCAAATTCAACTTCGAGTTTATAAAGCACGTTTAAAACAACCGCAGTCGACCAGAATTCTCAACAATATGATTCGTGAGTCACATACCAACACGACAATAATATACAAATGCATTGAACATAAAAATAAGGATGTGGCCCGATAAAAAAAAAACTCGGCGCCAAGAGTAATTAATTGGGATGTAAGCGGGTCATATAAAATTGAGTTGAAACAAACATAGAAAATTAAATTTGGAGATATAAATGAGTAATTCATAAACGAAATTTGTAATTGGACAATTCTTAAATGGATAACGTGAAGGCTCTCAAACTGAACTAAAGCAAAGGAATAAAAATGTTTTCTGAGGTGAGATTTAAACGATGACAACGTGAGGGCTGCCTTACATGGAGGGGTAATTTATTCCAGAGCTAGGGGGCAATGACTGCAAACGCCCGATCACTTATTAGATTTCGGAACTGCTAGATGTAGGTGGTCCGCTGATCTCAATAGTCCGCGTGGATGATAGGGTTGAAGAAAACCCTAGAAAAAGTGAAAGACTGTGCTTGACCATGCAGAGATATGAAAACAAATACAATTTAGCGAGCCTGTATCAATTCTAAATAAATAATATAACCTCCCAGAGTTGAGCGCGAAAAGACAATATTACACTGCTGAAATTTATTGAGTTTGCTTTTCCATAAACTCAAAACTAGGCCTCGGCTAGTGCCATTCTATCAAAGGATTATTTGAATTTAAATCAAGGCTGTGAGGTAGCGCTGTGTCGTACAATATAATGACGCACTTAACCTGTAAATCACGCGTAATTTACGTAATTCATTTACATATATAGCCAAGAGGACCAAATAAATATCAGCTATCTAAGTAGAGGGACTAAAAAGCAACAAGTTATTTTATTTTGGGCAGACGTTCGTAAAGGCATAAAATAAAATAAAAGCTTTATCTTATTTCGTGTTGTATGGAGTTAAGGTATATCTGACTATTATCACTGAGTCTACTTGTCATTGTTGCATTTATTCTTTTTGTTATATTTATAGCGAATTTTAAAAGTTTTCAGCAGCAGCAGAAACTCAATGAAGACCGAAAGTGGCGTTCAAAACGTTCCCTTTTCCGGTAGAAAACGGAGCCTTATAGATGACGCCCGGAAAGAGCGCGAGAGCGGTGCCCCCTCCCCGGGACCCTCACGCTGCGCAGACAACTTTGTGTTCGAGGAAAAGGACGGCAAGGTGACCCTCAGCATCCTTTTCGCTCTCAGTCATGAGAAAAATGCGGGCCTATCCAAGACCACCAAGGTTTTTGAGGTATATGAGATAACTTGGCATTTTTCCTGCGTCCAGAGCTGTACAACTGCCGCATCAGATGTTATAGGGATCGAACATTTTTAATGGCCAAAATGTGCATTTTTTGTCCGTTTTTTCTTTAGACATTTGGAGCCAACATTCATCACATCGAAACTCGCCCTGCTAGAAAGTCGAAGAACGTGGAGGACCTGGAATTCTTCGTGAGGTGTGAAGTTCACAGTTCCGACACGGATGTCCTAATAAACTCCCTGAAAAAAGTCGCAGACGACGTGCGCATGATAGCGGAGGAAAAGGGTATTTATACGTATATATTTGATTATTATTGTTATCATTATTGTTATCATTATTATTAATAATAATATTATGGACATCATCATTGTTTAAGCATTTTTGTTTATTTATGCTACAAATTATTTCAGTACACGTCCCATTTACATTTTCAAACAGATTTTAATTTTCATGTTTTTTTTGTTCTTTAGTTCCCTGGTTTCCACGGAAGATTTGGGATCTTGATAAATGTAATCACTTAATTACAAAATATGATCCGGATCTAGACCATGAGCACCCTGTACGTATATCTAACCGTTTGATATATTCTTTCATATAAACATATGTTATTAATTCATTGATGCTAAACCTTTAGTATTTTTGGAGAATTAATAGGCTATAATTCCTAATTAATTCTGTTGTAAACATGAGTTTTTTTTCTTCTTCTTGAAAACAGGGTTATAACGATCCAGAATACAGAAAAAGAAGGACCGCCATTTCTGAACTTGCTTTTTCCTACAAACAGTAAGTTTGCATTAGGATTGGTTTTAATGCGCGAAAGCTACATAAACTATAACCTAACTGCAAATTCATACAAAATAGCGATACTGTGTTTTTTTTTTATTACCGATGAATTCTATTAAACTTGGAGACTTGGAGTCTTTACACCGCAGTTCACATTTGAAATCGTATAATTAGCTGCACCGTCGCCGTGTATTGCTTAATTGCTATTTATCTATATGTTGTTTGTTTGTTCGCTGTTTCACATAATTTTACTCCTTATATTTAGGGGAGAGCCGTTACCCAGGGTGGAGTACACTCCAGAGGAAGTCGCCACTTGGTCCGTTTTCGTATTATGATGGTTAGGTCTAGCAAGATGTTTCTAATGCTAATCAGATGATGGTCATGACGATTATGCTAAGGATGGTAATTTTGATGATGATCAAAATGAAATCAATCATTATAACAATGATAGTAACAATCATTATTGGCAATGATAATCATACTAATGATGATTAAACTGATCACAATATTGGTGATGATGATGATTTTGATGATGCCCTGTAATGGTGTCGGGGATATTGATATTAGGGTATTTTGGAGATAAATGAAACTAATTTAAAAATTGGTGGTATGTACCCCCACCCCCAACTCACCTGGTTCCTATGCCCCTGATCTCAATTTTAAAAATGGTAAGGACAATGATAACAACTGTAGTGGTTAAAACACTGATCATAATGATATGAATATTACTGAGTATTTGTGAGGTGATGCTGGTGACAGTGATGTCTCTTGACAGGAAGGAGGTGTACCACACTCTGAGCAGCATTTACCCCACGCACGCGTGCAGGCAGCACTTGGAGAACCTGCAGGAGCTAGAGAAGCAGTGTGGCTATGGAGAGAGCAGCATTCCCCAGCTAAGCGACGTTTCTGACTTCCTCAGAGGTACCCTTTCGGGAGCTGGACTTGGGCACTTCCCAGCTACAGGAAGATTACAGAATCTCCCAGACCTCTACTGTGCTTGAAGTAGTCCCCCTATTTAGTCGGTCATTCCACAGTATCCTCACTCATGGGCATAAATGATGGTGGGATCTAATCCCCCCAATAATCAAAACCAGCCGATACAACCTCATGTACCCCTTAAATGAGTAGAGACCTCAGCCCCGCCAATGCTCAACCCAAAGTTATGCGCTCTGACTACACTTATACGGACTATCAACTAGTAATTTAGATTTTCTTGTTACAATAATTTCCCATATCATTTAGTGATGCCCATTTTATTAGGAAGTGTGACCAGATGACCAGACGATGTAGCTACACAACCATTGTATGCAATTCCGAAGTGTTTTTTTTTCAGTGTCCCGAATTTGCGTCTCTTTGTGATGATGTCACGGCTCGTGGTCTCAGGTTTATGATGTCTCCGCAGAGAGGACGGGGTTCCAGCTCCGGCCAGTTGCTGGGCTGCTGTCTGCCAGAGATTTCCTGGCCAGCCTGGCGTTCAGAGTGTTTCAGTGCACGCAGTACATCCGCCATTCATCCACCCCGATGCACTCCCCGGAGCCGTATGTGTACTATTATTATTAATGTAATTATTATAAGCAGTGGTGGCATGTTAAAAAAAAATACAAATACTTGGTATAATTTAGTTTGCTCAAGCGTTATGTCTGTACTCATTGTCTAATCTTCCCAAGATTTTTTGTAATTGCAGAGGTGGAGATTTCAGGTCCAGAGAGTACAAATCCAGACCAAGATTTTGTTTCTACCAACCAGTTGAATACTCCGTGACTGTGGCTCTCTATACGCAACTGGTTGGTTGAAACAAAATCATGGTCTGGATTTGCTTTCTATGGACCTGAAATCTCCACCCCTGCAATTGCCCTTGCTAATCGTTGCTATAGGACGTTTTTTTCTGTCCACAGAGATTGCTGTCATGAGTTGTTAGGCCACATCCCCATGCTGGCTGATAAAGAATTTGCTCAGTTTTCCCAGGTGAAATATTTATATACTATTTGAAGATTTCAGTAGTAATGAATGTTATGTAACTTTGAGATTCAGCTCATTGTTTTTTTTCTTTCCCAGGAAATTGGTCTTGCTTCTCTGGGAGCTTCTGATGAGGACATTGAAAAACTGTCAACAGTGAGTAATATAGTTTTTTAACAAATATTGGCAGTGATGGATTCCGTATAGGCAAACAATGGACTGTTTAGTGCAGGGCTCCCCCATTCTGGTCCTGGAGGGCCGATCTGCCACACATTGTGCAGATTTTCTTGCCCAGACACCAGCTAACTTTTATTTTGGCTTTTTGGTTTTGTTTTAGTAGGTGTGTTTCTTTCAGCAGGGAAATCTGCAGACCGTGTTGCAGACTGGCCCTCCAGGACCGGAATGGGGGAGCCCTGGTTTAGTGCATTCGTGTGAGGCTTGGTAAAATCATATGAGTTTATTAGACAGACAAACACTACTTGTTACTGCCCTCTAGTGCCATTACTAGAGTAACGTCCAGTAAAGTTGCTTACTGGTTTATACTTAAATACTTAAAAGACGTGAAGGTCTTTATCGATCCTGGGGGAGACGGGGGGGGGGGGGGATTTTGATTGTCCAGCAGCATAATAGAATGAATAACTCCCAGAACAATATTAAATAATAATAATTAATAATCAGATAGCACGTGGTACAGTGTTGACATAATGGATTAGCAGCTAGCAGGTTAAATCAGCCTCAGCTTTGTGTTTAGAGTTGAAATTTTCTTATCAATCCATGTGACTTTGCTCCATGCATTTATGCTAATTGGCATCTATAAATAGTGTGTGTGTGCCCTGCAATGGACTGGCATCCTGTCCAGGATGTACCCCATTTATGTGGTGACTGGAATATGAGCTAGAGCGTGAATGTATGGAATAGTATAGTATGGTATAGTGTAGGTGGTACAAGTGAAGTACAATACAATATCTTTTAACCATGTGCCCCAGTTATGGTTATAGGAGGGGTGCCCCAGATGGCATGCATGTCCTTCATAGGGCACGTAATAAGAGAATGTCCTTCACAGGGCACATAATGTATACGTGTCCTTCACAGGGCACGTAATATGAGTAGTACTTCACAGGGCACGTAATGCACGCATTTTTTTCACAGGGTATGTAATATGAATATGTCCTTCACAGGGCATGTATTGCACGCGCGTCCTTTACAGGGCACATAATATGAGTATGTCCTTCACAGGTCATGTAATGCATGCGTGTCCTTCACAGGGCACATAATATGAGTATGTCCTTCACAGGGCACATAATGCATGCACCCACATATAGAATACATCAGCAGTGGGGACTTATCAATTAACTTAGCTGCCTATCTTTGATCTGTGAGAGGAATGTCCAGTCCTGGAGGTATGAGGCAACATAAATAAGTACCGAGCCATCAACCCCCACTGAAAAAAGCTGGAAACATTGAAGGGGTGTAACCCAGGGCAGGTGGAAAGTTTGGTTAGCGTCCTTTTAACAAGGCATTATGTAATAATGCTCCATTATGTAAGAACAAAATGTAACTTATCAAATAATAATAATAATAAGAATATGGTAATGGAGCAATATAAAATTATGATGTAGTCTGTCTATTTGTAAGCTTTTGTTGAGTTATTACATAATGCGTATGGTCCTCCAAGCCTGGGGGGTTAGGGTGTGGTGGACTGAGAGTATTGAAAACAGGAGCAGCTGAAGACCTCAGCTGTGCATTTCCAGGAGATGCGCTGCTGGCTGAAGGGGCTCCTCAAGCCCCTTGAAGGATGGACCTTATTCAGAAGTAGAACAGTTTGGACACAATCTTTCACTTCCTCAATACCGCTCGCGAAGGAGTGATATTATGTCTCCCCCCATGACAATGGGCTATAATGGGTTCATAAAGTACTGTATACAGGGAGACAGTCCTTCATATCAGAGAGGACCTGACATGCAGTGCTTTCCCTCTGTGTCCTGGGTTCATCCTGCCGTCATCTGTGTGTGTCCATGGTCTTGGTGCAGTATAATATGTTGTTTTGTATGTGCATTTTTGCGTCCGATGGCGTCATTTTCGTGGTGGTGTGATTTGCTGTACTTCTGCCTCCCAGCTGTACTGGTTCACGGTGGAGTTTGGCCTCTGCAAACAGAATGGTGCTATAAAGGCATTTGGAGCCGGCCTTCTGTCCTCCTATGGGGAGCTCGTGGTGAGACACCTACATCCATCATACCATTAACATGCAGTGTGTGCTTCTCTTTTTCTGCCAATGGGCAGCGCTGGCACTAAAAATCTCCTGTATACCCTATGGCAGGGGTGGATAACCTGATCCATGACCCTCTGTTACTGGCTGATTGAGAGGTCATCCCAAAAACCTGCACTCACACCAGCTCTCCATGGATCAGATTCCTCACCCCTGGCCTCTGACTAATTTAAAATGTATTGTTCAGCAGAATTAGCTATGGTGGTCTTACTGACAAACTTATCGGTGAGTTCACTGAGTCTTAGTCCAGTTATGAAAGTATGTGGCTTAATGGGTGAGGATGCTGTGTTTGTGACCAGAAGGTTGTTGGTCCCAACCCTGGGGTCGGCACACTGATGTCACCATTGGGCCCTTGATCGAGGCCTTTAACTGCAAATTGCCTCAGGGACTGCCTGACCCTGCTTTCGCAAAATATATACTGCTTTGGATAAAAGCATCTGTTAAAAAAATTCAGAGGTCCTGACTAGCACCCTTTTCCACAGTACGCCCTCTCCAATGAGCCAGAGTACAGGCCCTTCATGCCCGAGGAGTGTGCAGTCCAGCCATATCAGGACCAGACGTACCAGGCCGTCTACTTTGTGTCAGAGAGCTTTGAGGACGCCAAGATGAAGCTCCGGTAAGGGCAGATGGACACCTGTGTGCACAGGCGACTTTCTCCCAGGGGGTGCAAAGTGAGCGAGCACAACCAGTCATTCATCTCGATAAATTTGTAATAAAATGATACTTTTGCAATAAATCATTATTACACAATGATATGAATAACACAAGCCACATTTTCAAATATAACTTTACAATGTCATTTGATTACAGACACTCCCCTACTTACAAACGAGATACATTCTGAGCGGCCGTTCGTAAGTTGAAAGTTCCTAAGTAGAGGAGCATCTGTACACTGAACTTAATATGTTCAAGTAGCATTTTCATTTGACCAGTAGGGGGTGCAATTTAACCCCCTGCACCTCCACTAAAAGCGCCTATGCCTGTGTGGTTGGGGCTGTTTTGCCATGTTTTCTGTTTATGTGTGTGGGTTTGTATGCAAATCCTGTAGCTAAACATCTTAGTGTGCTTATGATAGGATGAACATGTTACCCTGTCCAGTGAAAACATGCATACATGCAAGGAGGGACAGGTTTGTTGTTTCTGGAAAAGTCAGTTCAGGGCCTCCTGCCCCCCACCCCCTCCCCAGTGTAGTAATAGTTAGTGGCCAACAGGGGGCCCCTAAACCTGTGAGCATGCACAGATGTGTGCTAACTAAGCCAGACCCTGCTGCATGCCACTGTATGTCTTGCAGTCAGTACTCGGCGACAATCCGCAAGGCCTTCTCCGTCCGCTACGACCCCTTCACTTGCACCATGGAAGTTCTTGACCAGCCCCGAAAGATCCAGGAGGCCCTGAAGCAGATGAGGGAGGACCTGAAGATCCTGCACTGTGCCCTGGGTAAACTGGGCTGAGGGAGACCACCCACCTGGGAAATGTATGTTTCAAGTCAGCAATGATCAGCTGCCACTGATGGTCCTTGTGAGATATATGTTCCTGTGTAGTATGTTGAGCCTTAACTAGTGCTGGGGTCACGCTTTACACACCCGCTACACGTCTGGCATAGCCATGCTTTACACACACACTACATGCCTGGCATAGTCACGTTTTACAGACACGCTACACACCTGTACATGCTACTGAGATTTTCCTTATTTTTCCATTGACATGGAAAAATATTTACAAATAAAAATGCTCTGATGCAATTCCTTTCTGTAAGACTTCCTTCATCCATCCATCCATCCATCCATCCATCCATCCATCCATCCATCCATCCATCTATCCATCTTCCAATTGCTTATCTTGGTTCAGGTTATGGGAGAAGCACCAGGCTACGCCCTGGACAAGTTGGCTTTCTCCATGTACTCGCTATATAATAAAGGGTATTTTCTGAAAGAGCACTTACTGCAGTATTTTTAGTATGTGAATTTCCGCATTTGGTAAAAAATATTTTTTCCTTTCTTTGCCTTTTACACATGCTAGCATTTGAATGTGTGTGTGACACAGAGAACAGGAGCATTATTTTGCGCCTCAACGTTAAACAAAGCAGGTTTTATTTTGTAGATGGACCCCCCCCCCCACCTAGCTAATCCATGTTTTACAGCACTTAGCAGGTCCATCAGAACCTCCAACAAGACTTCACTCTGACTCTGCACTTGTGACCATGTGCAGTGTTTTTTCTGTAAGATCACAGAAAAACATTCCCCTTTGGAGAAGACTAGACATACACAGTCATTAACCTGATATCCAGCTAAACATCAAGAGGATTTTAGTGAAATTGAGCCAATCCTTTGACATCCATTTGTCCCTTACACCTGGCATCAAGCTCTTCGATTCACTCCTTCACTTACTTACAGAACATGCAAGTTTTCAAAATGTTTAGTCAATGGCTGAAGGATTGAGGATTTTACTGGTCAACTGAACAGTTCCATGCGAAAGTGAAAAGAAACGGGGCAACAGTTTATAAGATTAAGAGATGTTCAGCTGTATAGCCCAGGACACAGGTCCTTCTTCCTGTATTTACTGAATAGCGCAGGACACAGGATTTTCTTCCTGTATTTATTGCGCAGCCCAGGACACAGGATCTTCTTCCTGTATTTACCAGATAGCCCAGGACGCGGGGCCTTCTTCCTGTATTTACTGCATAGCCCAGTCCACAGGATTTTCTTTGTGTATTTACTACATAGCCCAGGACGCAGGACCTTCTTCCTGTATTTACCGCATAGCCCAGGACACAGGACCTTCTTCCTGTATTTACGAGAATGATAATGTGACTGACAACACAGATTCATTTGATGCTGATGGCCCACCTTCAGTTGAACAGAAAACTAAAATGATCTGGCTGAAAATGCTTTTGTTACAAACGGGGTGGAATAACAGGCAAAAGTGGTAACTGTATCAAAAGGCAAATACTGCTTTCTAATTTAGCAGTTCTGTATATCTGCCACCAGAGGGAGCTCATGGGTCATAGCAGAGTTGCAATATTGATCAAGACAGATACTTGATGACTCATATTTCTAAGAAAGCCTCCTTCTTCTCCTTATTTTAAGTCTCCATAAAAGACGTTATTATGTGGCCTTGGAAAAAAATTTCCACACACTCCGATTAATTTGGTCGCGCTTGACGTTGATTCCTTCTCTGCACGCAGATGTTTTAGCTCCCACTTGCATCCTGGGTTTGGGGGGGGGGGGGCGATGTTCAACTGGACTGGACAAGGTCAAAAAATCACGAACCTGGGGTCTGATGGACATATAAAGCGTGTTTAGATGCTTTCCTATAATTTCATAGTGCGAAGAGCATGATCGTGTCAATCACGGAGGTCCAAACACATACAGGGTGCTTAGGCACTTTCCCATAATTTCTCAATGAGAGTTGCACTCTGTTTCATTCTTATGTACACACTTTGGGGGACTAGACTGTAACACTCAGAACATGGTTCATACGTGCATGAAGGCACGTTCAAAGCCACCCTGGTCAAAATTGCAGGCCAAAGGTCCCACGCCGCTTGTTTGTTTGTCTTAGTGCTACCATGTCCTGGCTCATTCTAGGTACTGGCTGCCCTCCACCTTGTCAGTCACGCAGGCTGGTGACTGAACCTTGGACCCGTCACTCACGCAGGCCCAGCCCCCGGCTGTTCTCTCCAGCTCCCCACTTCTCCGAAATGCTTAATCCTTGCAGGCTCTTCCACCAGCTTGTGGGATCCGACTTCAGAGAATCTCAGTTCCCAGTTTTCTGAGATCTTCGTAGAAGAGGATTTACCCCTGGATCAGACCCTGTGCCCCAGTCAGACTCCTCCAGTGTCAAAGCGCCCCAGGATGCACACAGAGAGTTATGTCTTTGACATAAAACATACACAGGTGGACAGAAGGGAGACAAAATTCAGCCATACTGTCCAATTACAAGAGCAACTCCACTGTTGAGCATGAAATTAGGATTAAGTCTGGCCACTTGCTCTGGGGAAATGTAGTCACCGCAGACCATGGGAGATAGCGGAGGTGTTTTACCTACGCTGAGATGAGCAGACAGGAGGGGATTACCAAGATAAACACTGCGGCCAAGGGGAGGCAGGAGGTTGAGTGGATCACAAACATGTTTGTGTTTCCCCTGTATGTCTGTTTGTTGGGGAGGAGCTACATGCAAAGAAGTTGATTCCAGATGTACATATACTTATACTAGGCCTGTGTGCAGGCCTACCTGTAGGGGGAGCTGTGCTATATAAGGAGGGGGAGGGGGGATTGGCAGACACCGCATGCCTTCGCATGACTAACGGCTTTTCCTGCTGACCGGCAGAGCGGCGCGCTGGCAATGGCCAGCTCACACACCCCCCTGACCCGCAGACAACCCCACGGCCGCTTGGCTCGGCGAAGTGCCGGAGTCATCATTCTAGGAAAAACACCAAAGCTGGCTTTGTGTGTGTGTGTGTGTGTGTGTGTGTGTGTGTCTGTGTGTGTACGCATGGATGCACACGTCCCCCCCATAGCTTGTCTTGCGTGAGCATTCTCCTGCTTGTGGACACACCTCCCCTGAATGTTCACCCCGAGCCTGGAGTTAGCCTTAACGATATATCCAGCAAAAACAAGGTTAACCTCAGAATTATCTTATCATATATACACTTTGCCATGTGGTACATACAAAATAATACTTTATTGATTTTTTTTTTTTTTTATGGACAAAGACATTATGCAGCAGGTTACTCTACATTTCCGTCAGCCAAAAGGACAGCTTCCTGTCTCCCCCGATGACGCAGAGTGGGAGGGTTCTGTGCCAACTTAGCCCCGCCCCAACCACAGAGGAGCCAATCATCACAGGCTGCAAAAAACAGATAAGAAAGGTTAAGTCACACATACAGTACACATATGCAGCAATCTATCATTAAAAAGAAATTAACCTGTGGGTGACCCAAGTGATGCACCAGCAGCTGGCTGTTGATCTTTCCAGGGCATCCCGTGGTGGCAAATAGATTTTCATTGGCCTTGGACCACCTGAACAATGACCAAACATGCGGAGCTGTAAGGCAGAGTTGTTTAATGATCTTGCCTGCATGTGATCACTTCCATTCTTTAAAAAAAAAACCTGAAAGAACCATAAAGAATCCTTTACCTGAAGAGTCGGGCCTTGTCAACATGGGCCGGCCTCTTCTCCTGGGGGTAACTGTGGGATAGAGAGCCAAACAATTTCTACCAATGACAATTTGGCACGGTTGTCACCAACAGCCAATCAGCCACTCCCACACATCATCAAGTTCCCATGGCCAATCGTGGTTTCTAAAGCTGCACTGTGGGAGTTACCTGGAGCGGGTGATGTCCCAGATGACCCAGTCGTTACCGACCACAGCTCCCACCTTGATAGTGTTGGTGAGGCACCAGTCAGCAGACATGAGAGGAGTCTGCCCACTGTCCAGGGAGAGAATGGCCTGCTGGGTAAGCAGGTCGTAGAAGCGCATCACCCCACACTTCTCAGCCACCATCAACTGTAAAGGTTGAATGGAAAACAGGCTGAGCTGGAGAAAGTGGGCAGTAAGAAGGAGGTGATCAAAATGAAGCCAGACAGCAGAAGATGGGGAGAGGGCACAGAGAGAGAGAGAGAGGAGGATGATGGGAAAGGGGAAGAAGGGAGAGGGCAGTGAGAGAGGAGGATGATGGGAAAGGGAAGAAGGGAGAGGGCAGGGAGAGCAGAGGATGATGGAACGGGAAGAAGGTAGAGGGCAGGGAGAGCAGAGGATGATGGGAAAGGGGAGCACAAGGCAAGTGCATTGAGAGGAAGATGATGGGAAAAGGAAGGAGGATGATGGGAAAGGGAAGAAGGGAGAGGGCAGGGAGAGAAGCGGATGATGGGAAAGGGAAGAAGGGAGAGGGCAGGGAGAGAGGAGGATGATGTGAAAGAGGGAAAAGGAAGAAAGCAGGGTGAAGCAATGCATGATGACAGGAGACAGTCACCTTGTAGAGCTCCTCTGGGTGCCAGCACACACTCATCCCTGGGGAACGCAGGAGGAATGAGGTCGTCTGGTTTCCTTCCAGATCCCAGAGCCTGAGGACCAGTGGAAGATGGCAGAGAGGGGAGGCTTAGAGGTACATTTTATCCATGGGTAGGAGGATGATGAATGCATAAAGAACCTGGTCAGCGGATCTGAGAAGGATGCCGACCTGTGCCGTGCGCTCAGGTAAGAAGCTCCACATGATAGTCATTTGGGCTTCTTCCAATTTTACAGAACCTTGCAGAGATTCATAACCCATGAACCTTGTCAGAGTCGAGAAGTAAAAGAACGTGAACCCATGTTCCGACTTAATTCACTAGTGAATGCCCGTCATTCACTACAGTCCTTGACTGATGCACTCCAGCGAGACTGCAATGATCTTCAAGTCAGCTGATAATGCCCACTTTTAATCAAATCAAACATAAACTATACAAACAAAGATGGAAAAGCCGTCAGAAAGCACAACACAAATCAGGAAAAAAAAGCGAACCGAGATTCAATTAGCCGTATGGATTGAGACTGGGGGGTGGGGGGTGGATAGGGGGGTGTCTGGCAACAGAAAGCTAAAAATAGGCTCAAGAGACAAGATGGCATCATCGGGCAGGGCCTGTCTTTGGCGCGGCGGAAGTACGGTGATGTGTGTGGGGGAGGGGGGAACAGCCGACGGCGCAGAAAACAAAGGATTACTGAGATTAACAGGAACTAAAAATAACGACAGCCAATCAGAGAGGCACTTTCGCTCCCCCTGCACTCCATAGCCAGGTTTTCGGACGCTTTAATGGCCCCAGCCCCCGTTTCCGGAACGTTCCATGCAGTTCCAAGCTCCACAGTGCCGGCTAGACCCTCTATCTAGCTTGGGGAGGGCTGAGCCATCCCCTGAACTCTCCATGCCTCCAGCCCCCAACCCCCAAGAAAAAAGATTTTTCTCTTAATCTGATGTCTTGGAAGAGTACCGGGCTGTTTGGTGAGGGGAGTCTAGGGTGTGCTTCGCAGAAGTCTGCGCAGAGACATAAATCAAAACGTGACAAGCAAATCTTCCAGGGAAAGTAGGATTAAAAAAAAAAAAACGCTAAAGGTTCACCACATCAGACGGCCCGACTGCACGTGACCGCGGTGCATCCACGTGCCGAGCACAAGAGAGCTGCCAAACAAGCCGTGGGGCTGTAGGGGATTCTGGGAAAAAACAAGCCTCTGGCTAATTGGGAGTGATCTCCAGAGCACGTAGTGATTAGGCGGAGGGCTGGTTCCAATGAAGCCTGCAGGCAGCATCCCAGAGCGCATGGAAACGGCATCCTTCTAATCCCGGGGTTCTGCAGCTAGGCACCGTGAGCTGGATGGGCCTCCCGTAAACAACCACGCGTCCAACGACGACAGAAACACAGAAAGACCTCAAGGCACAGTTTAAATGGCTCCCGACATGGCTGTTAACACAAAGAGGAGAATCCCACACACTGGGGAAAAAAGGTGAGAGGTGTATTGTCTCATAATCAGACACACACACACAGGACGCAAACACATTTAACCTAAGCCTACACTCCGGAACACGGTCTCTCCTGCTGATACAAAGCCAAGATCCCCATCCTCCAGACCGTCAAACAGCTGATGTCATAAAAATCCAACCCCTCCCCCCATCCCCCATCCCACCGAAACAGGATGGTGAGGCAATAGACGCAGACCACTGACGCAGACCACTAAAGCAGACCTTGGCTATAACTCATCCAGGGCCATAATCTTGTACGGCTTACACGCAGACGACAGCCATCGTCCAGGATATCGAGAGAAGAAACAGGCTGCGAGAGTGTTGGGTTAGCAGAATGTTCTTTCCAAAAGCGGAGGACGTGGGAACTTGCTCAATAAGCCACATTACCCGCTGATGGACCTGAGAGCACAAGATTAATAATATTTATCATCCATCACGCAGCGTGAACAGTGACCATGTGCACTGGGAAGCCATTCATCATCTTTAACATTAAGCAATGTGATAGGCCAAACATCCATCGTCTTTAACAATAATAATTTTCATTTCTACCAGCTTTCTACTAAGGGTATAACAATACATCAATTTGTATCGATTGAACAGCAAATGATCTGATGCATCAATGCAAACGCATAAACATTGATACATGCGTTTTTACTTTCTCGCCTGTTCCACTATTGTTTTCATGATCCTCTTCAACGTACACATGGTCTACACCAGGGGTGCCCAATACGTCAATCGCGATCTACTGATCTATTGCAAAGGTATTCTGGGTGGATCGTATGCCATAAAAAATAAAGGATGGATGAGGCATTCAGCCACTGCAAAACTCTAGCAAGCGAAGGAGTCACTGTTACGATCGTGTGACGGGCGAGCGAGCAGGGTGCGGGAAAGCCGGATCAGGCAGGGTTCATTCAAGGCGGACAGGTAACCCCACAATACAAACATTATTGACAGACCAGCCGCCTGAACTACGACGCAGGGGTTACTGGCTTATCGGGGTAACTTTTCGGATTTAAGGTACCCCAGTTTAAATGGACTTCATATTCGTTCACTTATATTTTGTCTAGGCTACCTTAAATCTGACAAGTTACCCCGATAAACCAGTAACCTCGCTTCATATTACAGGCCCCTGGGGAAACAGACTTGAACACGGACTTAATTCAGGGCATGACATCAGAATAAGCGCAAAACAGCTGATATGATGGGAACTCACACGCGGGCAATGAGGTGGGCGTGACACACATGAGGACTGATCATGACAGTCACCCAGTTAGCCTCCAGTTTATTTCTACTAAACTTAAGAAGGGGTATAAAAATTAATGGGGGAGCTGGACCAAGTAAGAAGCCAATAACTTACTACTGTTTTGTCATATTCAAAGTGCATTTGCCTCATCTGTCAGTCTACCACTGCAATTGCGAAGGGAAATGTGGAACGGAATTTTCACTGTTCATAAAAACTACGACATTAACTTCCCTCCGAAAAGTGAGCTGAGAAAGATAAAGGTGAAGGAACTAAAATTCCAGTTCAATTCAAAAATACTTTCTTTATCCCAATGGAAAGCTACCAATAATAATTGTAATGATAATAAATCATACTCAATATTTTTACACATAAATTTATGTTTTGCATTTTTATAGCAAGTAGATCGCTTTGATTTAGTCATTTATAAATAGCTCGCAAGCTAGCGTAACTTCAGAGTGTGTGTTGAGTACGGCAGGTGACGCTACAACACACTACTGAACTTAAGGAATCGATATTGTATCGTATTGCGAAGAAAGCTGAGATTTACACCCCTACTTTCTACCTCCTCCAACAAATCACCCTTCTGTGATGCAATCCAGAAAAAAACCAATGGGACTCTAACTGCTAACCAGTCACCTCTCTGCCTCGAG
This sequence comes from Brevimyrus niger, assembly GCA_015164015.2. Lineage (NCBI taxonomy): Eukaryota > Metazoa > Chordata > Actinopteri > Osteoglossiformes > Mormyridae > Brevimyrus > Brevimyrus niger. Next base: position 10,559,427 of record JAABNY020000001.1, read on the forward strand.
GAAGATCAATCAGGTTCTTGCTGCTGAGAAGAACCAAAGAGCTTCAGCAAGCAGCAGTGAATATGTGAGATCGACACCCCGTGGCCTCTTTCAACATCTGAGTGCTGTCTAGGAGCTGATGAAGTGACTCTCTCACACGCAGTAAACTCTCAAGACAAACAGTGTGGCGGAGGGAGCAGCTGGGGCACTGATCTGACTCCGCCCATCAGCGCTCCCCCTTGCGGGCCCCGGGGGCCATGTGTGGGAGGATACTGACCCAGCTCACTGCAGCTGGCTCAACCCGCCTTCCCCCTCACACTCCATCCAGGTCCGCTCTACCCAACTTGCTGGGGCTTCAACTTCAGGGGCTGCTTACACCAACCCACTTCCAGAATGCTCCATTCCAGAATGCTCCCCCACCCCAAAAGCAAAAGTAAAGTGAAATGTGATTCATTGTCATTGTTCACACACAACAGCACACGGTGCACAACAACGAAACATGTCCTCTGCATTTAACCCATATGTGACATAGCAGGGGGCAGCTAATTTAGCACCCGGGGAGCAGTGCTTGGGGGCGGTACCTTGCCCAGGGTACCTCAGTGGTGCCTTGCTGATCAGGGATTCGAACAAGTGACCTCTGATTAACAAGTGTGCTTCACTAACCATCAGAATAACCTCCTGAAAGCAAGTGACGGGATTAGGAGTTCCTGAGAGCAGCATGGCACTTGGATCAGGAGTTCCTGAGAGCAGCATGGCACTTGGATCAGGAGTTCCTGAGAGCAGCATGGCACTTGGATCAGGAGTTCCTGAGAGGAGCATGGCGCTTGGATCAGGAATTCCTGAGAGGAGCATGGCGCTTGGATCAGGAATTCCTGAGAAGAGCATGGCGCTTGCTTGCATGCCAACACTTCAGGCCCCGCCTTCTCACGCACACCTACAGCTCACATTTACACAAACCGGCTTCCATCTCCCACATGTTCCTTGGTCTTTCTTCTAATCCGGAGCTCCCGTTTTTCCTGGCCACAGCACAGACATTCCCCCACAACACCTCCCCTCCTTCTCCTGGACTTCCCTGGAAACTCCACACTTCCTGTACCCAGACTGGGACAACGGGAGCAGGGCAGCCAACTGCGGCCAAATAAGCTGCTTCACGCTGTGCTACGGGCTGGAACAGGTGATCTCACTGCACAAGGTCAGGGGTTGTGACCCATGTGAACCGACAGCCCTATTGGCCTCTCAGTTGCTGCATTGGGGGGGGGGTTTATTCACAGGTGCCAGGAGCAGGAAATGCAGCGCTCAGTGGGACAGTCTTAAGCAAACTGCTGAAATCAGGACCCACCCATTCCCCTTCCTCTAATCCTGTTTCCTTAAAATGTGTGCAGGTGTCCTCCTGTCCCCCAGGGGGCGACGCTGAGGCATAGGCTGCTGGCCCACTGTCGAAAACCACCCCGCACGCAGAAGCATTTCCTTTGGATTTGGAACCCGTGCTTCCCGGGTTTTTCCACTCACCACCTCCACGTGCAAGCCAGCATGTGAACAATTTACCCCAGAGGAAGACCCCCTCCCCCACCAAATGCTGTCTCAGAGCCTTTCCACGTTTAAACAATTAGCCAGACAAGCGGAGCGGCATGAGAGACGCAGTTCTGTGCGGCTCGGCCTTGTTGTGCTAAGTGTCCGGTTTCTCCATGGGAGCCCAGCGTCGGACTTTTCTGCACCATTAACACAGAACAGAGCTCACACTCACTACGTGGGCTCAGACTTACTTCCACACCCTTTGACAGAGCGTGAGAGAGGGATGGAGAGAGAGAGAGAGAGAGAGAGCGCACAGTGGCAGGTGGGACCAACCTGCAGGTGAGATCATCGCTGACAGAGGCGAGCTGCTTCCCCTCCGAGGGCTCAAACACCAGGTCGTTAATGTAGTCGGTGTGACCTTCCATCACCTAGGCCAGCAGGGGAAGAAGCCACTGAACGCAAAAACTGTTCTGAATTCAGAGGGATGTCGGTCTTACTGCTATGTTATTGATATCTATCCGTCCATCAGGCTTCCATCCTCTTAACCAGCCCAGGATGTTAGGGGAGGGGAGCACTGAGACCGATCCCAGACACCATGCGACCCGCGGCAGGGGAATGCCAGTGCATTGCAGGGCACACACATGCCAAAATCACTACTATGGGCAGTTTAGAGAGGCTAGTTAAACTACCTGCATGTTCTTAGACCGTCTCAAGCTGGTCTTTTGGGACCCAAGGCTTAGGAATTCCCAGCTGTCAAGTTTTGGACCTGCTTTAGATCACAGTAGCCAGAGCAATCTCACCAAACCCAGACAGGTCATGTAAACTCCACACATGGAGAGGGACGGAACTCGAACCGCAAACCTGAAGGTATGAGACAACAGTGCTGCCCACTGCGGCACCACATCACTCTACAAGACCCTGGACATACTAATAAAACATAATAAATAAAACAAATTCATTCATGCAAAATCGACGTCCCACAATCCTGCTCATGGTAAGTGGTTGGAGGATGGATGGATTGATGCAGTATTTTCCAACCCAGTCCTCAGGTAACTCCGAACGGTCCATGTTTTTGCTCCCTCCCAGCTCCCAGCCAATCAGGAACACAGAATACCTGGTACAGGCATGCTGGGAGCAGAGAGGAAGCAAAAACGTGGACTGTCCGGGACTCCCCAAGGACTGGGTTGGGAAACACTGGATTAATGGACAATTCATGTGTTCCGACACATTGACAGGTCCACAGCTAAGCCTAATGAGATGCTGGAGTTGCTTGTAATGCTCTATAGGGCAAAAGTCACCGCAAAGGATTGTGAGACGGAAGTAGTACCTGTATTTCATGTTTGTCTTGAAGATCTGACGTAAACAGCCTGAGCTTCCAATCCACCGCTGCTGTGCAAAATCTGCCACAAGAGGGAGAGAAAAGAACAGCTCAGAAAAAAGGCTTTGATTTATATATATCTAAAAAGGGCAGTTGTGAAAACAGAGGAATGATCCTGATGTCATAGTTGCAGCCCAGTCTGAGATCCACGTGTGCAATTCTTTGGTTCATGTACACTGCAAACCTGCTATCCATCCTCTGGAGAGTGACCCTGCTCGCGCGAGCGTGTTTACCTGTCCTTATGGGGACACAATGTCCCCATAACGTGATAAATATCGTTTTTTTTTCCCTTATGGGGAACGGTTTCCTGGTCCTCATAAGGGAAAACTCTATTTTATAAAAATCGGTAACTGCTATGAAAGAACTAAAAATGCAAAAACTATTGTATTTCATTAGGTTACTTATGGTTATGGTTAGGGCAAGGTAGGGGTTAAGGTTGTCATAGTTAGCATTAGCATTTTTCCCATTGAAATGAAGGAGCGGTCCCCATAAGGATATGTTTACCCTACATGTGCGCACGTGTGTGTGTGTGTGTGTGTGTGTGTGTGTGTGTTGCGTGCTCGCAGTGATGAACGGGCCGGCTGCGAGAATTTAATTACAAAGATAAACACAGGGAAAGCACTCTGGAAGGGGCCACCACAGGGAGCGCGCTCTGGGTAATCAGGCCCCGCACACACCAGCGACTGCAATTACTCACACGATTACACCCAAGGTGCTTCTGACAAGAAAAACACACGCTGCATGCGCTGCGCACTCGGCAAAGGGACGGCTTCGGCCTCGCGTGATTGCATGCAGACCCGCAGACGACGCGCTCAGCACGACACTGTGTAGACTCAGCACGTGGATTCCTGGATTATGCGCAACCCTTTAAACTCCAAAACTCCAAATGAGAAATGCCAATGGTGGTAAACAGGTGGACGAGGTCTGTTTGGCTATTAACATCAGAACACTCTCCACACTGCATTTGCACTGTAACTGGACACTAACGTAGCATCTGGGAATTAAATGGAAAGGTGCCTCAGTAAGAAAGGGTGCCAGCAATGCTTACGGGCGACTTGGGGTGCCTGGTGAGTGTCAGCCTGGCCTAGAAGAGCACAGAACATATCCACCATTCCTCTAAAGCTCTGTGGAGCTATATGCAAGAGTGTTGGTTGAGAAAAGGGGCTGGGCTCAACAGCACCAGACCGAAAAAGCACATATAGGAAGTCAGGGACACGGAGCATCATTGTCACTCTCATCCAATCAGGAGGCTCACAGCTGCCCATCTAACCCAGCATTCCTGCAGCTGATGACTACTGAGATGTTTGTTAATGGTCAAAACTAGCAGGAAGCATTTTTACATTTAATTTGTTTGGCAGATGCTTTTAAAGCGATGCATATCATTGAGAAAGCAGCCAATCAGCCAGCCCCTGGAGCAACTGGGTGACATCACCCTGCTGACTATGGGATTTGAACCTGCAACCTAATGAACACAGACTCAGTATCCTAACCCACTGTGCTACACACTGGCCCTATAAAACAAAAAGATTGTACCAAAGATTTATGTACATGTTAAACATGGGGACAAGGTCACACATATCCAGTGCAATTCAAGACCAAGACCTTGATGCATGATAATCATTTTATCTCAATCATTACTATTTAATTCCACACACACTAAATCTTGCTAACCTGATCAAATTTCCATCAGGGTAAGAGATGTGTAAAAAGTTGTATATGCGAGTTCTAGTTTGCATTGGTTATTTTGGTAGTTTATTCGAAACAAACAACATGACTAGCACATAGTGTAATTAGGGTCCCAAGGTGCTTAAGTACGCACAAAGGGGGGAGGATCGATGGCACATTCGGATAATAAGAGACACATCAAGTCCTGAGTTGGTTTAGAAAGGAACACAGTATTAATTTGTTTTAATGTGGAACAATCCTGCAATGTATGAGAAAGGTGGCAACTCTATTCAGAACAGAGCAGTCTTTCGCCCCCCACAGTTTTATCAGCTCGGTGATGTTTTAAACCAGTCAAAATGAAAACCAAAGAAAGAGAAATTATTTGAGGTATGTCTGAGGATTCCTGCTGTTTTTTTTCTATGAGAGGAACCTGATATACAAGGCTGCTTGAAGGTTAGGTCAGAATTTTCCATATTCTTGCATAAATTACTTAAAACATCATCAGATATTCACACAAGTCCTAAAAGTAGGTGGAGAGAACACAAACAAATCAGACAAAAAATATCACATTTGGTCATTTATTTATTGAGGAAAATGATCCAATGTCACAAATCTGTGAGTGGCAAAAGTATGTGAACCTTCACCTTCACTATTTTGTGCTTTTTGCAGCAAACACTGTGAATAAACGTATCCAGTAGGTCTTCATCAGTCCTGCACATTAGATTGGAGGAATTTTAGCCCACTCCTCCATACAGGTTTGCCTCAATTCAGGGATGTTGCAGGGTTTTCTCACATGAACTGCCCACTTCAGGTCCTTCCACACCATTCCCACTGGGTCATGGTCAGGACTGTGACTTGGTCATTCCAAAACCTTCATTTTATTCTTCCCCAACCAGTCTTTGGTAGAACGACTTGTGTGCTTGGGCTTGCTGTCTTGCTGCATGATGCAGTTTCTCTTGAGATGCAGACCATGGACAGATGCCCTGACATTTGCCTTTAGAACTCACTGTTATAATTCAGAATTCATTGTCCCATCCACAATGACAAGCTGTTCTGGCTCAGACGCAACAAAACAGGCCCAAAGCATGATACTACCGCCGCCATGTTTCTCAGAGGGGGTGAGGTTCTCAAGCTGGAATGCAGTGCTTTCCTTTTCCCAAACATAACACTTCTTATTTGAACCAAAAAAGTTCTATTTTGGTCTCATCTGTCCATAAAACATTAATCCATTCACTTTCAGGCTTGTCTACACACCCATAAGCAAACTGTAGACAGGAAGCAATACTTTTTTGGAAAGCAGTGACTTTCTCCTTGCAAACCTGCCATGCACATTACTGTTGTTGAGTGTTCTTCTGAAGGCATATTTATGAACATTAACAAATGTGAGAGAAGCTTTTAGTTGCTTAGATGTTACCCTTGGTTCTTTTGTGACCTCACAGACAATTACACGCCTTGCCCTTAGAGTGATCTTTGTTGGTCGACCACTATCATTTACATTTACAGCATTTGGCAGACACCCTTAGCCAGAGCGACTTTGCTTTAAGACTCTACAATAAATTTTCTCGATACTAGCTCAATAAAACCAAGGCTATGAATACCATCAATTTAATATTCTGTTGGGAAAGTACAGGGGTTTTTTTTTTTTTTTTTTTAAGGAAAAGCGCTCAGAGTATAATATCAGAAGTGCTAATTGAGGTGTTTCTGGAAAAGATGCGTTTTAAGTCGTCGTTTCAAGACATTCAGAGACTCAGCTGTTCGGACATCTAAGGGGAGTTCATTCCACCAATTTGGAGCCAGAACAGAGAAGAGCCAAGAGGTGTGTCTTCCTTGTGCCTTTAGGGGTGGTAGGACCAGTCGAGCAGTGCTGGAAAATCAGAGAGATCGTGGTGTAGTGCGAGGTGTGATGAGGTCTTTTAGGTAAGAAGGTGCCAGATCATCTTTGGCTTTGTATGCGAGCATCAGTGTTTTGAATCTGATGTGAGCAGCCACAGGAAGCCAGTGTAGAGAGCGTCGCAAAGGAGTGGTGTGGGAGAACTTGGGAAGGTGGAAAACATGTCGATCGGCTGCATTCTGAATCAGCCGGAGGGGGCGAATGGCGCTCAGTGGTAAACCCGCTAGAAGCGAGTTGCAGTAGTAAAGGAGGAAGATGACGAGGGACTGAACGAGTATCTGGCTAGCCTGGGTGGAAAGGAATAGACGTTTCCTTCTGATATTAAATAGGAGAAACCGACAAGAGCGAGAAAGGTTGGAGATGTGAGAGAAAAAGGACAGACGATTGTCCATAGTAATCCCAATATTGAGAGTAGTACCCGAAGGACAGATCAGGGAGTTATCAAGGGAGATCGCAAGGTCCAGGAGTGGGGATGAGTCAGCCGGGATGTAAAGCAGTTCCGTTTTACTAGGGTTGAGTTTCAGTTGGTGAGTGGTCATCCAAGA
>JAABNY020000001.1:10598045-10609262 GCA_015164015.2 Brevimyrus niger
ACCGCGGCTGTGGGTTGGGCGGGTGTGAGCCGAAGCACGGCTGGGGCGGGGGCGGGTGCGGGGGTGGGGGGGCTCACGCCGGGATGGTGTATCTGCGGACGCCCTCGGGGATCTCCTCGAACGGGCCGCCTGCCTCGGCTTCCTGCCAAAGGAGGGGGGGGGGGGGGGGGGGAATGTGGGGGGGGGGGGGGGGGGCACAGATGGGACTAGGTGCCCTGCCACTCGCATTCTATAGACTCTCAGGCTTCTACTTTACTGCACCCTCCAGCCTGGTCTGCATACTCAGGCACCTCAGGCTGAGCTGCATCTCTGCCAGACTCCATGCAAAGCTGAGGCACAACTATGCCAGGGGTCCCGGCCTTCGTGGGGACTTGGCCATGCTGCGGTGAGCGACCATGCACAGCTCAGCGTCCCACGGGCCCAACATACCTTACAAGATGGGTGACTATTACCAGATAAGTGTTTCTGTGAAAAAGATTCAAAAGAGAAAGACTGGCAACCATGTTTTGACTACCGGAATCACAGGCAGTCAAGATGAACCAGCTCACGCAGTCAATGGCAGTATGTCCTGCGTCGTTAGCAGGTGAACATAGCATGTAGCATGTAGCATGTGGTTTTAGGATGTTTATGTAGCTTGTAGCATAAGATGCAAGTCTAGCTGCTACTGTTGGCATATGTGTGATATGATTCCTGTGTAGCATGAAGAGTTTGGCGTACATTTGGCGTTTTTTGGGGGGATAGTTCCCTACAATGTGCAGTTGTGTGGCATGTAGCATTTAGCGCATAGCATTCGACATACCTTCTGTGCTTTCGGCGTGTCCGTGTGGCGCTGCGCTCGCACAGAGCGCGCCGCCTTCCCGGACTTCACTGGTGCACAGTACATCTCCAGCCGGCGGAGCTCACAGCTCTGGAAGCAGCATTCGTCCACGATGCCTCGGTTCTGCGATCGCCGCGAGCTCGGCCCATAGCCCCCGGGTTTACCTAAGGAGATACGAGCAGAGAGACGGCTGAGGACACAGCCCAAAAGAGGGACACCTAATGAACCAGACCCGACTTCAACCAAGGCGGTGCCAAACAATTCACAGTACTGAAGTACAAGCGTGACCATCAGCCTTACCTCACCTTGTGACTGGACAAGATATTGCGCTAGAACATGTAATTTTAGGCCTAATATACCTTTGATCAACGGCTAAAGATATTAACATCCAGTTACCAAATGTTAATTGGAAATTCTAGGCCCACTTTGCATTAAAGCAGGGCCGGCTCGACCTTGTCACGGGCTAAGGCTAAAACTTTACTGTGAGGTCTCCCCTTCCAAGAAAATTGATGATCATTTCACTTCAACCGCAATCCAGGTAACTGTACCCTATGCAACTGGCCATTCTACCTATAGCTAGAGCAGGCCCTGCATGTAAGTCTTATTTAAAACAAAAAGCACAGCCAAAGTCGAAACCCCCTCCACCAAGACGGAGCCGTAGCTCAGTTCTTATGAGAACCCACAGAGAACATCCAATGCTTTTTTGGACTCTGCCAAAGGTACTGGAGCCAAATTCTCTTTGGAGTGGAACCCTGTAGGTCTGCTAACCCCAATACACTGAAAATGGATATAATAAAGAGGGGTATTCGACCCTAATCCCCTAAACCGAAGGCCCCGTTGCTGTGCAAAGGCAAGGGCCAGAAGCAAGCCTAATTGCCTTGATATACGGGGTGGTGTTAATGACGCCGATTTCGCTGGTGTAAAATTTACAGGATATCGCATTGCGCTGCCAGAATGTGGGCCCCTCTTGGCTGCTGTCCCCATCCAGGAAGCGAGGTCACGGTCACCCGAGAGCATCACGGTCTGACGCTTCGTGCCTGACGACGCTTCACTGCCCCCCCCCCCCCCAAGACTGACTGAGCTGGCCTGAATTGACCCGTTTTGAAACTGTGTTCCCTCCTCCCCGTCTCTCCTCACTCTCAGAAAGACACCGATGTCACTGCACATGCCCTCGGGAGATTGGAAGAGGGGCACAACCAAGGAGAGACAAACAACACCAGGGGATTTTGGACCCAGTGAAAGAATATCTTATCAGCCCTCCAACCCAAACTAACTCATTAATTTCAAATATTTTAAGGCCCCTGTCACTCAGGAGTCCTTGGAATTGTCCTGACTTTCCCCTTCTTCATGGTACCGCTAGACAACACTATATGTCAAGGGCTCAAATCTTACAGCAGACGCAGTATCCCTGAGGGAAACATGCATGACCTGTGTGGCCTGACTGCAAAGGGTCAACCTCCCAACAGCCTCGAACAAACGCGTGATGTACCATATATCATTACGTTCATTCAGTGGCCTTGTCTATTTCTGACGGAACAGGAAACCCAGGAATTCTGACACGCTGCTTGTGTTGCGAGGACCAGACTATTGATTTATGACGGCCCTCTAAGAGGTCTGAAGTCTAAACAGTATTAGGGTGACAAGAAAGACTGATGTTGGAAGTACTTTATGAAAGGTACGGGTCTTTTGATCTCCATCGTTGTATTTATCCACATTGGTGCCATCCACAGGTCTAAGAGATTGTTGTTGTAGGGTTTGTATATTGAGTTACTTTAGTGGGAGAACTGAAGTACCTGTAAATATATTAATAGTGCTATGACAGGTATCCGATCAAAACAGTCCTTCGACTAACTAGTGGCCTTGCTGAAATTAGCTGAAGAAATGAATGGACACAGTTTTCAGTCTGGGAGATTTGCGTAAACGGACCCCCATGTGACCCTCTTGGACCCTGTCTTGTAAGTGGTTCCCAGGCAGACGCACTGAGTGCCCCCACCCACCCCAAACTGGCCTTTCTAAGGCATAACCACACTCCATCCATAATTCCCAATTCTCCTCCAGCCCAGAACACTTCTCAAAAGGAGCCCTACAGCTCCAATAGACTTTTCCCTGTTACCAAATGAAATAATCATAATGTAATATGGCATTTACAAGGAGGAAATGCCTTTCCCTTTCACAGTTAATAGCTCTTGGCTCGGGGGACGGCTGACAGAGCGCATTAACTTCTGCACGCGGCCTGCCTTGTTGTGACAGTGCTCTGTGCCGGACGTCCAAGGCCTACCATTGTGAAACGGGCCTGTTTTCCAAAGAGTGGAGCCCATGGGGGGGTGGTGCCCCAGTGTGGGGAGGATAAGGAGGAGCTCTGAGCCTCTCTGGGCCTCTCCACAAACACACGCAGGCTCTCTGGCGCTCTGATGCGGCGAGCTTGCTGCCCCGGCCATCTCTCTGCGATCTCTCCCCGCCAGGCAGGGCCAGACAAGTGCAGAGGGGTTAGAGAGAGATAAATTAACCTTTATTATTGGAGCGCTCCATTCATGCGCTGTGTGTGCGCATTTTGGCAACCGCCTCCGTATCCCTGTCACACTAATAAAGCAAACAAAATTTAAAGACCAAAGCTGAGAGAGGAGGGGGGGGAGAGAGGGAGAGAGAGCAAGAGGAAGCCATTAAACATGTATATATATCAGCTCTCTGGCACGGCCGGATCTGCCAGCAGCTGACGAAATGATGGAGCGTTAATTCAATCTGCTCCTCCGTCACGTCCAAACGCTGGTAAATACATTTTCCCGGCGCGGCCTCCTGAGCGATCGATGAGAAGCCTCTGGGTCTCTCATCCACATGGCAAACGGAGAGGTGAATCGAACAGCCCACCCTCCTATAGCCATGTGATATCTGACGAAGGTGTTGGATACACAATAAGGGGGGTGTAAAGCTGGTCCCTTGTCATTTTTCACTTGGAAATGGCTCTCGACGAACAGGATGTTGTCCAACGCAGGGATCCTGTTCTTCCGCTTCAATTAGCTATACCACAGCTTATCAGGGTTGCTTCTTGTGCGTAAGGGAAAATAATTCTGTTCTCTGTGGTCCACAATTTATTTTTAATAATTAAATAATAAATACATATATTTAATCTTAGATGTGGGCATTGGGACTTCATTAAATCCCAAGTTTTCCTTAAGTGGCAACACGTTTGCCTGTGCCTCAGAGGGCAGTCTGGAGAAAAGAGGCATCCATCAATGTAATGAAACTTCTGGCAAACTTGAAGGGTTTTCTTCACGCCAGATGAAAAAATAACTACTAATCATTAGCTGGTGGGCTGCATATTAATTCTTTCATTCTTCAAAACTGGGCAGCAATTTTTAAATGGGTTATTTATAAACATATATAAACAATTTTCTAGCATGACTATTTTAATAATTAGTTCTAATTTTGTCCTCTTTTTCTTTGTTTTATTGTTCACAAAATTAAGGTTTAGGGCGAAATGGAAATGAGAAATGAAAGGTTATTTTTTGCAGCTGAGAGAGAGAGCTGGACCATAAGAAGGAAGGGGTCGGGTCTTGGGTCCACCACCTCTGGCTGTGGTTAAGCGTCTCCCTCCACAAGCCCAACACCACATGACACTAGATAAATACTGACACTCAGTAGTACTCATGATGCCTCACCCACCCTGGAGCTCTGAAAACAGGAGAATTCTTGTAAGCTTTCTCTGACATAGCACTCTCGCTCGCACCCTCAATAGCTACTTTCTTTTCATCCTTTCATCCATCTTGTCCCCCTAGACTCGGCCACCCGTCACACATTACTTATGGTGCTTTTCCACTGGAATACAGGAACCGACCTATACCCAACCTGTACCACGAAGAGAGACTAGTTCCAGCGTGGTTCTAGCTCGCTTCAGTTTTCCACTGCAGAAGGGTCGGCTCGGTAAAGCCCTTGCCAAGTTTGGAGAGCGACAATGATGTAAAACCAAAGAGACGTTTATTTACTCTTCACATGGTGTACATCATAATTCACTACGTGCTAATTTCTTAATTTTCAAGCATATTTGTGAGAATCGTCATGCTATGCAAGCATCAAACAGAAGTGGAATTAGCATTCACTTGCATGAATTTGCATTACGAATCCATTCCGTTCAGTTGTTCTATAGTACTTCTTTTAAGTAGGAGGTTGGAAAGTTCTGAGTTTTCTGGAATGCATCGCAATGTGCAATACTACTAATAATGAATAATACATAGATAATCTCCAGATAATCCATGCACAGAACACAGATTTCTCCTTGCATTTTGACCAATCAGATGGTGGAGACAAAACCAACTCAGTTTGCTCATACTTTAGGCCCTAGTAAGCAGGGCCATGTAAGTGCAGGTACAGCTTGCATACTTTACAAAGGAAAACTGGCAGTTTCCTGTACCAGGGCCCGGTTCTTGGTGGCCGTGGAAAAGTAGGAGCTTCTTCTACGAGGCACATAGCCTAACTTGATGGCTTTGCTTCCAGGTCCTGAACTCCTTATGGTACATAGCTGGAATAAAAGTGATTGTTTTCCTTCGCTCTGGGTTTGGCCTTCGCTACCTAATCTACCACCCAGGCCACTAACACTCTGGTCAAAGGCCGGAACGTTCTCACCTTACATGACTGTGCCTTAAGATTAACTGGCAGAAGCATTGTTCCTCACCCCAGAATCCAGAGTAAAAGCCCACAGTTGGATCCTGCCATTATGCAATCACAGGTTGTGGCGAGCCAGGCTTCTCTGAAGTGGGTTTGGCTCCCGTTTTGCTCTCCCCTCCCCACTCCCGTGGGACAAAGCTCTGCAAATTAACATCCGCTGTTTTTTTCAAAATAACCTGTAACCACACAAACAGCTGGAGAGGAGAGAGGAATAACCAGCTGGTCTTAAAAGGGGTGCTTTTGGAAAGATTACACCCTCCGATCCCTTGTAAACAAAGGGCTTTATACGCCAGGCTTCATAAATAAATACATGAGGCGGTCTTTCATGCGCTGTCTCTTGGCGAGGAAACAAGTTTCTCCAAAGCAGATCAGCGGTGGACTGGCCTTTAACTGCGTTCCCACTCCTGTGCATTTCGTTGTGGAATACATATCAGATTGCCCAACTTTTCTTTGGCTTTGACAGAGATCTTGGATGCCCCAAAGGCCTGCTGTTCCAGGTGATCTTGTTGCAGTTGCAAAGTGGAAAAGTCCAGTAGAGAATGACAATTCATGTGTCTGGAGGTGTTTCCTGTTAAAACTGAATTATCCCGAGTTCATATTGGGGACGACTTCATATGGTAAACCTCCTGATGGGGCTCTAGATGGTGCTGCTCAGGTGTGCAAGTGGAATGAATGATGCGTGAAAGGACACCAAGGCCAGGAAGACAATTCAGGCCAGTGAGAACTCGATGCTTGATGCTTCCTATCAGTAGGAGGACAAAGAGAGGTTCAACCTGCACTGTCGTCACTACTGTTAATGTTGACTTTGGTGGGACCAGTGTGTGAAAGAGACAGGTCAGCCATCTGACCAATGGCTCAAAGGCCTGTTTGCTGAGGACACCGAACATATTACGCATTCCTGAAAGGAGCTATTCAAGAAAAAAAAATGCCTGGGCTCCCCATCCTAAGTGCCACAACATGGATATGAGTTTTACAGGCTTGCGTTGGTTAATAAAAACCAGCGGATTCCTGAGACCAAGCAGTGCACACTGACTGCAGAGTGTCAGGCAGTTTATGGCACGATGGGGACCATACAGGCCTGAAAACTGCCTTTTTATCACTGGCACCACAAAGTGTTTATGGTTGAGCTAAATTTCCCTCACTTTTTAGAGAAACTTTTTTGTCTTTATAGGCTGAGCAATTAAGCCCCAACGTTTCTCCGGATTCTTGTTTGTCTACCTCACAATCTTCTGGTCCTTTCACAAAATGTTAGGTGACACATCAGCGCCTAAAAGAGTTTGGTTCCCTGTTGGGTTTTTTGAGGAGCCAGTCAGAGATCAGCACAGTTAAGAACAGCTCAGGCTCCTGTGAACGATTTTAACATTGCGCTTCAACATTTACTGTTGCTCAAGCACGTGTTCAGGTGTCCATTGGCCTGAACTCAATTCCACATTCCCCTATTCCTCTTCAATAAGGCCCTACTGCAAGCTTCAGGCCAACGCTCTTTGCACATTATCCACTGTCTCATGCATGTGTTTCAAAGAAAAGCACAGGAAACATAGTCAAACCAAGGCGCTCCGTTATTCTTCCCCTCCAGGTGCAAAATCACCTTAAATCAGCTTCCCTAAGCAAAAAGGACTCAGGTGCTCTGTCCCATGTGGAAACTTCTGCTTCGCCTTTGTTTTTCGTTGGATAAACATCTACGGCTCCACAGATGGGACAGACAGGGATACTTGCTCCAAGAAGTTCCAAGCAATTTACGGCACCGTCATCGACAGTCTTTGCTTTAATTTCTTTTCTCCGACTGTCATTTCATGCAGGCAGTTATGAGTTTTGAACTATGGATAGTTTTACTGCACCAAAGGGAACTGCGTCGCTGACAGTAATGCAGGAGTTACAACTTGTTGTTTAAGCTCTGCTGAAATTTTCCACTAACCCTCCCATCCTTTCACCCCCGTCCTGGATCAAGGACATGTCACTTTTGCGATGGTACGAGAGAAAGACTGGAGTTCCCCCAGGGATACTCTGCTGGGGGCATGTTAGTGTGGAAAATCTCATTACATCATGCAGAGTAACAGCCTCTAATTGGTCCCTGTCCTTTTCAAGAAGCTCTCACTGTTTGGGCAGGACATCGATGGGTCGGCAGACATGTTCCTCCATGCAGATGATGGCAGTGTTCCCCCTAGATGTTGCTCCAAGAACTGCATTCCTTAGACCATAGACCAGAACTCAATGAACCCTGCATTCATGACTACTCTGAGGCTGATCTCCATCTCTTTGAAAGCAATGAGTTGCAATAACGGGCTCATTGTCAAAAGAAGAATGAAAATGGAATTGGCTGCTTGTTGTGCTGTGATTCATCGCTAAGTGTCTAGGTAAGTGCTGTTGTGGCTTTGAGAAAAAACAGTCTCCTTGGCCAACAGCAGACCAAACATCTTACTCAAGGATGGTTTCCCTCCTCCTTAAAAATGGGGTGAGCCCAGCAGAGATCGTGGAATAACTATAGTTGCAATAGATACTGTGAGACCAGTCTGAGTTCTGTGTGGGGACAGAGGAGGGGTCTTGCTGGCTGCAATCCCTGTTATGTTAATACCATCTAGAATCTTCTTCTCTGGTTTCATATTTACCTTGCAGTTAGAATACCACCGAATTTCCCTTGCTGCAGATGCAGCTTCTGGATCAGCCTGTCTGCTCTAACATTAAAAAAGACATCACTAGATTTCTAGGTCAGGCTAATAATTGGAAAAACTGACTAGAGCTGGGGTTTTTTTCAGACCACATTTTGTTTCAATAAAAGGTTTTTTTCCACAGTGTCGTATTTCACATTTCTGTCAAGGTAATGAAATCTGAAGTCTTGAAATCCAAACGTGGCCACTGTCAGGGTGACGTACGCAAGGTGGATTGGCATCGTCTTGGCATGGCAACGCCGCTGTCTTGTCCCTGGGTATAGTCAATGGCACCCTGTGTTTCCACACTGCAATGTGGCTGCCCATTGCTCACTGACCCACAAATGGATCTGCCATGAGGTTGCAGACATTCTGCCCCTCTGCTCACACACCATTTACTTCCCGTCAATTACTTACTCAAAACTCCACTTTAAATGAATTCCCCACACTGCAGTGCTGCTGATTAGCAGCAGCTCTGCCTACATCTTTGCTCCCACGACACTTATGGTCTCCAGATAAGCTGTTTTCATGGGCTTGACCGTCGAATACATCATTCAAACCACAAACATTAACTGCACTAGACATTTTCATTGAACGTAGCTCTGGGAACGAGGCCTTGTCCTGAATTCACCCCGGACACACAAATACCCAAACCTTGCCCTGGCCTCATTGTAGATCTTACTTCTGGTATCCCGGTGACAACTAGGTTGCGGTACTGTAGTACAACATTATAACAATAAATAACGTCAATGTACTGGACCGTGTCTCTGCCTACTGTATTGTTCCTACCCCTTTCATGGATAGCTATTCCCATTCCCTGTCTCTTTCTCCTGATTGGCTACTCAGACTCCTTATCCACAGTGACTCCTCCCACCACAGAGCCCTCTTCTGATCCATTTCCAGCCCCTGGCACCAGGCGGCCTTAACAGACACTCACACTGCCAGAGCCAATCGGATCGTGATGCCTCAAGCAGTCGTACCGGCGCTGATCCGAGCAGCAGCAGCGCCTCCTGGGGCACGGGGCTGGACCCCTGGCAAGCGCGATGTCGCTCATGGGTTTTTCTTGGTATTTGCTTTCAGGGAACAGGCAGCAGTGACAGCATCCAATGCCAAGGCAGAGCCTGGCTGGCATCATGCCAGATGAACCTGATGCTCCTAGCGGCTGAGCTGCCGTCCCGCCTGGCGGCTCGCTAGCTCAGATCGTGCCGGGGCACTAAGCAGACGGCATGGGGCCTCGTCGCAGATCGGCGTCATCGGCCCTTGTTTTGTCTGTCATGCCTCCACCGCTGTGGCGAACCCTGTATTCAAACGCGGTGTCCAAACCGGCAGGCGGACACACCTCCCAGAAATAAAGAGCTCCTTTTGGGAAAAAGTCACCGTTGCACGCATCGTCGCATAAGGAAATACGAAATAGTGGCAAGGTCAGGCAGGGTTCCTTTTGGAAGAATACGCCTTCCTTTGTCTGAGGAGATAACTATTGCCAGCTCATCATCTTGGCATAGCAAGAAGAGACGTTCTATAGTGCAACCAAACCATTTCATTAGAATTTTCCTGGATTACTAAAGTATATGACAAAAAACAGCATGCTGCCCCAGAACATTCAATGGCCGTGCAGGTGCTCAATTACCGTTTTATGGCTGATGGCAAAAATAGTGGTAACTTTTCTGATAAAATATCTAAAAACAGATTTTATGATTTAAAGGTTTGCTAGAATCAGTACCACTTCTTATACTGCACCAGAAAGGCCCTCTGGGTAGTGAAGGGAAGCAGCCTGTTTTGGGTGCAGTACCTGATTCGGCCGCCAGGGGCAGTGCACATTGCCTCAGCCTTCGGAGACCCCGCGTCCATGCTACGAACGGTGGCTCCCTGAGAAGCGGCTTGCCACTTGGCGCGCTGACCGTGGTACCTCGACTCGGCATTGGAATGCTAGCCTGGCATTCACCATTTAAAATGGAAAATAGGCAATGGATTCCACACAGAGGGTTTTCTTTGGGTAACTTTTTCTCTCTGTTGGAAAAAAGCTCACTTGTGCGCAGATTTTTCTTTTTTTTTCCCTCCCCTCATTTAAACACAGGCAGCCAAATTCCACTTAAAGCTCTGTCCCCAGGGACAGAACAGCTACTTGCCATGAATATAATATACTTATAGCTGTTAAATATCAATCTACACTTAATCTAACCCTCAGCAGCCCATATAACGCTAACCTCGCTATTCTTGCATCGTCTGCACTTTAAGGCCTGCTGATCTACACTATAGATTGACTTGTCGTCCCATCACACATGAAAGCGACAAAGGGATTAACAGATACACCCCAGCACCTTCTCTTCTTATAAACCCAGCTAAAGCCCAAAAATAAAAAAGGGGGGAAAAAGAGGACACCAAAAAAAAGGCAGCTGTTTCTTTATTTATGAAGAGCCCATTAGCACTGGGGGGAGAAGCACTGGTTGTACTTTATGAATAAATAAAAAGTGCACTTACTGAAATAAAAGCCTCTCTCTCCGCACACGAACTGTAGCGTGTCCACCAGCTCCGCTCCGCACAGCGTCTCGGGACCCGCCGTCGCAGCTGGCGTCAGCGCCAGAACGCACAGCACCAGGGACAGGGTATGGGTACAGGAGATACAGCACATCTTACTCTGCGACCAATAGGGAGAGGGACACCGTCAGAGGATTCCAGCACAGCACGCAGGGCGACCAATAGATAGCGAGGGATGCGGTCACTGGGAGCACATAGCGCGCCAGGCCGCCTAAGCCTCTTCTGCAGCTTTAAACTATTATTCTTATCCTTCGTGTAATCGCGACGCTTATGATCAGCAATAGTATTTTGCTTCAGTCCTTTAAAGTTTCGTAATCATCTCATTATAATCAAGGACGCCGTATCCTTTCCTGTCCTCAAGGATGAGTGCACTGATATCTCTGTAGTTACAGATAAACAGGTGGCCAAACACAGACGAATGGTTAGCGACGGACTTGCGGGGGGGGGGGGGGGGGGGGGGAAAGGCGCGGCCTCTTAAGGCTCCCCGCCGCACCCGCAGAGGGAGAACCCCTGCACCGGTAGGGGAGGGGGGGAGTTACCCGGCTCACAGTGCCAAGCCGG
>JAABNY020000001.1:10626916-10645660 GCA_015164015.2 Brevimyrus niger
TCGCGAATTTTCACCTATTGCTGATGGGTCTGGAACGCATCTTCCGCGATAGGGGGGGGATCACTGTAGTACTATTCCGGCTAAAAATAGAAAGATATGGGGCCTCATTCATACAGACTTCATAAGTAACAAAATAGCCGTAAAACATTTGTATGCACATCTATATGAAGATTTTCAGATTTAAAAAGGCGCAGCTAAAACAAAACAAACCCTGAATGAGTCCGGAGCAGTTGTACAAACGTTTTGGTGGAGAAATTAATGGCATAAACATTCAGTTGTAAATCAGAGCTACACAGATTGCAAATATAGGGTTTCTTTCATTGTTTGCAAACATACATTCAAATATTCAGTACTGAAATGTATTTCTTCCAAACAGAAGTCTCAAAACAATAACAAAAATAAACCGCCTTCCCTATCAGATTTGCAGGATAATTAAATGGCTTTAAAAGTGCACTCTGTCCAACTTCCTTTGGTGCAACAATGCAGTAGTAAGACGTCATAGTATTACCTCATTATGTATCTCCCAATGCAGCTTGGAGGACTTCACCAACACTCCACATATGATCACTGATGGAGGGGAAGTTCAGGAGAACCTCAACACAACACAGTTCTTTAAACTCAAATCAAGAGGATGATTTCTGTGGGGTGCAAGTCAAAATTCCAGCTGTTTTTACAGAGCAGCTAGGCCACAAAGTTTCAGTCCAAGTCAAATGCTTTTGTCGATCATAAAAGACAAACCACACTCCTTGATACCCACTTCCCTCACACCACACCACTGCACTTGCTGTTTGAAGGCAAGTGCTCAAGGAGTCTGAGGCAGCAAAGGATACTTGGCACAGCAGCAATGACAGAAATGGCGGAGATGAAAATTTGGCTGAGACACACACTCCTGGAGGACCAATAAGGGTACATTCTGTGAGAGATGATGGACTGGAGGACAATGTAGGTCACTCCTGATACAAAGAAGGTGAGAGCAGCAATATCGTGCACCGATGGAATCTGGGTCTCCTGAAACAACACCAAGAACCAAACAGGTCCATCACACAATGGTAGAAACTACTGCAGACTGATGTGGGGGTGTACCCTCCCTAGAGCATCCAACATTGAGTTGATCTTCCCACAAAGCATTGCTTTCCTAATTGCTTATAAGCTGATGGATGATTGATCTGATGCTAAGTCAGTTATTGATTAAAGAGAGTAGAGCTGCCTGAGATCTGCTGTGTGAAGTATGAAAGTATTGCTGTTTGAACAAAATATAAAAATGATACAACATGTTAATCATGCTGAACTGTCAGGATCAGTCCCTGTCTTGCCTGCTGTTTCCCTGTTTGGCCAGCAGATGTCACTGGCCATCCTGTTTGTCTCTGTGTTCCTTGTAACTCCTATCCCTAGTATTTACTTGCTTAGTAATGGCCCACACCTGCCCCTCATTTTGCCCACGTTACTAGTGTATATATGTGTCTGCCCTTGCCCCATTCCTCTGTCAGTCTTTATATGTGCTGTGTGGTGTCAGCTTCCTCAGCTGCAATGTGGACTGTCCTTCATCATACTCTTCCATAACAGCTGGAACAACCCAACCATGCCCAAACCCTTGAAGCATTGTGTTTTTGGAATAGCCACAACATGTTGATCATGTTTATGATATTGCCTGTGGTTGTAGCTTCTCTGTAGAGAAAACTATGCATATTGAATGCTTAATTAAAACATGAAATAGAATATGGGAAAATAGTGTTTTGGGGGCCTTAGAAACTTTATTGGTTCACTTTCCACCACATATCTAACACCATGATTAGTTCAACAGTGTATCATATTTGTGTAATAGGAAGTACAGAACATGGAAGGGATTATAAGCCACTTCAGTTGTCTGCAATGAAATGTACAAGCAGTAACCATGAATTAGAACCATTCCATACCTGAAATGTAGCAATGAAACACATTCCCAAGCAAGAGATTATTCCAAAACAGAAGGCAATGCAGTTCAGGCGACTCCCAGTCGTCACCTCGCATATCTTCTCCACATATTTGTACCTAGCAAATATGGTGGCTATTCCTGGAAAACACCCAGAGAATGAAGTTCTCGACAAGAAACAACAACATGTTTCTCTACGAATGCTCTTGAGTAACTCTAGGACTTTTCCCAAAAAAACATTTCACTGCAGTATAGCGTAAGAAGGCAAATCACATGTGCAGCCAAATAGTCAATGCACTTGACCCAGAGTCCCATCATGCCGCCACTTCCTGCTTTCATTAGCCCTGTAAATGGGAAGTTGCAGCTGTGGTATTTCAACGTTCTTCAGATGATCATATTTCCCAGCAAGAGAGACATACAAGTGCAGGCATGACCTCACCTTCCCTGCTTGGAAAGCTTTAAAGCTTCTCACATCCCTCCTTTCAGGTAGAAAGGCCTACCCTCTTATTTGTCTTTCTTATTGTTTGTGGGGAATCAGCAGTAAAATAATGCAGAAAGTTAAAAAGTACACTTTTATAAAATAAAAGATGGTTGCGGTTCTAAGTGTGGAATTTTAAAGATCTATTCAATTCCACATCCTTCTTGGGAAGCAAAATGCAAATTGTTGGGCAAAATCACTGACCAAGCACATGTTATGGGACCAGCTGTGCTCCTAGAAATTTGGGGTCGCCAAGAAAATGCCACTGTGGGTCCCCGCACCCAATTTTTTTTGTATTCAAGGGCCCCTATCAAGTGCTGCCCCCCTGTCAGGGTATCCATGCCCCTGTGTGCATTGTGATTTTTGTCATCCATCATCATCAGACTGCAGTAATACAGGGTTTTATAGTCCTTCGACTATTTTAACTCACCTGCAAACGCACTGATAGTTGTCATCAGTCCAAAAATGCCACTTTCTGGGGGGTTAGTCCCAGTGTCACTAGAGGTGATCAGACATTTCATTATCACATTGTAAGCTTTGAAGAAATACAACATTATTCAGTGTTCTTCGCAGTTATGCGCTATCCCGAAAGACTGCACAGATATTAAAGATCACATATATATTAACAAATGACTTTAAAAATTATTCATTTAACAAGCTATCAAAGAACAACTTAGTCGCAATAAATGTTTTCCTGGGTGGTAGCACAGGGAGCTTTTAATTTCCGTTTAATGCACAGGGTAAATTAAAGCATATCTATACTTTTGTATGCAACATGTTTACCGCTACACCTACTACCCATTGGTAGTATTAGGCCCCTGAGTTCGCAAGTATCGAAAAAATGTTGTATGATACAGCTGACATTATGCGGGTTTCACACGGTTATACACGACATTTAATCCAAATGATAAAAATATATAATATGAATCTAATACAAAGTACAGTCATGAATCTTTGAAAAACAATGGTAGCACGTGAAGATAAAAACAGCTGTAACTTCAGTCATGCACATATACCAGCAGCGGTAAACCTGTGCTCTTTCGGGTGAAAACGAAACTGATTTATTTTATTTTCTCAGACAGCGGGCAGAATCTCCACAGTTCATATGACTGAAAGGGCGCATATGAATACATTTAAATAAGCGATAAATATGTGTAATATGAGAGTTTAATTTATTTTAAAGTTAACTCATTATAATCCCCCATTTCGACAAAGAACCGTTACGGATCGATCTCACATAAACTTCCACTATTGTTAACGATCGCGAATAAAGTGATAATTTAACCCTTTAAAAGGTTCGCGAAAATACTCACCTTATATATGGGAAAATAACGTCAACATCATGTCTTAAGAGTGCAACAATATATGAAATCATGAATGTACAGGAGGACCATATCACCAAAAAAACTGGTAAAAAGCATATTCCTTCCATGAACCAAAGCATCACGCCTTCAAAGTGCACCGGCAGTTAAGTGACAGTGAAGAAGCGTCTCATGTGGAAACTGTTTCTGTCCTTTCAAACGAAATCAGTGACGCTTACAGAACAAAACTTTTGAAGAGAAAAAGTTCCGACTCAGGTGTCACGTGGGCTGGTATGAAAGAGGGGCGCTTTTGATGGCTTAAATGACGATGCAACCGCAAATTTCTCTTCCTTATACCCTGGATTCCCAACAGCCTCTGAAATGTAATCAGTCAATAAATCTAACAAGTCATAGTTATCAACGTTGCGCTTTCGCTGAAATATACAGCTCCGGAAAGAATTAAGAAACCACAGCAAAATTTTCTGTTTCACTCATTTCTAAATTGATGGGTATATGTTTATTATACAAAATATACTTTGTATTTTCGCTGAATCCAGCCTGGCTCGTATCTGCTTCTCGTTGATGGGCTTCTTTCTTGCTTTATGACCTCGCACATTTCTTCCTAGCAGCTCACATCACATAGTATTTCCTAATACTTTTGAGAGTTTATGAGACACTGCCGGATAAGTTGACAATCATCTCTGACATTAGAAACTTGCTTCTGCCCTCTAACTGGCTGGCTTTTGGTTATTGCCAGTTCTTGTGTACCAATATCTTCCTAATTTCGAGCCTCGAAGCAACTTGCCACTCAGTGTAGCCTTATGCCTACACAGCCAGTATTAAACCGGGATTTTTTGCAGATTGCAAAATGCAGATTTTAAAAACTTATACAGTGGGTTCTTATTTTTCCAAAGCTGTTTAGTCTGTTTCGAAGTAATATTCATTTCATATGTATTCTTGCCCCATCACATGGTGGGTTGTTGCTATACGGTTCTTTTGCTGATGGGTGTATTCTGCTATATTTTTCTTAAGAAAGTTTCGCCCTCGTTACTTCCGTTTCAGGCGTCACATGCGGTTTGGCACGTCTATTAATACCGTAGCAACAGGTCTGGATGGAAGGACAAAAGAACTCGGCTAAGATACCATTTAAATAAGGCAAAAACGCTTTTATTTTATTTGACTTCAGGGACTCCGAAATAGTAACCGAGCTCTTTCTTATTAGCTGGAACAACAGCATCAAGCAGCCCCCGAGGCAAATATGGGAGGCCAAACTTTGAATCTTTGAAAGATAATTTCGTAGCGGTTGCTACAGGCAGGTTATAGTTTGCATGGACATCACTTACTGCTCTAGAAGGATGGGATATATAAGGACTGGTTTAATGGTGCGTTCCATTTGTCCTCCGAATCTTCCAAAGATTCAAAGAGACAGGACTATAGCGCAAAATACATTCCGTGTATCTCTCTGCCAAAACTCCCCCAATGATGGCAAATAGGCTCAGGCGATATGACGGTATACCCTGATATTTTACAATCCCGATAGTGGTATTTTTAATACCGTCAAAAATAAAGACGCTCCTCTTTCAATTTAGCTGATACGGGGAGGCTGCATGTAGGCGATGCATTGTTGTGCGTAGCATTAGCTGGGAGCCTTACTTACGTTAAAAAGTATACAAAATAATAACGCACATATAGTAGGTAAATTCACAAAAACACCGTCAGAACAACATGCCAGACTATTGGAGCATATGCGGCGTGCATGAAACCTAGTGCGCATGCGGCCGCAGATTCCCACACTGGACCCCAAGACGGTTCATGCTGTCGCTCTACCCCAACTCGCAGGTAATTGGAAGGGAGCAAAAAATGGTTTGAGAAACACTGCAATAAATGAAGGGTAATGTCTTTAATTCTACGTTTCCCTAGCCCTCAGCTTCCAAACTCGCTCTGATTCCGAAATCTACATGGTTTTTATTATTTTTATTAATCATTTATTAATCAATTATTTTTATTGCCATTATATACTATATGCCGGGGTGTGTCTAGAAGTGTCTAGAAGGTTTGACGGTATTAAAATGATAGATCCCGCCCTAGTCTAATGGAAAGACAAAATATTCCTTTATAAATGAATCACTTTTCTCGACAGAAACACGTTTTACATGTATTCCACACTGACATTGTTACAGAGTGAAAAAACCCAAAATATTTTGTTTTTTATTTTATTATATTAGAATGTTGCTCCTGTATTTTGTGATCTTGTTCCTCAGTACTAATTCATTCTAAACGGTATTTTGGCCTCCGGCCGCTAGAAGGCGATACACAGAAAGTATTGCGCGGATACTGTCACCCAGGTGACACGGTGAGGAAGGGTGATTCACAGGCTTTCGTTGTGACAGCTCTGAAATGGCCAGGCGTTGAGGACACACAGTAGTAATGTTACAATAGCACCGTTAGAGTACTGCATGAGTATATTGTTTGTGAACGTTCGTTATGGGCCCGCGGTGTTACTGAATGGATGACAACCATGGTTATCATCAATTCCGTCCTGAAACTGCTGCAGAGGCAGACATACACATGTCTGTCTCACCGATATGGGCTGTATCTTTGCTTTGGAGGAATTGTCCTCATGATCGTTTCCGCTTTTCAGTTTGGGGAGGTGAGTAAAACGAGATGTGTGTGTATGTATGTGTGTGGGACGGCGGTAGTAGGTTATCGTTTTAATCTCCACTGCATAGCATTTCTCTGCATTTATTGTTTTGGCTAACTCTGCAGTTCCCCTTTTTTACCCAAATGACTGAGTGACACGTACAGTAAATGCGTTAGTATTAGCATTCTATCGATCGCAAGAGGTTACTTAATACATGAAGATCAAGAAAGAGAGAAAGAAAGAAAGAGAAAGAAAGGCATATAGTGATTGCACGTCAAAGAAAGCTTCGCGCAAGTATTGCCAACAAGGTGACAACAGGACTGTTTGTACCGTAGAGAGATGCTTAGATTAAATTTCTTTAGTAAAATGGAGCTGCAAGAACAGGCAGACATGTGCGATTAAAAGATATGCATGTTAACAAACTTGCAGCCAAAAAAATAAATTAAGAATCTGATGTTATTGCATGCTTTTACTAAATACTTTCCCGCAGACAGTACTGCACGATATAAATTCTCGATGTTGTACTTTTACAGTATTTATTATATTTATTATTAAAGTTACTCGTGCAGCACATGCAGCTGTGGGTACAGTCTGACCTGTGAATGTTTTGTGTATTGTACCTCCCGAACTTTGCAAAGTCTTTTGTCTTTGCTCTCTGCTCGTCCAAAGGGAAATACCACCATCCTGGTTATGTGTAAACCGTGAATCTTGAATTAATATTGCATCTCATCTCTTGACTTGAGCTTCAGTCGGGGCTGTGCCTTTAGACCTATTGTCCATGGTCTCAATGGTCAGTGGCTAATTGTCAGTGTCTCGGCCTGACAGGTCGTGATCGAATGGAGCCGAGATCAGTATCACGTCTTGTTTGATTCCTATAGAGACAACGTGGCTGGGAAGTCCTTCCAGACGCGGTAAGTTCCTGACCCATAGCTTTTAAGCCGAGCGATCTGAGTCTCGCGCTTTGATCCAGGCTTCGTCGGGATGCTGTGTATTACTGTGATTTGTTGCTGGTTGCTGCAGGAAGTCTGTCTCTCATTTCTCTTCCCAGGCTGTGCCTCCCTATGCCCATCGATGTGGTGTACACCTGGGTGAACGGTACCGATGCAGCGCTGCTGAAGGAGCTCCACGCGGAGAGGGAGAAGCTGCAGGCAGAGCAGAAGGCCCTCAGGTGCTTCACGTGGAATTGCCTGAATGCTGACATTACATTAATTCCTGTTGCTCAACAAGTAGATCATTGTGTTAACAATGCTAAGGTCATGGGTTTGAATCTCTGGGAGCATACATAAACTGGAAGTCCTCCACTGTAAGTTGCTTTGAATAAAAGCATCAGGTGAATGAGTTACCTGTAAATATTAACTCACTGTTGCACACGATGGTCCACACATTGCGAGTGATGCCTTATTTGCACAGATACGCTGGAATGCTGCTTCTTTGCATATTGCTGACCTTTTCCAAGATGCACATGCTGCTTAGAGTGGGGGTTGGAGCACAGGGTCTGTCCAGTTATCCGGTATCCCTGGAGCATTGTGTCAGTTAAGGGCCATGCTTAATGGCCCAACAGCAATGCGACTCTTCTTCTGAGACTGGGGACAACACTGGTGACCGTTGGGTTGCAAAATTCTGGGACATTTTTACATGGGAAACTTTCCATGGGAATTAATGGGAATATGTTGGAGTATATTATATACAGGTAGCCAGAAGTCGTGATTTGTTACCCATAACCTGGCTCAGCTATGGTGGTGCTCCCTGACGGTGACTCTCAATGGTTAGGTGTGGTTTGCCGTAAGAGCATTGCAGTGCTGTTACCTGGGGGGCTCACTGTTTGCACTGCATTACCCAGGAGACATTGCAAACTGGCAATATTTCATTAATGGGGCTCCTTGTTACAGGGAATTTGTCCGTATAAGCAGGTGAAAATATAGTGACATTAAGATTAATGGGTCTCCTAAATAACAGAAACGAGTTAATACTATCCTTCTTAATGAAACCGACTTTTTTTCCACAGGGAACAGCTTGGGAAGAATGTCAGTGATGTGACTGAAGTTCCAAAGAAAAGGTGAGCTGTAGGGGACAAACTTCCATCAGGGGGGGGCGAGTGGATCGCTGCCTCTCATGATGGCTCCCCCTCTGTGGTTACGGCAGTGTTTTAGCTGCAATAGACATGGTTAATGCGGCTGCATAGTAAGGTGATCGCGACCCAATGACCCCCCCGGTAGTCCAGCCAGTAGATGATTCTTCGTTGCGATGCTGTTACGATTGAGTGGAGGTGCTGCTATGTGCTGGGACCCTGTCGCAATGGTGTCGTGTCCACGGTGCAGTGAGAAACCGGAGTGTCTCCTGTCCCACTGCATCACGGCACCCGTGCTGGTGCTGGATCCCGGCCTTCCAGCCAACGTGACGCTGAAGGAGCTGCCCGCGCTGTCCGCTGCCTTCTCGGCGGCCAAGCATCTGCTACAGGTGGCCAAGCCCCGCAACCCCTCCACCAGCGTGTCTGTCCTCATATTCCACTCCCAGGCTGAAGGTACAGCAATACCGCACTGCATGCTCCCCACCCCACTGGGCCAGTGTGAATCATTATCCTGGGTTCCCTTAGTCCCCTTAGTTCTCCCCAACTCAGCTGTCTATCAGTCCTCTAATTAGTAATCTAAGTAGGGAGTTGCAGCGAAAACCCGCATACATCGGCCCTTTGTGGATAAGATTGCCCACCGCTGTGATAGGGGGACAAGGAGAGCTGTGCAGAATTGGAGCTCTTTTATACATGCATGTTTTTGTTATATCTGTCCTCTTTAAGTGTCTTTTCGTCCTGTACATGCACGTACAGTGTAAGAATTCGCCTCAGCACTGGCCCTCACTTCTCTGCCCTGTTGCTCTCTCTCCTGTGGCTTAACACAGCTAATGAAGC
Source organism: Brevimyrus niger (assembly GCA_015164015.2). NCBI lineage: Eukaryota > Metazoa > Chordata > Actinopteri > Osteoglossiformes > Mormyridae > Brevimyrus > Brevimyrus niger. The sequence continues at coordinate 10,636,148 of JAABNY020000001.1, forward strand.
TCATTCTGAGGTGTCGAACGATGTTCTTAAGCGTTCCATCAGCCGCAGTTACTTGGTGAGTTGGGGCATCTAACCCCCCGCAGATACCCCCTAACCACCCCCCACACAGGGAGTCATTCCTGAGGCACCTTCAGTATTCCCTTTTGTATGGGAACAGAAAATGAGTTGCAGTCAGTATTCTATCAGTGTTCTATAAAAGATGTGTTCTTACCCAGAATCTTCCCTATGACTGCTGGGACATTGAGTTTTCCTGTCCCTTGAAAGACTACAGATAAGGAGGCCCCTGGAGTGGTACGGATGCAGTCACTGGCCTACCTGAGCGGCTTCCCATCATCCCTCAAAGAGGCTGAGCAGCTCAGGGTGAAGCTGCCACCCACCATCACTGGCAAGATCAAAAAGGTGAGGACTCCCTGGCCATGGGTCTTATAAAAGAATGGGCACAGCATTTTGATGTTCTGTCACATACTACTGGATCCCAGCTGGGTAGATTTTAGAAAATGCAGCTGTGGCTGATGGGAAGTGAAGTCCAGTATTTCTCATGTCAGTCTGTTGATGCTGTGCTCCTTTTAGGTAAGAACATCAGTGTTTTTACACTTTTGGTAGGTATACAAGTATTATTTGATAGAAGCAAGTAAGAATTGTACAACATCATTGCACACTGTTACCTGCAAGAGACACTCACAGTGGACACAGGACAGCTGAAATCCACTGACTTCATTGTAACACAATAGTAGAGTTCAGCAGAGGGCAGTAGAGCCAAGGGTAATTACACTTGTCCTGAATGTTTGTTCATTGACCCCAAGCATGGTGCATGCTGGTCAGTTAGTCTGAGGAATATGTTAAGGGTCACTGTGAGTTTTTGCATCTTGACCCTTTAAACAGTTCATTCTTCAGTATAATTATTTTCATTTTTATTAATTGGAATTTATATGAAGATTTTTACAGTCATTTTAACCGTATACGTTACTTTTGATGGGTGAATTAAATGTAATTGTAAAATGTTTAAACTTCCTAGTCGATCCCTGTCCTGATAGTTCCATATGAGTAAGATGCGACATGTCACTACATTCAGTGGTAACATATCAGGAGTAACATTGACATTAAAGAGGCACATAAATTTTGTGAACTGGGCACCCTGGGAAAAACACTATTCAGCCTGGCAGCCTGATATAAGATCAGTGGTTCAAGCTTTGCTTTAATGAATAAGAATGTGATTAATATATAACTTGTATCTGTTTCAGAGGAGTAAGGTTGTACTTTGTGTTCATCTTTTTTCTACCACGAGGGGGTAGTATTGTTTCCCCGGAAAACCCTTGTGAATATGTTTGGTTTGGACTAAATCTCACAGTGCACTGAGTAATTGGGCTCTCTGTCCCTCCGTAATTATGCTGTTGCTTACAGTACCTTCTGTGGTGGAGATAATTTGACATGTGACCAGTGTGGTCGTTTTAAAAGTTTCCAGATTTAGCTGAAAGGCTGATCCTGTCTAAGCGGCAGATTGTGAGTAATTGCCTTGTTATTAGAAGATTTGCAGAGTATCACTGTTTTATACCCCCAAGACGCAGCAAATACAATGTAACACCTTCCTTCCTATCACAACTTCAGAGGCCCTTGATTGTGGCGGAATGTTTGTAACATGGGATTTTAAGCACCGCATCTGCGATGGAAACAAAGCTCTGGTTTGCTGTAGCCCTCCGCTGTCCAGGTTTATATCTGGTTCCTGTTTCGTGTCTATTTGAGGGAATAAGATTCCGCATGCATCGTTCGGTATGGAGCCCTACAAGATAGATGCTGATTTAATCTCCTGTCTGATTTTCTCTCCATTTACATGCACATTTACATACTTAGCAGATGTGTTTGTCAAAAGAGATATACAAGTGAATCAAATAGCGCATTTTAAACATAAATACTGTCAAGGAGTCACCTAGACATAAGTGCAAAGACGGCTCATTTGGGGGTGGCATGGCTCACAAATAACTACCCCCACCGTGAGGCTGACCCTGGTGTGACCCAAAAAAGGTTGTGGGTTTCTTGCTTTAAATGGAAACCTCTGACATCTTTTTTTTCACAAAATGGTGGATAGATTTTCTCACATTAGAGCTAATGAAGTGTACATTATAAATCTATTAAGAAATGGTTTTCAAAATTCGATGCATGCGGTGTTTATGTCAGGAGCTGATATCTTGTGCTGGTTTGCCATATATACCTTGGGTTCCTATAATAATTAATCATTTAATCCATTAGGTGACCTTAAAGTCTGCTGCTAAACTGCCAGCACCCTGGGATAGAAATGTTGTCCCCCCCCTTGAAAATGGTGGGGGAGGGGGTGCTCTGCCCCCATGATTTCATCTTCTGGGCTGTCATGTGATAACAGCAGGGGTATTAAGGCGAAACCGGAGCAGGGAGGGACAGGGGGTTAACTATAGAACAACTGTTTGAATTGGCAGCACGCCAGACCAGTTGTGGAGAAGGTCAACGAGGTATTTTCGTCACCTGTCCCCTTACTCCCTCAGCAGTGTCCTGCTAGCTTACCGCCAATCAAACGGGGGCCGCGCCTCTTCAGCCGGGGTGCGATGGTCAGCGCAGATCTGAACCTGGACATGGGCATCAAGATGGTGGCTGTAGCTCTCCCTTGGACTAAGGCGATTAGCCTGGCTTCTTCAACCCAGAGGCTTAGACAGGGACCAGCCAAGTATCTCTGTATAGAAGTATCTGCTAAGCAACTCGCAGATGCACTGATATTTTGGTGTGAGGTCAGGGATCTGCGGTGGCATTTCCTGGCCTTTGATGGTCATGTGAGGAGGTGCGGGAAAGCCTGTGGAGGTACTGCAGCCTGAAGGGGGCGAGAGGTTAGAGGGGAACTGGGTAATGACCCAGAGATCTGATACCCCTGTAGGTAAGATGTTAGCATTTCTGGATTTTGGACTGTGAGGTGGGGGGGGGGGTCCTCCAATTAGTATGACAGTAATGTAACACGAGAGAAGGTCTGGTTTTAGGGTTGAAGGGCAGTGTCTACAGTTACAGTCGAATATGTCGGTGATGAAAGTTCCCAGCTTTGCCCCTGTCATCCACGTGCCTGGAGAATATCGCCAGATGTTCCGAGGGAGGAGGTGTGGGTGTGGGGCGTGTGTGCCCCGCCGTGTCACATGGGCGGCCCTAAATATACCCGCATCTTCTGAGGGAAGCAGCTTGTTTCTGGTCCAGGTGGATCAGTTGTAGGCATTACCTCATCATCGGTGACACCATACCAGAACCACCTTCTGACTCTTTCCGGAACCTTTGATTGGCTGCAGAAAGGCCTGTGTTTATGGGGGTGTTAACAGCCCGATGGCCCCCTTCCCTGCTCTGTTGGCTGGGCGACTGTGGTGATGGAAATGGTGACCTGCCGTGCCTGAAATAACAGCGAGAATCTGATCTGGAGGGAGGCCGCGGAATCTGCCAGGGATAGGTGAGACTTTGGCTCAGCCTTGGCGTTTGGGCTGCTTGTGCAGCCCCATCCAGGGAAACCAGGAGAACATAAATTATAAAGTTTATAATCGCACAGAGATGAATGATCTAGTATGACTGACTCGGCTGAATGATACATCAACAAACATCACATTATCATGTAGTATATGGGGCTGATTTTATATATTTTTTTTCACCCAATGTAATTGTGCATGAGCTTTCTGTTTCAATAAATAAATACATGAGAAACCCAAAACATGAAACATTAAACTAAGGGAGTATAGTTTTTCTTTATGATGATTTTGCCTTTTTTATATCAAGGTCCAGTGATGACAGCGAATGATTGGTTATTCTCCATCTCTCCTGGGAGACCAAAGACAGAGATGTAATAATGCTGGATATTAGGGTAAAATATTTTGTTGGCAGATCTGAGTTTGGAGCCCAAGAGCAACTGTTCTCGTCAGTCCCGGATCACAGCAGCTGCTCAGCTGTTCGACGCTGTTATATCTCGCCAGTATAATTCTATAATCATGGTTGATTGAAGAGGGGGAAATTGTGGGCTGTAATTTTCTTGGCCAGTGGGGTCTGGCTTTTAGGTTTTGTTTATGTTATTTGGGGAGTCAGTGGGCTAAAAGTCTGTGGAGGTGAAGACATAGGAGTAAACAGACTCTCGCCATGTCTCAGATGCCTCCTGTCAAGCCCCAAAGCTCCTGGAAATGCTTCTCTCTGTGTCTCTATGCAAGGACGATTCTCCTGAGAGGAATGACATCATGCCACTTTCTGGGAACAACCCACATCTCTCCACCATGGGTAACGGAGAGTATGTGAGGCAGGCCAGGGTGCAGGAAAGAGCAGGTTCATTTTAAATTGTTTGGGGGGATGAAGAGTGAGACAATCAGCCTCTCGTTATAGGGGCACCATTTTCAGCTTGGATTGATTTATCTCTTGAAAAGCAACAGAGGGCAGGTGTTAGTCTATAAGCCGCATTGTAGCTGAACTGCCACTAGAGGGCTCTATCATGTCACCGTCCGGTCACTGTGTCTGTACATGACTATGGACTTCTGGGATTTGGTTGGGCTTAGTTGGCTCATTTTCAACCCCATTTGAATCTATTGTCTGTGGTTGTGCCATATTATGAAGGCAATGCTGTATAGTTCTGTACAGCTGCTTATGCCCTGCTGGTTCAGGGTCTCTGGAGAGCAGCAGCTGTTGCATCAGATGTAGTTGTGAGAGACGTTTCGAGTTAATTGGGTGCTACGTGCTTGCTGTTGGGGTGGGTCTGACACTGTGGGCTTCTGCTCATGGAGGGAGCTGGAGCGGCTTGGGAAGCGTATAGCTGTTTGCCTTCCTGCCTCCATGCATCGTGACAGTGTATATGTTTCATTCTGCAGCTACAGCTTTACTCGGAGGCCAGCATCGCGCTTCTCCATCTGAATGACCCTCAGGATTTTGCCGAGCTGACTCAGCAGGCCCGGAAGAACCTGACACTGGATGGCAAGGAGCTGACCGTCAGCCCTGCCTACCTCTTCTGGGATCTAAGTGCCATCAGCCAGGTGCTACTCACTTCCTGCTTGTTCTCACAGCAGCCACCTGATTGGCTGATTCCTTGACAGGCTGGTAGCGTCTACTGTACCCATTGAACAACATGTTCTGCGATCCCTTATCATGAACTTGGTGATCATTTTTTCAAGCACTAAGCAGAATGGCTCCAGAGGTGCTGACTTTCGGCTTGTCTTTCTCCCTCCCCCTGCTCCCTACCTCTGCTGGGCTCAACAGCCTAAGCAGGATGAGGACATCTCAGCCAGCCGCTTCGAAGACAATGAGGAGCTGCGCTACTCTCTGCGCTCAGTGGAGAGACACGCCCCCTGGGTGCGTCACATCTTCATTGTCACAAACGGTCAGATACCATCCTGGCTCAACCTGGACAACCCAAGGGTCACAATTGTCACACACCAGGTGAGGGTCGCAAGTTCAAGCCCTATTATTTTTAATGGCAGTGGTAATCTAAGTTTTATAAATTGGTTTTATTTTAAAATCCATGTAGGATCTTCTTACACAGTGATGGTGTGTTTCTTGTGCGGAACAAGCCAACATTGATTTGTGTATATTTAAGTCGCTCAATCCCCATTGCCCTTCTTAGGAGATCTTCCAGAACGTCTCACACCTGCCCACCTTCAGCTCACCTGCCATCGAGACTCACATTCACCGTATCCCTGGCCTTTCACGCAAGTTCATCTACCTTAATGATGATGTCATGTTCGGGAAAGATGTCTGGCCGGATGACTTCTACAGCCACTCCAAGGGACAGAAGGTGAGTACAGGGAGGGAGCCCTGGCTCTCTGATTAGATACAATGGTCACATTTTTTTCTGGGTGTGCCTGAAATAACCACACCAGGTACAGTACTTTTGGTACTTCGAGAAATTACCAAAAGTACTGTACTTGTGTTGGTTTCCTCAAGGTCAGAGCCATTTTTGATGTGTTCTTCCGCATTACTTATCTTAAGGTGTACCTGACATGGCCTGTACCAAATTGCGCGGAGGGGTGTCCTGGTTCCTGGATAAAGGACGGCTACTGTGACAAAGCCTGCAATAATAGCGCCTGTGACTGGGATGGGGGGGACTGTCTTGGTGAGCGAAAACTCTGCCCTTTGTCTTGTATGCATGAATTCCCAAAATCTGATGTAGAGAGTGTTAGAATCTGTGTATCTTGTGTAATGTTCCAAATCAGTGTTTAGCTTCTTTATTATTCATTAGCTTAATTTTTATCATCAAGATGGAGGTGCGCACAGATGCAGCGCCCCGGAGCTTCCCATGTAGTTTATACCCCACATCCATCACACTTCTGAACTCTCAGCACTGATCTCGAACATTCTGAAGCAAAACTCCACATGTGCAAAGTCCATATTTATGTACATTTAGTCCACACTACCTCTATGTACTTACTTGCCAGCAACTGTGTGTGTGTATGTGTGTGTGTGTGTGTGTGTGTGTGTGTGTGTGTGTGTGTACTCTCCCATTGTATTTATGCCTCAGAATCTATTTCATTGTAAATATATCTTCTGGCATGTTCCAAACTAGATCTCATTGTACTTATAATGACAATAAAGCATCCATCCATCTATCTATCTATCTATCTATCCATCTATCATTCCTGTGTGGAACTCTGTGTCAGTTGGTAATGAAGGTTGCCCATCTTGCTGCAGGTGCTCTGGGAGGCAATCGGTTTGGAGCCGGTGCCGGGGGCGGAGTCCCTGGTGCAGGAATTGGGCAGCCCTGGCAGTTTGGCGGAGGTTTGGGGGGCATAACTGGTATGTCATACTGCAACCAGGGTTGTGCCAATTCCTGGCTGGCAGACAAGTTCTGTGACCAGGCCTGCAATGTGCTGTCTTGTGGATTTGATGTGGGTGACTGTGGCCAAGGTTAGTATCTCAGGGATTTGTGTTATCTAATTGTATCAAAGTGTGCTTCAAAGAATTTTGTTTGTATATGTTCAAAATGTCTCTGTTTTTCTATATAAATTTGATTGTGATTGATACCTGCTGTCTCTGAACCAGAACACTTTGGCCAACTACACAAAGTGACTCTACGGAAGAACCAAACCCGGTACTCCCTCCCTCAAGGGGAGACCAAGCCCTACTTCAGCTTTGCCCTTATCGGTCGAAGGGTATCCGAAGCCCAAGTCAGTGACAACCCTGTGGTGCGGCACACTTCTATAGCCAACAAGTGGCAAACGGTCCACCTGCTGCTGCTTGCTGGCATGAATGCTACACAGATTCAGTACAACCTGACCTTCCAGGGGGCAGATGACCGTGAGTTCTACATGGTCTTCACAGTGGATGTTGACACTCGCGAAGGTGTCCGGTCCAATGCATCTGATGATGGCCAGAAGGATGTTGACAAGGAGACCAAACCCACTGAAATAGCCCAAGAGCTTGAGGTACCTTTTGAAGATGTTCCCTTGGAGAAGAGAGGTCCCAGAGTCTATAAAAGACCCCCAGGGGAGATGCCTGGGATTGTGGTGAAAGTGCCTCAGCTGAACGAATCCCAGCTCCCAGCCAACATTCGCAGTGAATTGCTGAAGTTGGAAAACAGACTCCTGATTGGAGACATCACTCTTAAAGGCTTCAACTTCACCAAAGCAAAACTTCTGGAACTATACCAGACATCAGCAGGGCAGGCTGTGCAGCAAAAACGAGGGCTCCCTACTGAAAGGGTGGTGGAACTTAAGCCTCTAGAGCGCTTGGATTCCCACAAGCCATACAAAGATCTTGGAGCAGAAGATATTAAGAAGGACAAGGTCATGGCACCCTTGGCGGGTGGCAAAGAGAAACAGAGACTGGTCCAAGCCCACCCTTCTTCCATCAAGCCACGTGTGGATGACCAAGTCCCTGAAGGCGCAGTGGCCCAGCTCCCAATGTCTCCAGGTCCTATCACCACCAGGGGACCATCAGCAGCCAAACACCTTATTTCTTTAGTGGGGATTGGGTCCAAAGTTGCCAATTCTGAAAGGGGGGCCAATGCAGCCAAAAGGGCAGGTCCACAGCAGAAGGCAGAGGGTGGAGCGGCGTTCCTCAGCAGGAAGCTCCAGCACTACACGTCAGCAGATCGAGGTTTCCTTCCCTGGGAGAGGAGGAAGTACTTCCATGACCTGCTGGAGGTGGGAAGCAAACCTTCAAAGGAATTCTGCCATTCTACATGCTTTACGGTGTAAGTCAGTGTCCTTGGTGTCCTGTTAACCTTCTGCAGGAAGGCGAGGAGCTAGAGAGACAGCTGGAGCAGAAGCTGGCTTACCGTGCCGATGGCACCGCTGCTGGCCGGAGGCTGCAAGACACCTTCGCCGACTCGTTGCGCTACGTCAACCGGCTGCTCAATGGCCAGTTCGGCTTCACGTCACGCAAAGTGCCGGCTCATATGCCTCACATGATTGACCGAGTCATCATGCAGGGACTGCAGGACATGTAAGCAGTACCCCTTAGAGGCCCCTGAGTACCACCAGGGGCACTACCTGTAAATTGTACCATTATCAGCAATGTACCTGTAAATTGTACCAGCAATGGTCATTAAAATATGCTAAATATAATTCACAAGCACTGCCCTTTAATAGTAAGCTGGCATCTGTCTTACTTTTAGGTTCCCTAGTGAGTTTGACAAGACCTCATCTCACAAAGTGCGCCACTCGGAGGACATGCAATTCGCCTTCTCCTACTTCTACTACCTGATGAGTGCTCTCCAGCAGCGCAGTGTCTCCGAAGTCTTTGACGAGATTGACACTGACCACTCTGGCGTCCTCTCCGACCGAGAGATACGCACACTTGCCACGCGGATCCACGACCTGCCGCTCAGCCTCCAGGTAGGGTCCAGCCTCAGGTTTAAAAACACTGATTGAGTAGGGATGAGTTCCCTGCTTTTAATTCAGCACTTTAGCCACAGAGTTCTGTACACATGATAGCTGGTCTGTCCTGCTGTTGGTATACATAATAAGCAGAATGAAGCATTCAGATATATTACTGTCTTCTGTTTTGGACAGGATCTAACAGGTCTGGAGCAAATGCTGATTAACTGCTCCAAGATCCTGCCTACCAACGTCACACAGCTCCATATCGTTAGTCCCACCCAGGAGGCCTACTATGACCCAAGCATGGTGAGTATCTCATGAGGAACTCATGAAGACCCCAGACCCTTGGACGTGCGCTCTTTCTGCGCCGTAGTGCAAGGTCCTGTATAAATGCTGTATTATACATCTAAAAAAAGTTAGACTGCTGATCTATCAGGGCAGTCTTGGATAGATCTAGGTCAAGTTGGAAATGTAACAAGTGCCTGAGAGTGAAATGTATATCCACAGCCTCCAGTCACTAAAGGTCTGGTTGTCAACTGCAAGCCCATCATAGACCGCATTCACAAGGCCTTCAAAGACCAAAACAAATACAAGTAAGTAGTTCAAATATGCTTGTAACCTTGACCAAGATAAATGGATGGATGGATGGATGGATGGATGGATGGATGGATGGATGGATGGAGTAGTTCAACTATACAAATCATTTACATAATTTTTTGATGCCTGCTTT
>JAABNY020000001.1:10658033-10675221 GCA_015164015.2 Brevimyrus niger
GCACAACATCCAAAGTTAAGCAAGCAACCGTCCCTGACACGTTTTCGAACTGTGTGCCATATGATAAGAATGGGGCATGGGGGAAGGCGATAACAAACGCTGTCGTGATGTATATTGCAAAAGACATGGTGCCCATATATACTCGGGAAAAGCCGGGATTCATTAACATGCTAAAAGTTTTTACAAGGTTCTAAAAGTGTTTACAGTCGCATGGTCTGCCATCTCACTCACAAGCATCTTTTTTGGCTTGTCAGATTGCACTTTAATTCCAAAGTGAAGAAAAAACAAAATATAATCAAAACTTGTTTTGAACCATATATTTATCATCTGTAGTTTGATTTTGAGTAGGGGAGTAATCGATCAGAATTGAAAATCGGATTTATTGTGAAAAAAAGATTTTATTTTCAGGCCATATCGCCCAGCTCTACTGATGAGTCACAGTTTAAATACACTACTTATAAATGGCTACAATCACTTTCTTGGTAATTCCTGAACTGGCAATCCATGGTGATCTGCAACAGCATGTATTTTATGCTTCTTAAAAACAGATATTTTTTCAATAGAACAACCGTTTTTTTCATAATCATTCATCAAATTCTGGGTCTCAGGGAGCATAGAGCCCATCCCAAGAAAAACAAGGTACAAGGCAGAAGAAGAGTGTAGGTGCCACACAAACACACACCCACATGGCAGTTAACTGGCAACAGTTCAACTAAACTACACTTTGGACTGCAGAGGGAAACCCAAGTACAAACAGGAAAAGACACAGGGACATACAAACTGCGCACACAGGACCAGAGTTGGGAATCACACCCACAACCTCAGGGATGCCGGGCCACAGATCCTCCCCGAGTCACCATCCTAAAACAAGCAAACTGCCCACTTCTCTGACATTATGACCAATGGGAAATATCAGCTACACCTACAGACACTCCACAGGTTACCAAAGGTTATAAAATATATGTGTTAATGATTTTGCCCGACTGTAGGCCAGTGTGAGTGTTCTAAGCATGTTAAGGTAAGCTAGGCTAGGCTATGATGCTCGTTACGTTAGGTGTTCTAAAGTGCATTTTAAGTTCATTAAGTGCATTTTTGCTTTACAATAATTTCATCTTACGATAGGTTTATTGGAACGTTACCCCAATGTAACCCAAGGAGTGTCTGTGTTATAATAAGCGAAGTCAGTGCAAAGCAGAATCACAGAGGTGTCTGGGCAAAGCATGGTAAATAATTTTACACACATCAAGTTTAACAAAGTTTAACAAGCAGGAACTTACAGCCACAGTGGAGCCATTTTTACCAATTCCCCCATTCATTATGACTTCGAAGTAGTTGAAACAGGAGTAAATGGCTCCACCGATTATTCCCAGGATGGGGAAGGTCTGTAGCTTTATCCCAATGACAGGCAGCTGTAAAGAAAGAGGTACGAGGGCTGAGACGACGTTACGCAGACGTTACCGAAGCGTTCCGGTATTTAGACGGAGCTGTAAGCATGCGGAGCACAATGGGAGGAGAAGCCGATGTGGGGGGGGGGAGGTGAGGGCTGTGTCAGCTGTTCAAAGAGTTCATGGCCATGAGGGAGCTGCTGCCATGACAAGAGCATCCCATAATTACCTTGGCGCCTTCCCATGTGCAGTTTAGTGAAGCTTCCGTGGGCAGCACAGAGCAAAAGTGAAACAGAGGGTCTATTCAAAGAGTAATCGTGTAACACTGGGTATTTATCTGGGTGTGCTGTGAACCAATGGCACTGAGCCGTTAAAGGGCATGACCTTTAGTCACCCGTCACGGCTGTGGTTTGCACGGTGTCACATTTTTAATGATATGGATCAGCCTCAGGTCTCATTTCCAGTCCCACAGCGGTAGCTGTAGAGTTTAATTACTGACTAGAAGTAAAAATGGATGGATCCTATTAACTGAGCCTGCCTGTGGAGAGGAGCTGTTACATCAGGGTTTGTGATTCTTTTGTTTTAATTACTTAATGTGGAATGGCCAGAGTGTGTGTGTGTGTGTGTGTGTGTGTGTGTGTGATAGACAGAGACAGAGAAAGCAAGACAGACAGGCTATAATAGGTAGACAGGGACAGAGAGACAAAGAGGCAGAAGAGTGAGTGGGAGATTGAGAGAGAGAGAGAGAGAATAGGTTTTCCTTGCAAACCAGACTGCATGTGGTGTTACCTTCATGTAAAGCCTTTCTTCAGGATAATCAGCATTAAAAACAATTATTTGAAGGAAAAAAAGGGTTATGCTGGGGGGTGAAGGTAGGATCCAGACTTAAGGAGAGCGCCCATGTGTGGTCAGAGGTCAACCACAGTGCCCATGTGCGTGTGAGAGAGAGAGAGAGAGAGTGTATGAAAGAGAGAAAGAGTGTGAGAGAGAAAGAGGTGATAGAGAGAGAGCACAGAGGCTGTACCCTGGTGTCCCACAGAGCCACTCCTCCGAAGGCTGACATCAAGTATATCACCATGATGGCCACCTGCACCTCCGTCACATCCACGCTGGAAGAGGAGAGCGCAGAAGGGGATTAACAGCAAGCTGGGGCTGGGAGACACACAAGAAGAGCCTGCAGACGGGTATTGTATGTGCATGGTGAGATGGAGAAGCTGGGACATGCCCCGGGGGGGAGTGGAGAGATGAAAGGGGGGTTTCCACTTACAGGCCAAATCGCAGCGTCCCAGAGACGTAGGCCTGCCAGTGCGCGCAGAAGAACATGAACATGCCCACGAAGCCGCAGAAGAACATCCAGTTTGGATACACTCCCATTCCACAGGATATGCACGTTCCCACGGATACGAACACTGGGCGGAACACAGGAGATGGGAAGGTTATCCATTCCTCTCTTTATGATGTTATAATGAAGCCACCCATGTACAGTGCCTTGGGGTGATTGTTGTGAAAGGCGCTATATGAAAATTAATTGCTGGGACATGCAAATAAAAACGGATAGCTTTTGGCAGAAAATATCATGAACAGTCACGTCAACTACAAGGCCGGCGTGTTAAAGCTTTGTGCCTGTGATCAGAAGGTTGTTGATTCAGATCCAGTGCCTGTCAGTGGTGTCATTGTTGGCACTTGACCTCAAAACCTGAACGTCACTTTGGATAAAAGCATCTGCTTTTTTGTACTTAACTAAATAGTTAAACTATCCAAGCTTGTTCCCTCAAGGGCACAGCGAGTATGTGTATCTAAGAGATCCCGTAACTTAAGCTAGACTGTCACTACACCCTCCTGCTTCTCAATTCCTAGACAAACTGTCTAATCCTCCTGTTGCTCCATGCACAGCTGAGGGCAAAGTTACAGGTCAGCTAAGTCCACAACATTTCTCTGACATGGTACCTGTGGACACAGCGTCGCAGCCATGGTCAAAGAGCTCCCCAAGCGCTGAGCTGCTATTGGTTCTCCTTGCCTGCTTCCCGTCGATGGCGTCCAGGGATTGGTAGATGAAGAGGCCAAATGCGCTGAGGATGAAGGCCCAGCTTGGCGCCTGTGAGAGCGAGAAAGACTAGTCACACCCTGCTGTTCTCCCATTGGCTGGAAGGGGCTAATCAAAGCCTTTGATGTTAATAAACATATATTAACCAACAACAAGAAAAATAAAATGCCAAATGTTTAGCTTCCCTGTATTTTGACAACCAAGTGTATGTTTTTTAATGTTCTACAGGGATTATACTTAAATATACTGAAATATACTTAAATTTCCATTGTTCGCTTTTCTAGCTGGATGATATTTTCAATGACAAAATGCATTCTCTTGGTTAATAACAACCAACAGCAGTGCCCGCTCCAGGAATCCCCTCACCATAATGATCTATCCCAGCCGTGTAAACGGTTCAGCAGGATTGCATCACCGAGTGGCAGCCAGCCGGACTCGTAAGCAAGAAATTACAGGTTCAAATGCCAGTAGGAGAACCGGTTTCCTTTGAAAAAGGTGCCAAAGTAAATAGGCAAAAATTAACTAAATAACTAAAGAACAAATAAGTCACCATAGCAAAGGTGTATTAATGTCTAAAATGCTGGTAAATGAAAAAGGGAATCGATTTGTATTTGACCGGAAAAATGGATGAAAACAAAGGGGAGGCAGTCAAGCCAGGCAGAGCTAGGGGATGAGGAAAACAATCCGGAGTGTTCCGGTACCAGTACGGAACACAAAACCCACCCTCCTAGTGACAGGAACCTGGGACGGTTTATGACCTGCATAAGTGATTGCACACTAAAAGGGATTTGACACTGGACTTTCCTATCATTCTCCTCAAAGACCCTACAGGACCACAATGTTACATAACATGGATATTCACAGGGGTGTCTGAAAAAGTCAGGGGACATAACGGCGCCTATGAGCAAACAGCAGAGCAGAAGCCTAAAGCCCATGGAGTGTCTTGTTGTTCTTTTGTTTTCAAACAACTGGCATGCCGAACAACCTGTTCTGTTACGCTACTGCAATCACGTGAGTTCCGCAAAATCTTATAATGCAACTGGCTGTTTATGACCCAGCTAAATGGCGAGGCCCATTTTATTTTCAGTGTAATGAAATGCAGTTTGCAAAAAGGGCATTACAGCTACACAACATTCATCTTGTGGTTTTGCTCTGGAAAAAGCTTAAATCTGATTTCCTGCATGTATATAATTAGCTACACTTACAGAGGTAAGACCTCTTAAGTATGATGCATTTTCTAGCATAATCAATGCAGAAGCAGGACAACCAAACTGAGCGAGAACCTGAACAAGCCGGTAAAATGGAAAGTTTGACTGGAGGTTCAGCTCACCCAGGCGGCATTGGCTGTGAAGGGGCGGCAAGTAGGACTCATTCCCCCACTGTCCTATCTACTTCCTCGGCCCAGTTACGCTGCTGTAATGGGGAGCTGGAAGATGGCACAGTGACTTTGCGGCAGGAAAATGCACGTAATATTGGCTTGTGGGGGACAGCCAATCAGAGCACTGGCCAGGGTTTACCAGCAGACATAACCATAACGAGACAACCGGGGGAGTCAGAGAGACAGCGAGACAGGCTGTTTGACAGCATGCGCTGCCTGGAGCATCACCAGGTGTTTAACTGTGCATGCGTGAGTGCGTGTGAGCGCGCACATGTCTGCCCCGCACGTCCAGATGTCCCCTCAGTTGGACACTCTCAGGCTGCCAGGGCCTGATCCTTGACCTGCTGATGCAATTCCCGATTCCCGGCTCCTTTCAAAGACACGCACACCTTAAACACACACGGAAGACAAAGGCCAGGCTTAATGTGCCCTAACGAGACATCCAACCTTGTAAGACAGCAAGGTGTCACTTGATCATCAGCACAACAGTGATGAAACCACGAAAAAAATACAACCCAGTGCTCCTCCATAAAAGAGATGTCTATTACAGCCATTCACTGCCTCCCTTATAAAACTTTTAGATCCTCTGTAATAAACCACGTGACTGACAATATCTTTTTGTGCAAACATAATAGGCAGCAGCTTAATGTGCTGGGGGGGCTAGACACCCACCCCATTGCCCAAAGGAAGTGCCTCCCTCCCCCCATTGAGCAAATATATGTTCAAAGTGCATCTTTTGAACATCTTGCCCCCCCAGAGAGCCGGGATTAAAGTTTTTATGAACCTTCTGAATGTCTAATATTGGGTCCTGCACATCCACAAATATCCAAAAAATCTCAAAGCCAGAGGTCCAAATATCGAACTGCATATCTACACACAAAAGGGGTCATGGTCAGACATCCAAATACTGAATGGGACTCGCACGTCATGCAGACGTAGATATGGTCCTGTACTGACCAACGCTATTTAGACAATCTACATGTCTGACAGGCATCTCATGTTTGCTGGGCCGGTTGCGCACCTGTCTCTGTCTGACCCTGTTAATGTACATATGGTATTAAACAAAACCACGTTTTAAAAAAATCAGGCAAATAATGTAATAAATATTGAGAAACAAAAAAATATTTTACATTAATGCTTAGCCTATCTTAATCAGTTTTCTAGCCCAAGTAAGGTGACACAGAAAATTTCACTTGATGTTTATCTCCCATACATAGAAGACAATAAATATTAAATAATTCAAGTAAACATAAAAGAAAATAGAGGTATTAGGTACTAATAAACCCTATACTACAATGCTCCAAATAGTAAATATATATGTACTCTAGATGTATACAAACTGGCTGTAACCCAAGTGTTTACCGTTAAAATATTTAATTAAAAGCAGCACGATGTGACTGCTGTCACGTGCTCTGATAAAATTCACTGTGTTCAAAGCTAAGGTAACTTCTGGCCGGGGACCAGGCAGTGATGTCTCACTCCGCACGGAAATGTCACCTATCACCTATAATCTATAATCGGGCAAGACAGTGAAGGGTGACTCGCAGACAGGAATGCGTCCATAGTCCTAGTGTGTCAAACTAATACAATGTTTAGCTGATCAGTTTACATTGATCCAGGATGTTTGGTGGTTACATCCTTTCCAAACCAGTCGAACGTAACTATATTCGATACAATGTCGCGCGAGATATAACTGGGGGGAAGGGGGGGGGGGTGACGTGTTGGAAACCTGACAAAGCTAACATTGTTATTGTTATTCTCATTTCATAGTAGGGTGTGTGAATATTCAGCTGTTTGCAATACGCTAACCGAGTGAGTTAAAATAATATCGATCACGGTAAACGCCCGGAGACAGTAAACAAGTCCGCATACATTCAGGCAGGCCTTGCGGAGCTGGGTGGGAGATTATAACACAGGCGTTATTGTGAAAAAGAAGGACCAAGTTTGTCTAGTCACGCTAGTCGTTTACTAGTTATTATTCAAACAGCCCGACAACACCAATAATAATAATGATGAAACTGCAAGTACGCATAGATGTACGTTATTAACATTTTTAATGCAACAGTTATCACAATAATTCCTCAAATTAACAAAACATTTCAAAGCAGCAAGCCGTTTGTACATTGTGGTGAAACAGGGATACCTGAATTCGCCGCGAGACTGGGCGCTGGTGCCGGACGGCACGAGCATGTGGGCCCCCGCAAAAAGCGCCACTCAAAGTTTACGGTGACCGGAGCCAAGGCAGAGCACCGCTTACCTCCTCCGTGGCAGACGGGCAGTAGAAGACCAGGATAACCGTCGTGACTATGTTGATTATAAGCCCTGTAACGGTCAGTGTATTGGGAGCTACCCAGGTGGGGATCTGCTGAACCAGCCAGTTCCAGTATATCTGACAAGGCGGCTCGAAGAGGGAGCGCCCCGACGCGCTGTATTTGTGCTCCTCCAGTCGCTTGAGTTGCTGAGCTGAGAGCGGCTCCAGCCGCACAGCGGACGGCATCGTCGCTGCTCCCTTAACGCGCTATCTGCGGTGTCCGGCGGCTTCCGACACGCGCCACCCGTCCGGTCGGTGCAGGGTCGTACATGTAGGCACTGCGCAGCGGAAGGCGTTCTCGCGCTCTGCCAGCGATCTGCGCTCCCCGGGCTGGAGACTCCAGCGCTTGGACAGGAAATTCACGCCCGGAAGAGGATGCGACCGGGAAATATGAATCCCAAAGTACGCCTTCTACTGACTATATGTGTCACAGGGGTCGTTAGAGAGGAAAATCAGTTTAACTGTTTAATACATTAAGGGCACTTTTCATAAATGACGCCCACAAGAGAGGTAAGTCCAAATCTACGTCCATAAGTAACGCCCGCACGGTCAGACTTCTTGCACTGTGAAATGGTTCAGCTTCAGATCATTGGAGACTGATATGATTCCCTAGTGACTCCGGGCTAAACAATTCTACCGACTGCTTAAGCATTCAACCGCAATAAATAATAAGCTATACATTGTGTGCAATGAAAAAAATGTGCCTCCATTCATCCAATGCGTATCCAGCGTTTTTCATCAGTACTTGCTCGTTGCTTCACATTGTACGGAATCATTTTAGAACCTTTTGTGGGATTATTTTTCCCCATATGTTTATAGTCCTATTTATGGAATACATATAAAGTTTTAATAAAGTAATTCACTCGAACATCCTCATATATACATGACATTTTATTCATTTGCCTTCAGTAAGTCATAAATTACAAATGAGTGTGGAAGTTAAAAGCATGCTCTGATCTCCAGGCTGAGTAAACTATGTTCTATGGCCTCACAAAAAAAAAAAAAATTATAATAAAATAACTGGAAAACAGAATCACCAGGGTAGTTTCTGTCAAAAATTAAGAGACCTTCCTTAAACTTCTTCCCCTCTATTCAGCTCCCAAATGAGGGTGTTTACCCCAGTCTCCCCTTGACACATACATATCACTTTTGAGTGAAATCAGAACTATTCATTAAAATTTTCCACACTACCAAACATGTCTCACGCAAAGCAGTTTGCCAAAAAAAATCAATGACATGCTTTAGAGCTTGAAAGAGTTGTTAAACATCAGCCTTTAAAAAGACGGGGCCTGAAACAGCTGTATATTTACTGAGTCTATGGCAACAAGCTCCACTTTTGCAGTACAGATAGCATGCTGTGTTGAAACCCCGCCCCCTTTCCTCCCATGAGCCCCTGATTGGCTGCAGATGGCTGGGAAGAAGGAGGGATGGGTGAAGCTCCAGTGCAGAAGCCAGTATTCCGATTACTTCTTCTCTGGCTCAGGCGATTTTGACTCGTTCATAAACGTATCAATCAGATGTAAAGGAACTCCACGATGCAACAGGTCCGAGAAGTTCATCCCCCCTGGGGGAAAGATGAGAAGCCCAGTCAGTGTCCATGTAACAGGTGAGAAGAGACCACGTCAGTCTAAGGTCTCTAGTGGTGTGACAACCTCAGACTGAGTTAGGGGTAGGTGGACTGAAAAGAGAGACTATGGTGTGGTCAGTGATCAGGCTACGCTGCACGATATCACATCGCAACGTAATCGCGATTACAGCGGGATGTGATGCTGTGCAGTCCGAGATCAGACGGCAGAGGAAGGTCATAGTGGGGGGAGATATTTTGTCAGAAGAAAGTGAGAGGAAGAACATATGTGAACACAGTCAGAAAAAAACTGCAAGCCCCTCAGTACCAAAAACCCTCAAAGATCTAGTTGTTCAACAGTCTGGCCTTCTGGACCAATGAACAGATAAGTAGTGAGTAAAACCAAATACAAAGTGCTCTTTCAGTCAAATAAGGCATAAGGAACTTGTATGACTGTGACATGCACATACAGTAACGCTCTCATTTGCTTTCTAGTGGAATTTGATTTGACTCTTGTCTTGTTTAGCTAGGAGAATGGACTCTGGTATTGTTCACTCTGGTCTTGGGGTTACTCACCTTTTGTATGGTAAACTTTACATGAAGATCAGAAAGCTGTTAGCAGGGCAGATACGTTATGCAAGCAGGAAGGCTCAACGTCAACCTCTACTACAGACAGCCAAAGTCCCTGAGCTCCCTAAGGTAAGACACTTCCAGACAAGCACAGTGTAGCATACATGGACAGGAGACTGAACACACATTCTTCCACTATTTATTAACAGAAGCACATCATTTATTCAAGATTTGGTCACACACCGTTAGCCATATTTAATACATTGGTGCTTTGTCCTGAAGTCTATTTTTTCCTTTCACAGACTTTGACTGTCTGCCTCTTAACTCCAGTCGCTGAGCATCTGCAGGATTATTGGCAGGTGCAGAATGAATGACATAAGCTTCATATGCCAGAACCATATGAAAGCTTACCTTGGATGAGAACATACATTCACAATTCCTTGGTGACTAGGGGAGAGAAAAGAAGAGGGGTCAACATAGTTAACTCAGCCAAGGCCCAAGTGGCCGATTCCGGCCCACTGTCACGTGACTCCACCATGCCAGCGAACCGACTCAGCTGGAAATCCGCTCAATGTCTCTGAGTTTGGCTCAAACATCCACACGTTTTTTCCTAATTTACGTACCCTATGATCAGCATGCCTGGATAACAATAGTGATAGTGTAGGTAATTGCCCGTTTGCTTGCCTCCTTTTTTTTGGCCTACCCGTGGGAGTGTTGATACTTCTCCTGCTTTAATATCTATTTTTGGTGCTGGATTTAAACACTGTGAGATGTCATTTGTTTTTTGAGTCTACCTGTGATGCTTGTGCAGACGCCTTGTAAGTCCACAATGTGTCGATATTTAGTGTTACAAAATTTGGCAGTTGGAAGTGTGTGTTATAAAACTCAAAAGAATTTAACTCATTAAGTCTGAATACTGGAGTTATAGGTGTTTCAGGGGACATTAATTTGGTGACTAAACCAGTGACGACAAAAGTAAAAGTGTGAAATCACACCTTGTTGCCACTTTGAACATTTTAAGAAGGTGCCTTTTATCTTAATATCATGTAAATATTTTAATTACACTTTTCTTCTTTTACTAAAGCCACAAAGATACAAACTAGACTTTACAAAAGCTTTTAGTGTACTACAAAGCTGAGTAAAAACAAAAATAAAAAAAGCAAAATATTGGCTTTAATCCGTTTTGCTACATGGCAAAAAATTAGTTTACAACTGGTGCATTGTGGGAGGAGGTGTATATTTAGAGTAGTTAACACGATGTGAACAATGACGCATGTTGGTCAAGGTATGGAGAGTAATCCAGAGGTTAGAGGTAAGAACAAACCATAGGATGTAAAATGTGACTGTGATGTCATTATTAGGCTCACATGCGCCTCAGTATGCATGGGAAGAGTATAAAGGCATTGAAAGGTTATAGAGATGAAAAAGTACATTTCACAGAAGAGACCCCTTGGAAATCATCACAGTAAAATGCAAAAAAAAAAAAAAAGCATAAAACAAAGGCAAAAGAGAATCAGACAAAATGAAAATCAAAACATGAAATGCCTGGAATCTAAAAAACATTGTTGAAAACAATTAAGCCAGACTAAGAACTCAAACTGGCACTTTGGCGTTCCAAAAAATTTGCCCCCAGTTCACTGATTTCTCTGTGATTTTGTACCGTGTACCAGTGAATGAATGGCTTTCAGCTGGCCTAGTGATCAGGCCATCATCAGGAGCGAGACAAAGCGGAGAGAGAGGGCGCATTTTCACTGACGGATGTGTTCCTATTAGGCCAAACTAAACTCCTTCTGCAGGTGAGCATACAAGTTACGTCCATGCTGAAAATGTAGAATAATGTAATGTAGGAAAGAGCCTAAGCCAAAGAGATAAAATATATATATATATAACAACCTTTCAGAAATGATCTGAGGTGTAGGTCATCAAAGCCAATGAACGGCTCCACCAAATGCAAAAGCAGAAAAGCTCTTCTCCATTCCAGTGCCCCACGTTGAACATTTGCACGTGAATGCAAAGTGATTTTAGGTTTCTCAGTGGTTTATCTGCTACTGCATGTTTTATTTACCGTTAATCAAAAGCTGTAATTGATTTTTGACATGCAGAGTCACCTCTGCCCCCAGTGCAGATGGCCCGAGCCTATAGGTGCAGCACGGCTCTGGGCCAGCTGCCTGTGTATACTCGGGCAGGCCGCCAGCCACCTGATATGCTATCAGTGACAGGGGGGGGTTCTGTTGATCCTGTCCATATGGAGAGGAGTCCGAATGGAAACGCCTGGAAGGAGTCCAAAGCCTTGGCAGAACAGAGTCTTAAGACATTTGGAGATAATAAAAATACTACCTCAGCAGAATTTAAAAACTGATTTTTATGTTTAACCTGCGTTTATCTGTGTGTGCTTTGTTAATTAAGGTATTTATAATATATGTACAGTATTACAGTTTTAATGCAGTTATCATTAGATATATGGCACAGTGATATTCTGGAGAATAAAATTGAACTGATGTTTGATGATCTCAGGAAACCAATTACTGTCACCCAGGGTGGATGGCAGCCCCAGATTGGTGTCAGTGCCCCCCAGCCCCCAGGACTGACCTTTGACCTCCAGCTTGCACTCCACCTGTGCTTCCCCAAGATCATTGATGGCCTTGCATGTGTAGACACCCCCGTCGTAGGGGCTGGGTTTGCGAATCTCCAGCGTGCAGACACCCTGGTTGCTGAACATACGGTAACGTGGGTCGTCAAGGATTATAATCTTGTTCTTCATCCATATGACTTTAGGCTGCAGCCGGAATGGAAAAATTACATGGTATTTTATTCAAATGACAAAGGTGTCATAGAACTCAACATACAAAGGATGATAGAACACAATTAATTTATCATCTCCAGAACCTCATTTTGCACATTTCACACATTTTAAATGGCCTTCAGGCTTCTTGCTTGTGGATGAACAATGCTGAGTGGTCAAAACAAGGCATAGACCTGGATGCAGACAAACAGCCTGTAAGGAGGCATCACTCCTAGCAGCCTGTTCCAGGTCAGGGGGAATGGCCCAGGGTTCCTGAACAGGGCTGGGACAGAACCTGAGAGGAGGCAGGTCTGCATACGGCCAGCATGAGGGTGACGGACCCACCCTGGGATTGGCACGGACACTGCAGTTGAGCGTGGTGTTGTAACCTGCCACAGCAAACGTGTTGATCAGCGGCTGGGTGAACTTAGGGGCCTCAGTGAAATCATACTCGTTGTAATCCGGAATCTTCAGGTTCAGGCCTGGGGAGGGAAGGTGACGGGATTGATGATACTGGCACTCGGCAAATCATGGGGGAACCGGGATCAATATGCATCTGTCCTACTGTTTCTGCTTCTAAACATGAAGAAGCATTGTCCATTTGCAATGGGTTCACTTTCATATGACTCTCACATGAAAAAATAGTTTATTCTCAGAAATAAAAACGTTTGGCATGTAAAAAAAAAAGCTGCAATGCAGGAATATAAAGAGCATACAGTAGTGCAGGAAGACCTTAGGCTTGTGAAACAGCAGGGAAGGATGCATGCAAACCTGACTTCATATAAAAGGGGTGGTTTTGTGTCTTTACAATAATGTGTCTCTTAGCAATAAATATTTTGATAAAGACTCAGGAGTAGTGATCAGGGAAGTGGTGTAGCTTCTGTATCAGTAATTCAGTGAGTAATCTCTGAGCTCCCTTAGTCTCTCCAATCCCCCCCCAGCTACTTCCTAGAGATGCGGCCAGCCTGCACACACCTTCCTTGACGATAAGGGCGCTGTCCTTGGTCATGGTCGCGCTCTCGCTCAGTCCGCACATATTCTCCGAATACACACGGAAGAAGTACTCGTTCCCCACCACCAGGTCGGGGATGGTGAGGCAGGTGCGATGGTAGTGCTCTATGCAGGTGTACCACTCCTGACACGGGGTGGAAAAATGCCACATGATCTGCATGGTCAGCGACAAACAATACTCTGCACAAGCCAAACAATACTCTGCACAAGCCAAATAATACTCTGCACAAGCCAAACAACACTCTTCACACAGTTATTGAAGGGCTCAGTTCTTATAGAACACAACTAAATAACAATACAGCCTAAATAATCAGGCCCAATCCAACAGCATCAACAGCTACACACCATGGTTTTCTTGTCCGCTTTCTGAATGGTGTAGCCAGTAATAGGGGCATTGCCATTGTCTTTCGGGGGGGTCCAGTCCAGCGCCACGTTGACACCCCACACTTCATCTATTTTAACTGCCTGAGGAGGGCCTGGGAGGTCTTTTGGGGAGGGAGTGGGGGTTGACAAGACAATTGTTTTGATTTTATACATTAAAAACATAAATTAAAGCCTCATTATAAATCATGGAAAATATTTTCATAATATAATCTATCTTTCCACAGTGCAAAATAGAGAACGCCCTGGCTGGGGTGCTAGTCCAACGGAGGGAATGTTTGGGACGGTTTGGGAAATTCAGAGATACCTAAGTGCCGGTTCTTGGACTGTAAGAGGAATCCTATAAAGCACAAGGTGGAAATGCAACCTTACACTCACAGAACGGGGCTGCGATTTGAACACTCCACCCTGGTAGGGGGTGAGATAACAGTCCTACGCTCTGAACCACTAAGCAACATTAGTTTAACACTATGTTAAATGTATGTAACATTAGCATTTTAAATGCATATATAGGGGTAATAGCAAATCTTGGGACATTTGCTTAACTACAAAAATATTCAAATTTATTGGTTTTACAACAAAAATCATCTCTTAATTCATTTGTTAACAAAAATTGCAATATTTTTACAGAATTAAGAAAGCATGCAAAGACCTTTTGTGAGTACTGCATTGCTGTCCCAAAACTTACCCACTATCTGGATGTCCAGAATGGCGGTATCCACGTGCTTCTCCACCTGAACAGTCATCTGATACTTCCCGGAGTGTTTCCGCTCAGCTTTGCGGATGAAGAAGATGCTGTCGCAGTCCGTGTTGCGGATGCTGACCTGTGACGGCTCCACAATCTGCTCTTCCTTCAGCCAGGTCACCTTAGGCCTGGGTTTGCCCTGGAAACAGGTCATGGGACGGCTGAAGCCAAAGGCATGACATCATCAAAATAAAGGCATGACATCATCAAAATAAAGGCATGACAGAGACGGCCAGTAGTGCCCAACGAGGCCTGTTGGATTTTTATATATCAAAACTGACTTAAATATTTAGCACATAACTGCATGCATCCAAACATGAAGCAGCAGGATGATTCCTCTTTTCAAGAATTTTTTAGCAGCTTTACCACAAAAGGTACAACGAGGTTGACAGCTTCCCCAACTTTACGGATGTACGTCTGCTTCAGATGCCTAGGTACTCGAATCTTGGGTGCCTCTGGTGGGTTGAATTGGCGTGAGATGGTGGGGTTAGAGGCAGACAGGCATACCTCACACTAAAAGTTATTGTACTGTACATTCAGATTCATTCATTTACCCCAAAAAGGCATAAAGGAAGACACAACACATAATTTATATACGTACAAATATACAAAACT
Source organism: Brevimyrus niger (assembly GCA_015164015.2). Taxonomy (NCBI): domain Eukaryota; kingdom Metazoa; phylum Chordata; class Actinopteri; order Osteoglossiformes; family Mormyridae; genus Brevimyrus; species Brevimyrus niger. The sequence goes on from JAABNY020000001.1 coordinate 10,672,820, forward strand.
ACTATACTGGATTTAAAAACTAAAGACTTACACTGAAGATATGCCTTTAAGTGTGCAAAATAAATGTAAATGTGCATTGTGCATTGCCTCAGTAGAGAAGACTCCTCTTCCAGCACAGAAAGGAACCTTTGTAGATGTAGGAATGACCTACTGCAACAAATCTTATTGCAGTGGAACTGAAGTCTCTGACTGAACAAGTTGTCCAAACAACTGCCTAGAAGATGTATAGCACTATTGTACTAAGTATAATAACTTGATTTTAGTAAGACTCTTGATGAGCAAAAATAAAATAATCAGAACTTGACCAATGACCTATGACCTCACCTACAACCTCTTTGACCAGGATGGCGTGCTGGGTGGTCCTGGGTTGGCTGGCTCCTGCAGCATTGATTGCCATGACACGCACTAGGATCTTGCCCTCTGTTGGCAGGCCAGTGATGGTGTACTTGGTCTTCTCTACGAGTTCCTTGTTAGCAGGAATCCACTCGTCAGCTGTCAAGCACACCGCATCATCATCATCAAGCTGAAGCAGGTCAATAAATAGACTCAGTAAATCAAGTACTTTGTGAAAGCATGCTATATTCAGGTTTTTTTCCCAAGGAGACCATGTGCTCGGTCTGAAAACAGCAGTAAAGAAAGCTGGCAGTGTGTTCCACACTCTTTAGTCTGCATGTATATAGGAAAATACTGCAGAAATGCAACGTATCAGTGCTATATGCAGTGGCAGTGTGTTAGCCGCACTGGCTACTGAGTGGCCACCCCGTACATCCTTCGAGGCACCACTCCAGCATGTATCCGTCCAGCCCCGCCGCTCCAATGGTGTCCGGCGGCCGCCACTTCATGGTCACCGTGGTATCCGTGACCTCGTCCACCACCAGCATTGTGGGCTCACTGGTCACCGCTGCAGGAAAAGGGAAACAGAGAGCATCATTCACCACAATAATGCTCCTTAACCAAACTATAAACTATGCAGATTATGCCTATTTAGGGTGCTGACCATGCTATAGTGCGCACCATCGTAAAAAGTGAGTCGGACTACAAATGACACAAACGCTACAGACATGTTTCATGTAGAAATTACAGCATCGTGCCTCTCAGATGATGTGGTCTTATCTTTCCATTCTGTTACATTTCCGCTCCTACGAGCTGACTTTCTAAAAATGGTTTGAGTGCAGCTTGCAGCTGGGTCAAAGTTTGGGTTGGAGAAGCCAAATGCCACTAAAGCGTTATGCCCCACATTCTCTGGCAGCCATTATAAAAACATATTTGTCTTCCCCCCAGACAAATGTTGCAGGCAGAACAGCCCATGTTGCATTGTTTGACGCGGAGCAGCTGCGGGGACGGGAGCTGGGCAGCTCAGGCATGCGGAACGCCTCCTTTCTCAGCTCACAATACAGTCCTTTTGTCTGGCCCTCAGAGGATAACAACACCCTGGAATGACTTGGCCCAGTGCATGATGCGTGTCATTATAGAGCATAACACAGAACGTCAACTGTGACTTCAAACATCCATTCATCTTCCAAACCCACTTGCCCTATGCAGGATCACAGGGTCCAGACTCTATCCCAGAAGCTACCTGTGTTCTGAATTATGGTACAATGAAAAATGGCTTTCCTGTGACCTCCTGAGTTGCGCACAGGGCAAGGTTTCATGCCTTAGGGACCTAATATGGGCACCAGAATGCTCACCCAGGGGAACAAACGGTTTTGAGGGCTCGCTGGGTTTGGACACGCCGATGGCATTCACGGCAAAGATGCGCACTTCGTAGGGGACCCCCTCGATCATCTTCTTGGGTTCAAAGGTGGTCTCTTTGCAGAGGTCAAAGTTCAGCCGCATCCAGCGGGAGCTCTGCTTCTTTTTCCTCTCTATGAAGTAGCCTGACGGATAGAGGCACACAAGCATGAGAATACGCTCAGAGAGAAACCACAGTCAGTCAGACTCAAACACGTATACCAGCAGCCTCCAGCATTAAAGTTCTCTCACAAACTCCCCTACACACATCGATATATGGTCAGTGCCCAATGAAAATCATGTATGTCCACTTTTGATGATTGTAACTTTTACTGTAGATAGAATTTGCCCATTTTCCTCAGTCTACTGATAGAGTTTGATGTCTAATTGGCCAATGAAGTAAAAAAAGTAATCTATTTAACTAGTATTTATGTTTGTAGTTATTATTTTTATTCTTGATGGTCATTTGTATAGATTATAGGTCATTTGTATCTGTTAGTACCTAGGGTAGAAAGAGCTACGGCAGGCTGCAGAGCTTTCTCCTACAGAGCTCCTCAGCTGAATGGTCTTCCACCAGATGTGCGGGTTTCAGGTTCACTCTCAATATTCAAGTCTAGACTAAAAACACACCTGTTTAGTTTAGCTTATAGGGACACTAGTTCTAGCTCTAG
>JAABNY020000001.1:10676971-10690489 GCA_015164015.2 Brevimyrus niger
CGGGGCGGGGGGGGGGGGGGGGTTGGGGTTAGGGTTAGGGGTAGGGTTGGGGGAGTGGGGGGGCGTTCATTCTTCCCATGTGTATCACAGTTCTCATTTAGGACAGTACACAACCAACTACATTTGTATCTTTGCACCCCTGTTCAAAGCCCCACTTGGTTGCTCCCATGGCAGTTTAGACTCACCCGCTCCCCCTTCATCCACACCACTCTGGGGGCCGGCTCTCCACTGATGGGGACCTCTAGCCTCAGCTTGTTACCAGCTACGATGGTCACAGTGTTGTCAGGGAAGTTCAGAAGGTCTAGATGAACTCTTGGGGGGTCTGCAAGGATGAGGTCACATGACTCATGTGATCTGTTTGGGTAGTCTGTGTCTGTGGACTTACACTGTAGTCCCAGGAATTTACTTTGGCTTACTTTGCAGGCATGTCTCCTTAGCTAGATGTATACTATATGGTCAAATGTATGTAGACACCCATATTATTGAGAACTGTCTGAAATAGCTACACCCATTTCTAACCTAGCTGTATAATTATGCACACAGTCACATAGTCTCCTGCAACCAACATTAGTGACAGAATAGCCAGTTGAACAGTAAAGGTCAGTGACTTTACACTTGCCGCCACCATAAGATGCCACCTTTCCAACAGCTTAGTTTGCCACATTTCTGCCCTGCTAGAGCTGATCAGCAGCTGGTGAGGTGATTGTGATGGACAAAATGGCTGGGAGCAATTTCACAGAGAAGGACCTCACAACCCAACATCAATACCCAGCCTGAACAGCAACAAACCCCATCAGCAATGAATCAACATCTAATGGAAGGCATTCCTTGAAGAATAGAGGCTATTATAGCAACAAGGGGCAGATCAACTAAGTATTAATACCCTTAGATTTTGAATGAGATGTTGGCCAAGCTGATATCCACATACATTTGGCCATAGAGTGTATGTTCTATATTTAGTGCCCTAACTTGTTATGTCTTTACCCCAGTGCCATTCTCAGTTATATTCTTATCCCAGAGGGCCTTACCTATGATATGCACATGGGCGGACAGCTTCTGGGTATATCCCTCAGGCACAAATGTGTAATCCCCTGCATCGCCAATTATGGAGCTTTCAATCTCTAACCTGTGGTTCCTGTAAGGACAAAAAGTGCTCAATCAGAAAAATATTAAGGATAAAAGGGCCACCTTAGTCTAAAAGCACTTTTAAAAATGTGGATCCTTCAAAAGAATGAAGAAATAGGGTCTTAGTACTAGGAAGATCTAAGGTTTTTATTATGTATTTATTAGCTGAAAGTCTTTATTTGTAGAGAATTTATACATGATTGGATGAAGACAGCCAACAGAGGCTTTAACCAGATGGAAGTTGCTTCTTGGCTATAAAGATGATGGGATGTACCTGGCTCTTTGCAAGATGTTGATGCGTTCAATGGCCTGGATTGCCTGCCCATTGCGGTACCAGCGGCCGGGCACGTTTCCCGGGGAGATTTCACAGTGCAATTTCAGTGGCTGGCCCAGGCGAATCGTTATGTCACTCAGGTCCTGTATGATCTTCAGGGGTTTCACTAGGGGGAAGGCAAGGAGAAGGAAGGAGACAACAGGGAGGCTGAGGAGTGGCCGAAAGGCAAAGTAACTCTGAAGGAATGAGAGGAACTTTTAGGTGGTTTTTAAATAAAATAAAGTTGTAGGAAAACAATAAAAAGAAAGCCATAAATAGATATTTTGGTAGGCAGTGATACATACAGTCAACTTTCACTTTGGCCTGACTAGTGCCCCCAGTGGCCATGAGAGAGTAGGTGCCTGAGTCTTCCCTCGTAGCATCATCAATGATCAGCAGGTGCCTGGTTCCTTCGCACTTGATCCGGTAGCGTGAGCGTGCTCCAGTCTGGACCTCCACACCATTTTTCAGCCTAGGAGACAGAACTATGGTTCAGGACACAGCATATGGTTTCCTAGCCACCATTTCCTTCTGAGAAACACTTCCATCAGTCAGTTTAGCCACCTTGGCTGTCATTAGCGACCATGGGACAAAGGCAAGGCAAAGGCAAGCAAGACACACCATCTGACTTGGGCTCCCTCTTCAGAGACCTCGCACTCCAGCTCAATTCTCTCATTTACTGTGGTGTTTACAGGTTCGAGCTCTTTGACGATATTCACCGGCAACTCTGACAAGCAGGAGCATGACAAAAGTCAAAGGTAATGACATCAACACAACAACACATTTCCCTAATATACACACGTACATATCTCGTCACTGTCCGATGAAAACTGTGTATTTTTGACGATTGTGACTTTTTAATATAAATGAAATACGCCCATTCTCCTCTGTCTAATGATAGCATTTGACATCTAATTCACCAATGACGCATGAGTTCATGCGTTTAACTACTAATAGTATGAAGCAATACTGTGTTTGTATAAATTAACATTTGCAGCATGCATGATGCTTGTTTGTCTGGATTACTTTATATCACTAATTTTACTTAACATTGATAGCTATATAGCTATCTAATTAACATCATTGACTGTGAATATTAAGTGAATTTAGTTTTGCATCTTCTTGACACTGATATGTATACCTCTGTAATAGTAATCCATGTAAATCCTTTTTAGAACATTAAACCATTCACTGGCTGCTGTGTAAAGACAGATTTCTACTTATGGTTAAAGTGTCTCATGTTCTTGTTTTAGGTCTATTTTATGAAATAGTTTCTTAGAAAATTATTTTTTCACCCTCCTAAAATAATGGATTTTTGGAGATACAAGTTTTTCATCGGATAGAAATGATATGTGTGCGTATAAATATCTGTGTAAGTAACCTATGAATATATAATAGAACTGAAAAGTACCTTTAACAAACAACTCAGTGCTGCACTTCTCATCACCAGCACGAACAGAATAGGCAGCATCATCATTTTTGGAGCAGTTGTTGATGACCATGATCCGCTGGGTGCCCTTGTGCTCAAAAATATATCTGTGGAATGGACCTTTTCATCAACGCTCTGCCCCAAGAAGTACCTCACAGTCTCCCAGAAAACAAAAAGTGTCTCAAGGAAGAAAGGACAACACAATTTTGTTGCACAGCCTTACAGATAATCACAACAAAGAGAGTCTCAAAAGTACAGTTCTGTGTTCAGGAAAGGGTTCAGGATCAGGATTGCTATCAATGGAAAAGGTTCAGGATCAGGGTTGCTATCAATGGAAAGGGTTCAGGATCAGGGTTGCTATCAATGCAGAGCTGAAATGCAGACTTACTTCCTTTGGCTTGGGGAATGGCAGCAGATTGAGGTGTCATCAAAGAATGTGCAGGAAATCGACGTTAGGGCAGGCAGGGAGGAAGGTCATGTGAGCACATGACAGACAACAGCATGGAAGCACAAAGAGATGTCATGTCGAGAGGGAACTGGATAAACCGTTAATGACCACAAGAACAAAGAGGGCAAGGGGGTACAGCATCAATACCAGGGATCCTGAGACAGGGGCCCTCAGAGTCCTGGACTAGCCAAGGTACAGCAGCCACCCAGATGACTTGTCTAGCTCACAATGTGTTTAACCTGAATTTTCAGGTGAAAGCTGATTGGGCCCTGAGTACTCCCTACCCTGCCACTTACCAATTCAAAACATATTGTTGGCTAATCATCTTGGTCCACCATATTAGTGCAACAACAGCATGACAGCTGTGAGCTTTTACATGATCTGGATTATAAAGGTAAGTTTTTCTGCAAATGTGGAGGCAAACAGATACCCAATAAGACTGCAGAAGACAGTGAGGAACATACCACAAAAGAAGCATATTCTTTGGAGAATTTCCCCTTTCCTCCTCATTATTTTGTAGGAAATTGCAAAGTGAAAATGTGCAGTGAGAAGAAAAGAGACAGGAGAGAAAGACATCACTTACTTTGGAGTAGGACGAATCTCCTGTCCATTCTTGTACCACTTCAGTTCCACTGTTGGGTCTGCCAAGTCCACCACAAGCCGGATCTTCCCACCCTTGTCTACTTGATATGCAGGTTCTAACTTCTTCGCAAAAGCTTAAAAAAACAGGGAGAATATTCCTTGTATTTTCCGTACCGCATTTATAAGGCAAACAAAACCCAGGGAAACATTGGAAATACACAAATGAGCCGGTTTTGATATAATGACAGAACTCATGTGAGACTTGCTATCAACAGTTGTGCATCTTCATTTGTCTCTCTGAGGGTGTTCTCACACTGGGCGAGCCATACCATGGCAAGAATGTTTGACCCACAAAGTCTGGTTTGTTTGACTACTGTGATCGCCTGCAGAGGTGGGCCAGGGCATGGTTTAGTTAGACTCAGTACACACGGTGAGATGGCTAACCATGCCTGAGCACTGAAAACGTATATGACGTCACTGGTGCGAATAGCACACACATCTGCTCATGTACACTACACAGGAAGTGGACCTGGAATGACACACATGTCAGATCTGGTAAAAACTCTGACATGTTTGGTAAAAAGTGCGATGATCATCCTATACATGCAGCAGGATTTAATAAAAATTGCTGCACTGTATGCCCAATGAATCTATATAAGGGCTATGTATCATCGCACCCAAAATTACTCCAAATAAGCCACATTAATAATGAATTCCATTGTGCTGTGCAATCATGCTTTTCCTATAGCCCAAGAAGTTGTACGGTGATGATGAAACCATGCTCGGTCCCAGAACGTTAAAGGTAATGTGAGCGCAGACCAGCAGGGGAGTGGGAAGGGGGTACAATTATGCTTGGGTATGTTACTTGGCAAGGAACCAAGTGTGAGTACAACCTGAGGTGGCCAGGAAAGAATAACTTTCTTTTTAGAAACTCCGAAGCCGTAGCCTCAAAGTCTCTTAACCCCAAGAACGAGTGAAAATGTCTTGGCCCCTGTGTGAGCTTGGGAACAGTGTAATTGTGTAGACATGACAGAAGTAATATGCCAATAATGTCTGGGGCCTGGATTTTTACCTTCGCTCTTCTTCTCCTCCTTCTTGGTCTTTTTCAACCTCTTGAGCAGGCCCCGCAGGTCTGTGATTCCATACATGAAGGCGATCTTCTCATACTGGTCTGGTCGGGCATTTTTCAAGATCTCCCACACATCTACCTCCGGCACCTCCTCTTGCTTGGGCTCCCTGGGCACCAGACATCATGCCGTGACGGGTGTTAGCGTGGGCTTGACAGGCAGAGCTCACAACATGTTCTGAGGAACTTCTCTCTGGAGGCCAAGGCCAGAGGCAATAAGTCACTGCACTGGGTGTACTGTGCTGTATATATCTGCTAGGCTGATAAAGGCATCTGGAAATGAAATTGTACTGTGAATTGGAGATTCTGAGGAATGGATGTCTGCAGTAACACCTCCACCACTTGGCTTACATCATGTTTACCTGATCCACAAATCTAGCGATGTGACAACATGACATCATGCAACTGTGCACACTGGAGTTCCTCAGGACATGTCGCATGACGGGGGGGAGGGGGGGGAATTCCGATACTCTTTCTGCCTGCAACTGTGGTCATGTGACTCTTGGAGAGAAAGGGGGGTTCAATGCCAGTAAAATACAAATAACGTATATGTAGTTGTACCAATTAATAAGCTGATGAAATAGTTTAATTGCCAAACATATTTAAAAGCTATATATTTCTAAGGAATTGATGGATTATTTCTAAATATACAAATATGGCATTTTTTTATGTAACATGAAACATGAATGGGAAAAGTGCAATCAATGGGCAGCCCTAATGTTTCGTAGGAGTAGCTTCTGTGCAAAGCATGCTGGGATACTGGTGGTGGCAGGGAGATGGATATGGAACTGTGGTGAAAATGATTCACACTGGATGTGATTTAGGGGAAATACTATTGGGCAGCTGCTATCTGCCTGTAATGATTCAAGTACCATCACATGATGCTAAGTAGACTGTGTTAGACATGACAGCACCCAGAAGGCCACTGGGAAAAAGCCTAACAGGGCACTTGTCTATAGGTGTTAGCAATGTGTTAGCAAAGATGTTAATGAGCAACATTAATGATCAAGGGTCCAGTTTAGTTGGTGATTTCATTTTTCAGTCACGCCACCAATCCTTTCTTTCGGAGACATTCCCCAATGTCTGAAAGTTTTGAAGCAAAAGCAGATAAAATGCATTTCCATTTTTTTTAATATGGTCTCATTGCCGTTTGTATTCAGGCAGGTATTAAGAAGTTTGACATCCACACTATAATAAATATACCATATACAGCACATATACGTGTATATATATATATATATATGTTGCAACGTAACAACAATGTAGCAGTAACACTATTTTGCAGCAGCATTTACAATCTTGCTCATCAGCGGGACACAAACGCTTGTGAGAAGCTGCTATCTGATATACCCATAAAGCACAGAGTGACCTACAGCCTCTAGAATTGTGGGCTTCTCAGTGCCATATGTCTATAAGGCAAAAGCCCTTCCCACGTTTGATCCCGGCTGCTGTAGGACACATAAATGCTGCCTCTAAATGAAGTGTTACAAGCTACTTTGGGCCAACACTCTTGCTTGCCCGGGGTCCTCGGGCTACAGTCCATGCTGGTGAGACTACAGGCTTATGCTACTTACCAGTGTTAAGATCTAATATTTTAATTACTTATTCATTCTACTAACCTGCTGTTTCTGAATGCATAGGAGAAAAAGAAGAGATAAGTCCAAATAAATGTGACTTTTTTAGGACCAGTGGGAATGGAATCATAACATTCTGGTGTCAATCTATTAGCCCAGCTAAAGGAAATATTTGTATGACAACTCAAAATGCAATTGTCTGTTGTTTTTTGCCAGCAAAAATACAGAGTTGGGCTATATATGTGAGGTTTAAGTTGTATTAATTACTGTATAGTGCTCAATTAAATAGATTTACTATAAAAACTTCATATACTATAAAAAAATTAAATACAGTACTTGTGAATATTTTCTCTTTAGTATGACGTTAAGACAAAATTTTGAAGGACAGAAGTGTTTCATGATTGGCCTGAAAAACTGGGTGTTCAAACAAGGAAAAGAAACAGGAAGTAAGAGCAGCTGAAGGCCCTCAGTGAGCCAGTGATGCGTTGGTAGGAACAGCCTCCAGCCGCCAAGAGGCAGACTGTTATTCTCACCTATGTTTAAGGAGGCCACTAAAGTCAAGCTCTCCTGCGTCTTCTTGCCCATCAGTGCTGTTGTTAACAAGGAAAGATTAATAAATACCACAGACACAGGCACCACAAAAACAATGCGTAAAAGAACAATGCAGAGCAGCAGCAGATAATCTATGCATTAGGCGCAAACTAACGCATACTTGGGCCTTATACAAAAACGTTTCCATGGTAACTGAGACTGAGCGAAGCGGTTTGTATAAGGAGGAAACTGAGGGTGATACACATGATGATGTTCTCTCGACAGCGCCTCCACAAGGCCGCATAAGGAGAACGGCATGTGCGATCTGGGACGCTTGCATTGCTTTTTGACGCATCCTTGAACGGGAGTCTCCCTTAATGGTTTATTTATAGTTTGAAATGGTTCGTGTCTGGTTGGTGTGCCAACTTGGTTGACTCACCTTGTGAATTTCCCCTTATGAAGGCGTAATCGCTGTGAAGGCTGACGGCAATCGGGGCATTCTGCCAAACCATACCCCCGTATGGTTTGCTGTGATAAGTGCCATGGATTGCCATGTTTGTCCATACCCAACCATAAAGACACTTGTCTCTCCCAGCTGTTGATTGCACGTGTGCCGTGCTTCAGCAGCATTAACCTTCATAAGAGGGACCGTGCAGCCATTTCCCCCCATTTCATTCCCTTAAACAGGCCCTTAAACTATTTTTCATGTTATCTACAGTCAACAATACTAAGATGTATAAACTTAAGAATCTACATTACATAAATATGCAAAGGTTTAATATGGCTTACGCTAATCTGCTAAGGACTCGGGATTAAGATCATTATGTTACTAACAATGTCACTATTCCTCAGTTCTATATATAATAAAACACTGCAATAGGCTGTGGTATTGTTGCCTATAACTAACCAGAATGATTATATGTAGTATCAGGTACCCAGAACAGAATAATAATCATATTTCATATATCATTAATTAACCTGTGAGAAGACTGATTTCTGCTAAATACACTTCGGCAGTCCTTGATAATCTCCAAATAAAAAAATTTAAAAAACAAAAAAAAACTTCCCAAATGATATCAGTTCAGCCATAAGAGTAACATCTTAGTTATCTAAGATAGTTGCTATGGCACTGATGAGTACTTTGTTACCTCCTCTTAAAAGCAGAGCGGATGTCGATATTTTGAGCAGCTTCCGGAATATCTGAAAGACAGTAAATAACAAAAGGTATCTACTCTCATACACATAGCGTCTAACTTATTAAGTACTTCTGTGCGTTAATGCAAACATCCCGCTTCTACAAATAGCAAATCATTTGCCTACAACTGAATATTTACAGCATGTAGACAAAGTCAGGTACAGTTACTGTGAGGCTAAGGATTAGAATGGCTAAGACACATGATAAAAGTCATTTGAAACATGCTGTTATTGCTGGGGCCAGGCATTGTGATTACAGTGTATAAGGAACAACTGCACTCCTACGATTTTAACGCACTACAGTGTCTGGATAGTTTACAGAGACTGATGCAATACTTTAAAAAATCTAGCGGGAGTTCTGCTTCCGAAAACACCTTGTTGATGAGGGAGACCAGAGGAGAACGGAAGGTGAAAACTGCAAAAATAACAGCTCACTATAACAGTGGAGTGTAGAAAGACTTCCCCGAATCCACAGCTCGTCACTACTGGTTCTGGAGACAAAGGAGGGTCCCACCTGGTCCTTCCTAGGGGTACCTAATAAAAAGGCCCCCGGTGGGCATCCAGCTACAGGACACTGTGTGACTGACCTTTAACTTCCAAGTCGAAGGAGCAGCTGTCAAACTTGTCCTTGTAGGTGACTTCACATCTGTAATTCCCGGAGTAGTCCGCCTTGGCCTTAATGATGTGCATCTCAAAGGTGTGGATCTGCAGGTGAACAAGGCAGGAAACAGGGAGCATCATGTGCAGGGTTCTGTAGGACGACACATTAACACCAAAGGGGATTCTGACAAAATGTCTTGCTCTATATACATGTGGACATGGTTTTGTGTTTTGGTATCAACTACACAATTTTTAAGACACTAACAGAGAGCGTCTCTAGACTCACACATTCCAGGTTACCTGCTTATTACTGAATTACCCAACTGTTGGTTACTACCTGCAGCCGTTTATCTAAGTGCCCTATTAATGTCTTTCCTGACACAGCACTTGCTGATTCTTGGTGCCATCTGTCTGTTTTTTCTGTGATCTATGGCTTCATAATACATTATATTTCTTGAGCAGTTATGGATTTTTTTTCTTGTCCCTATAATAAAGGTTTTTTGTTTCAACTTTCTTTCAATTTTACCACGTCCATCACCTCAGTTTACTTTGTAAACTGAAGACCAAATGTCACCTCTGCTACTTTTCATTCTTTTGGATGTGGGAGACCACTCCGCAACTGGGTTCCGAGCTAACCCTGAAGACCGCAGCCTTGTTTAACATCTTGATGAAACATCAAAGGCTGTTTTCCTGGACCTTCAAAAGAGTCGGAGTTCATATACCTTGGTGAAACGGTCAAAGCTCTCCTTCAGCTGCAGATGTTTCCCGGTCTTGCTGGCCAGGTCCATCCACTTCCCCTTGAACCACTTAATAGTAGGTTTCCGGAGCAGGTCTTTGGCTTCCACCTTAGCAATGAAACTGGCATCTCCCCCTGAAAATATGCAAAAATCTCCACTGAGGGGAGCCATTTTGATCTCTCTGTATTTAAGTTACCTACAAAGCTGAGACGTCCAGTTTTGTGTCAGAGCCAGACTCCCACCATCACTGGCCAACCAAGCTGTGATTGCGGAACTTACCAACATTGATGGAAGTGGTCTGTGGCTTCTCAATGAGCAGCGTGGAGAGTGGGGGGGTCTCAAGCTGTTTGTCCAGGTCCTCTGGAGACTGTCCATCTCCCAGGGACCACACTGCTCATGCAGGAGAGAGGCACCATCACCTAGTCAGTGCCCCTTCAGGAGAGACATCTGGCTGCCCCACACGTGACGCTTTGACTCATCTGTTCATACTCATTCGTCAGGATTCGGGAATCATGGAAACAGCCACATACCACAGTTCCTCATTATATTGAGAATAAAGTGTAGATCAACACACACACACACACAAGTATCTGTACATTGAAAAAGGCACTTTTGTCCTGCTCCAACTTAAATTGAGAGGAACTGAGAGGAAGCAGAAGCACAGAAAATCACTCACCAGCTTCACTGTTGATAGTAAATCATTCATTGGAAAATGATAGGAAAATTTTTAAGAAAGTCCATCTTATCCAAACCTTTTCAGTATCTTCCATAATATTTTTCTTGTCTGCCCCCTACAGGTTCCAGTGCTGCTCTAGTAAAGTCACTGCTGTTATGCAGTGGCAGCTCAGCTCCATCTCTCTTTCCCCGAACCTCCCCCCCCCAAGGCTCAGTATCCACGCAGTTCAAAAAACCAGCTGCGATCTGTACCTGACCCCACATTTATGAATGTTAAGAGTACGGATTGAAAATGCGCATGGGTTGGCATCGGACATCACTTTCCTATACCATTTTTCCTCCGATTATTATTGTTGTTTTTACGACTACTGCCATACAATATTACCTGAGTCCTTCCTCCCCACAGCTGACTCAGGAACGCTATCATCTAAACGAAGATAGAAAGATGTTTATAAAATAAAATGTGTAATGGTGACGGAAAGTACAAAGCAGCAAGCACACGGCACACAATAGACACAAAAGGACAGACGTGCAGTGTAAGTGCAGTGTTAGTGCAGTGCACCTCAGTGCTATCTTTAGCAATCTGCATCTCTTCTGTTGCGGACTAACATTGTGACATGTTGTACTTATGTGTTATACAATCTGGCAGCTGTGCTAATTAATCCTGATTAGCTCAGCGGTTATTGCTTGGCTCGCTGTACCAAATATCTGGATTTGAGACCCAGCCCTGATAATGATAGAGAGGTAGGCATGAAATGTCAAAGTAAAACAGGTATGATTTTTGGGGGTGGTGTGTTGCTTGGTGGGTTAGGATGCAGTATTTATGATTGGAAGTTCGCTGGATCAAATCTCATGGTTGGCAGACTGATGTCACCACTGGGCCCCTGAGCGTTGGCCTTAACCCACAACTGCAGCAGGGACAGGCTGACCCTGATTTCTCAACAAAAAAAAAACACAGCTTTGGATAGAAGGCTGTACTAAATAAACAACAAATAATTTAATATGTGACAAAATACAGGTATCCGTCAAGTTGTGTCTCAGAACTGAAGACGTAAGTCAATCTGAATATATATCGATCATTATGGGGGAGAAGTCAAATATACTGTATAACATGAGATACAAATTCACACACATGTGAATAAACCTCTATGGAGGCAGTACAGTATGTTTGATTTGGTTCTTTCCACATGCCACATATATGATACAATGCATTCTCTAAAGTCCATGGCGTCTGCATCGGACGTCTGATATAAGATCGACCCAACGTTGCAGGATAAGATGTTACATAATAGGACATAAGTCGACGGATCACTGCATATGTGATGAAAAGAATTTCAAAGGACAGTTTATGAATAAGTGAAGTGGTGTTACATGTTAGCATAGCAACAATAGCAAGCATTGCATTGACACAGACAGGACAACCCCATGTGACAAAACAAACCATTTAAGTGAGAAACTGTGGAACACACATTAGGACAGTCCCTCTCTATAGGAATGTTAAGGCTACGGATGCAAAGCTGCACTCCAATACTCATAATAATTATCTGGCTCGTAAATTCTTAAAAACATAAAACATGTCTTAGAACATGTTTATTATGGAAGAGGCAGTTCTTCCATGTCACCCTAACCTACAGGCTCCATCAGAACTGAACGTCTGTTATGAATTGTAAGCCATCCTTACTAGCAAGGTCTACAGACAGTTTCTTGAGTGAACCGGCGTCGTCTGTGAAAGGAAGCACAATGAGAATGGAAAGGTGAAAATCTGCTGATCTTAAGGAGAGGAATATGAAGGAAGAGCTCAGTGAGGTGGAGTAGGCTGAGGGTGGAATGTATAAGCAAAAATATCCACCTGAACTACTAATTATGAATGTAATGAAGGTCCATGTGCTAATTAAGAAGAAGTCATCTCCCTATTTAAATCCTGTAACATTTTTCCCTTGGAGTAGCATTGGAGTAGCATGATTTAAACATGTAACTCAGTTTAGGCCATTTCACAGATTGTTTTCTGTATATCACTTACACTAGAAATGTGCGTCGAAACAAATCAAGGATGGCTTTACTACAGCTGCACATACAGTAAACCTTCATCAGTACAAACATGTACACGTGTTACTTATAAATATATAAACACAAACTGCACACACAAAGCACATATACATTGTTTCTGCATATATGATAGATGCGTAATGTCACATCTATAGAATTACTGTATATAACCAGGACCAAATAAAAGAAGCTTTGTGTGGTTGTAGGAAAGCTATCTTTCACATTGCATTTTAAAGGTAGCACACATATGAAAAGCATCCATGTATGTAATATGCGTATACATACATAGCATTAGTTGAAAAGCTATGCGTTATAAAAATGTTTTATGCAGGAAAAGCATGTGGACTAGTTGATGAGCATGTGGCCATTAACCTGCTGTAACTGGCGCTGCACTTCCCTGAGGAAGTGAATGGGAGTTTCTATTTAGTGGCTTACATAGAGTTTTACCGTATTCCGAAGAGAATGCTTGCTATTGTTTTTGAAATTGCTGCCGATGACACCTTGAACACCTAACCGATAAAGGCGCCAACAGAGGAGGTAGGTTGATCTATAAACTTGATTGGAATGTTCTTGCTGTTCCGGACTCTCAAACAGAGGAGATGGATTGGTTCTATATTCACTTCATCGTAGTACCTAATATTTATCATGGTCAGGGTAGAAGTGGGGTTGGTGAGGCATGGTTATTACAGTTACCAACCTGAAGGGGGCGGCGGTGAAGGAGTGCTGATGCCAGTATCCTCATCTTTATATGCAATAAAGGTGTGATTGGGGTACCAATCGTTGAGGCCCACATCCATCACCGGCAGGGAGGCAGAACAAGCAACGATAAAGACATGACACATAAGACCACATGTATGTTTACAACATGGGAGGGGGGGTGTGATGAGAGCAAACATGTATCAAAACAGAAGCACACATGTGTGACACCACACACGTGAAGGTGGCACAGAGGAGGGTGATGTGGATGCACTCGTGATCACCGCAGAGAAGCGTTGACGTGTGAAGCCACGGATGTGTGTGTGACATGGAGGGAGGAGAGTGCAGGCAGACGTGCGCTGTGCGAAACAAGCGTGAATAAGGCTATGCATGCAGGTACAAGATACAATAAGCACTAAGGAATGTCACACGATGCTGTCAT
>JAABNY020000001.1:10690589-10720563 GCA_015164015.2 Brevimyrus niger
GAAACAAGCGTGAATAAGGCTATGCATGCAGGTACAAGATACAATAAGCACTAAGGAATGTCACACGATGCTGTCATGCGGGATGCTAGTTGATGAATCCATTGGATGGAGACTCGGCAGTTAATCAGAACGATGCCATGTCTGGGAAATTGACAGATATATCCTCCAGCAGAACTCTTTGTCAAGAGGGCCCAGGCCCTGGGCTCTGTCTCCAGCAGCAGAAAGCACCAGCGAGCACCTTATCCGTATCTCTGATACGCCTTCACAGTTCGCCATGTTGACTTGTGCCATTTAGCACTATTCCATGCGGAGCAAACACAGAAGCTTACAGTAATCAGCATATGAATCTAACGGGCCAAAATGATCTTCACCGTATCCAAGACATGAGTAATAGACAGAGCAGATGACAAACTGAAGATTCGTGCAACACTAACGGGGAAGCTTGTTTCTACTTTAGTCGTGTAGCTCCGCAATGTCAGAATCCCGCCCCAAGGTCAGCGGAGGCTAGCTGACAAGTGACAGCTCCGGGTCCCTGGACTTTCCGAGAAAGCGGCAGGGCTCCGTGATGCACACTATCTGTGGCTCGCCGGTGATGTCACCGCTGCTGCAAACAGAATCCAGGCGGGCCCTTTATTTGGGCCGATCAGCAGCTGTCGGCTCTTTTTTCCAGGAGGGGCAATCCTCTGGGGGTGGGGGGCATTTACACGAGCACAGAGCCTGAAGGTCACACCCAGCTTCCGACCTTCTGGGATGGGAGGTGGAGGTGTAGGTGGAGCTGCCGCTGGGAGGGCCGACCCCGTGTCCTCCTGCTCCACATTCTTTGGCGGCTCTGGACAAGGCGAGGCTGGCAGGCATTACAAACCAGGGCGTAGGAGTTTGATATTGGGGGGACACAACTTCATAATTTAAATGCAAAGGTCTCTTGTTTTTTCTTGAGGGGGGAGTGGGGTGAAGCCAAATAAAAAATTTGGGGTGCACCCATCCCCCTCCCCCCCAGCCCCCCTTTCCTATGCCCCTGGTTACATGCACCAGACTCATACAGAAGACAGTTCGGACCATCAGCGTGAACCCACTACTCATGTTACACACTGGTTATACAAACATCTCATAGACCGTACATAGTAGCTACCCAAAGAAACATGCTGTGTTCACACAGGTTACATAGACACACTCTACTCTCACAGGAACTTTTCACAATTATGTCCCCATTATGTAAAATGACTTACGCGTGGATGACAGACCCTTTACGTATTAAACAGAGCTGTTAGTGTGTTAATCCTTTCTCTCGTAAACCGACCACACCTGAATTCTGGAAAACATTTAAAACATCTTCAGTAAAGAGGAAAAATTTGTAGGCAGAGATCCCTGTTTCAAAGCACTAGGTCTCTAACTCAACTGGGTTAACACACAAACAAAAATGAGCATGGATTTTATATTGGGCCACAGTGTAAAAAGCATCTGCGATGCGTCAAAGGCCATGTGATGCCGGTGATATAAAAAAATACATCCTCCAACCGCACAAGTGGAAAATACACTAAAATTAAAGCTTTCTGCCACAGGTTGTACTGAAGCACGTGAATGGCGTTTATTAGCTGAATTGTTAATGGTTAATAATGCTCTTCAGATCAAGCTGTCACCTCCCACCCGGCAGTAAAAACTCACTCTGAGCCACTGCCCCTAACCCCTTATACTGCACCATGTACATGCAAAAACACGGCATGCATTTAGCAAGCTGTCATTATATTTAGGTCTTTCACTCAGTAACAATTTCAGTTTAATCATATTCTTGAACTAGAGAGTACTGCTACAAAGCTTATCAGCGCCACCTAGTGGCTGGAAGTCATGAGCACACTCTGAAGACCGTTCTGTACTTACCAGGGGGAGGGGACATGCAGGGCACCTCCTCTGTGACCCCTGCGTCTACAGCCACTATGGGCTCCGTCACCTTGCCCTCCACGGGCTCCTTCATTTCCCCTATTACCACTGGCTCTGGTACCTCGTTTGCAGCTTCTGTACAGTACACACAGCACCCCAACCCTCCAGCTAAAGCAGTGGGCCTTCAGTGCATCACCCAGGCTGAAAAAGCACTGGGCGAGCCCAACACTGGAGCAACGCTTAACCAGCTGCATTGCACTGCGCAATGCATTAGGTGGTTGGCATAGATATAGAATGACTAGACCTGTTCCCAGCCTTGAAAGCTACGGTTGTATTTGCAAGAAGAGTTGAACTGTGGTGCATAAGAACCAAATCTGTACTAATATTTTCATTCACAACAAAATATTGCCAAGGCTTTTTAGCAAGTGTATTGTAAAACAAGCTAATGAAAAGTTAAAGTAAATTGTCAGTCTAGTATTCTATATCTGCAGTGCAGTACTTCATTGATAAGCAGCATTATCCAGCTCTGTGCATCAGTGCATTTTGAAATTTCACTCTGTGACGAGTCTGAATTTCGATAAACATTTAAAAGAGAATGGCATTTGCATTAACTGCTCTTGAAATTCAGCGGACGTTATCATTTATGCCACATTCTGACGGGGTCTATTTACTTATTAAGAAATTGGATGATTATAAAAGCACTGAAAGCCAGATCAAGGGCCAGGAGGCACAAGGCCTCCCGTTTGTTCCCCCGCCACAGACATCTGCCGAGCACGGAGTTTGGAGAACAGCTCCTGCTCTACACTGTGAGAGAGGCTAGGGTCCAAGGTGCTCCCCCCCTCGGTCACAGCTCATTCACACGTCCAAACCCATGCAAATCGTGCACCAAGAAGCCAGGGGCAGCAGCAGGACCGAGCAGCAGGTTTCCTGCCAGGCAGTCAGGGGGCAACAAGGCCAGTGCAAGGCTGTGCAACTCTGTGGGTGTGTGTGTGTGTGTCTGTTTAATATGTATGTGTTCAGTGCACAAGCATGTTTAGACATGTGACCAGTGTGATGCAATTGTCAAAGTATGTATATACAGACAGGTGTTTCTATAAGGAGACATCTATAAGTAGTCTTCAGAGGTTGGTTGGTGTGTGTGTGTGTGTGTGTGTGTGTGTGTGTGTGTGTGTGTGTGTGTGTGTGTGTGTGCCACAGCGGGTCACGTAGAAAGGAGAGGCAGGGGTATAAACAAAATGAAGGCCGTAAAGACCTCTGACCACCCAGAAAGTGTGTACAAACAAACAAAAATACGTGACAGGAACATCACCCAAAAAGTGTGCCAGTACAACCGTGAAACAAACAGTGTGGATTAAACAAAGATAAAGAGAGAAAATATCGATGGAGAGAGACGTATTTAAGGCACTGGAATGTGATGACAGTGAAGCAGACAGCAGAGGAAAAAGATGGGAGTGGATGAACCTGGGACAGAGAGCTAAAAGAAAATGGGTGTAACAGGAAGTTACAGATGAGCGAATGGGATGGTGAGAGTACACATGCACCCACCTGGCGGAGAAATCTCAAGTGAGATCTCAGGCAGGGGCGGGGCCTCAATACTGTCTGGGGCAACATTGTCTGAGTACATATGACAGACACAGCGGCGTGACACTCCGTACCACCAAAGCACAGGGGCAAAACACAGAGTATGATGGCGCACGTCCTGTCAAATGATGACAAACGAGCCGGCTGGTGTGACGGGGACAGAAAAGCTGCTATGACATGTGGGGCAGATCGACAGGGGGAGAGAGACCTTGTATGATATCAGCATACAAGTTTTGCACTGATCGAGTACATGTGACAAACACTGTAGCAAGCAAAAATGCTGTAGCAGTGGGCTTTATGACAGAGACTTGGGGCATCCGGGCTACACTATGAAGGTCAACCCAGCCTTCAAGTGGAACACGGAACTTCAGGGTTTCGCAAATCTGTTGGAGGTCCTTAGGGGTTCGAATGGACCATGTGAGGCGGGTGTTTCACAGCATAGGTGGTTCTCATTGAGAATTTTATGAGGAGACAGTTATTCGTTTGCCAGAGCTGTAATAATATTTTTTTCTAGTTTGTACTCTACGCAGCTATGGTGTTGGGCATGTTTTCACATTGAGACCTTCACTGTCTAACACTGCAAACAAAACTGGGAGTCCTGCAGTGATGCTGACTAACCTGAACCCTAAGCCTAACCCTAACCCTAACATGAACCCTTCCATATTAAACTTCCTCATGTTTCACCTTCCCAATCAATATTCCAAGAGTCTTGAGTGTTGCATCTGTTGCGTCTCCATCCCTGACGTCATGCTTACTCTTGTTAAAGCGCAAATCAAATCACAACTACAATCGGGACCTCAGACAGTTGTCTGACCTCTGACCTCTGACTTCTGCTCATACAGTACAATTTTAAACTATGGAGTGTTTTACTCACCTTCAGGAGGAGCACTGGTGGTTTCTGTGGGGGAGAGGCAGACATAGCATCAAATCTCTATACATTTCCTTAATTAACAAATCTGCTGAGTGGCAACAAAATGTAGCTATTAATAAGGAACAGAAAGTCAAAGAGTAGGTAGTAATTAATTTTCACTTAATCAGCTAAGAATTCTTTTAGTTATTGACATGAACAGTTTACAATATTTCCCCGGATTCTAAAAGCTCTGTAGAAACTTAAGTTTGAGGGACGTGCAGATGTAACAAAATATTTCAAAGCAATGCTGTTCTCATTAACTTAGATCAAAAAGAAGCATTTTTTACACCAAGGTCAGTGGGGATTTAATTAACTGTAGAGTACAGCAGATAGTTGTTATATTCATTTATATTAGCACAATACAAAATCTTACCACCATTTAACTAACCCTAACTATGCCTGCAAGGAGAACTGAGATGCTTGGTTTTATCTATAATATTTCGTATGATATTTGTATGCTCCACAATTTGTAGTGATTATAGGACATGTCTGCACCCTGTATTTGGTATTCAAGTTCCTATTACATATAAAATTAATTTCATGCATGACATACGAAGTAATACGAGCAGTTGACAACAGTGTTTCCAGTTTAGTAAATAGCAATAATATTGGCTCGCCGTAGCTAAACTTGGATGGATAGTTACAAAAAGGGTGCCAGACTTTTCCAGAGCAGATTATAAACCACAGAGACCAAAGACCTCCCTTCACATTCCAAAAGTGACACGTTACTCGGTGCCTGCAGACCACCGCCATCACTCAAAAAAGATGGGGCTCCCTCTGGCCTTCTTCCTGAATGGGTTATTGCCAAAACACAACATTTCCTCAGTCCAGAGCCAATGATGGTGAGTGACTCTCAAATGAAGCCATGGAGCCCTGGTGGAGGCTTCATACCATGCAGCTTCCACCACTCAGCCAGAGACAGAAACATGGGGATAATGAGACTCCCAGGTGGGTAATACCACTCAGCCTCATGTTCCTGCACAAATGTGTAACTTAGCAAGTTAAGAATGCCCATTTATGGCAGGTTGTGAGTTCAAACACCATGCCCAACAGAGTAACCAGATGCTCAAGAATTTCCTCCTGTGGTCAATAAAGACCCTTTATGACTGTTGGCCCCTAGTACAGGCCTTTATCCCGACTTGCCCCTGGGATATTGACTGACCCTGTTCTCTTCCTTCCTTGTATATTACTCCTAAAAAAAACCCTGCAAAAACGTTCTCATAGGTTGCATTTCTAGATGTTCTCCTTCTCCAAGGCTAAGCCAGAGCGTGGCAGGAGGAAAGGATGATCTTATGGAGCCCGTAGGAAGGCCTCATTTCCCTCACCAAAGATCATATCTGAGTTGAGTAAGGTATTGTTTTCAACCCTCCAAAGATCCCAGGCAGCTGACCATCTGGCAGGTATTCCCAGCTGTTGCAACGGCGCTGGCTGTCGACAGACGAGCTCATCAGGCTCTTTTTCTCCAACTGCTTCATTGGCTTAATATAGATCTTTTTCTTCAAATAAGGACTCTTCTGTCCACACAGTGAGCTACTGTGCAGTTACTAGACAGAACACCCTATTCTACAGTAAAGTAATATCCCTGGAAGGCTACATCTCCATGGTTAACAGGTGCTACCGAAATATGCAGAGCAAAAGTTATGGCCGTCACAAAGGCGACAGGAATAATAAACTGCAACCATCATAAATATACTCAGGTGAGGACATGTAATCGACACCAAGAGAAAATCAAGGCTGTGGCATGCAAAGGCTGAACAACACCTCTTTCGCCCCACTGCATATTTGTGTGTGTGTGTGTGTGTGTGTGTGTGTGTGTGTGTGTGTGTGTGTAGAGCTCTGCCAGATAACTGTTCCAGGCCACAGAGGTCTTTCGGTTTTACATGCTGAAGCTCCCTACCACAGGCAGAGGAATAGAGATTAAAAGGGCAGTCATTCTGGACTATTCCGGGGTTCTGTAATCCCTGTCCCAAGGGGGAAACAGACACAGGTCTCCTGTCATTCAATAAAAAGAATCCCATCATTTAGAAAACTAAGTCTGTAGGCTCAGGCCAAACTTGTCTACTTTAGTCTGCCACTGCCTTTTCTTGAGAACAATGACTTGCAGTCCATTAATCTTCTTTTTTCAGTCATTGACAGCTGTCCAGAGAAGACACCTGTTTAGCAGATAGGCTCTAAACAAGATTGTGTTCCTTGTTAGGGAACCTGCAACCACAACAAAGGCAGCCGTGATCACTGAAGTTGGGTTGTTGTATATGTGAGGATTGGGAGATGATACAATGGTGGTTCACTAGTGCACTCATGAATAAGGGCGAACACGATCCACAGGACTGTTGTAAATGGAAGCACTCGCTGAAGAATTAGTGTCAGACATAGTTTCTTAGATAAAGTGGCATGAGGAGCAATGAGTGGTATAAACCAATTTTTTCAGCCTAAGTGTATTTCTTTGTCTGTCAACATCAGGCAGCAGGGAGAGTTTCAAGTGCTACCTCATTGGCAATTAACACATTTTTAGGGAGGCATTAAAATAACAGAGACAGAGCAAATTTCAGAGATTCCACACATGCCTCCACTGATCCTCATTGTTTGTGTACATCTGCTAGCTGGCTGTGTGTGACACAAACTGTGCAAAACTATATACATGTTTGCCCATAGCTATTCCTGTCCCACAAAGGCCAATCAATCAACAACCCCTTGGGTGAGCAATGAGCAACCAAATAAAGGGGGAGAGGTTATCATCACTCTCTGCTTAACGCAGGC
The DNA here is from genome assembly GCA_015164015.2 of Brevimyrus niger. Lineage (NCBI taxonomy): Eukaryota > Metazoa > Chordata > Actinopteri > Osteoglossiformes > Mormyridae > Brevimyrus > Brevimyrus niger. Next base: position 10,697,713 of record JAABNY020000001.1, read on the forward strand.
GACTTCGATAGCCAAGCAAGTGACACCCAAGACCACATGGGAAGTGTGTAGTCTGGTGTGTGATGGCTTCACTCAACATGACAGAACAGTGATGTAAAGTTGATGCAGATAACGTGTCTTTCCAGAAAAGCCTGCTCTTCTTAGTTACATTTCTCATTCCTTATTCATCAAAGGATCACAATCAAAAATCATATGTCCTTATTCTGACAGCAGATAACAACAACTGTGTAAACAATTACATATTTTATATATAGCTTTCTTAGATGTAGTGATGCACTTCTTTGGAAGTAACAAGGTCTGATGAGTTAATATCATGTCAGGAGAAATACAATACCTTCATCAAAGTCATACTCTGAATTCCAGGAAGGTTTCCACAACAGATGTCCAAGATCTCTCAATCAATACTCTAATCAACAAAAAGATTAATTTGTGAAACAACTATTTACTATATAGTCTGGCTTTACATAAATGAATTTGTGGTGTATATCTTTTTATGTGCGAATGTAAATTTCTATGCTTCATGATTAGGCTAATATCCTTTCATCACCACATTAGGTCATGCTAACGATTGACTAGACCTGACTATCCCAAAGTAAAAAAAAATAATTGCACAAGTTGCACACACACCCATTGAGGGAGGCGTAAGAAAGCATTGAAACTTTCTGAGTTCCTTAAAAAAACACTTAAAATATGCAGCTTAAGCAAGAACAAAAGATCTGAAGAGAAAAACCTCTGATCTAAATCTATATATTTTTGTGAAAACATCCAGCAAACTATTATCCACTTGCATCCATGTTCCGCTCTGCAGTTTTCCTCTGGCATGAAGATGAGTAACAGGATGCTCTTACCTTTTGTTGTGGGCTCTGGCATTGTGAATGATGCTGCTATACCAGCGTGACCTGATCACAGGTAGGCTGCGAGCCCCAGGGAAGAATGCCGGAGTGAGGGTCTGGGAAAGGGACCCTTTGCACAAGCGTGACCAAAGATTAGGTGGAAGATGAAAAGAAGAGAAATGGACCTTCAGTCCACAGGAGTGGCAGCTCAATGACAAATTAGGGGGTGACAGGCTACTGGTCTTTATACAGAGATGTTTTGGCCCCTCCTCTAGGTGCTAGACAATGAAGTTACTCTCTCCCCAGCTGCAGCATCACACCCCTCTAGCCTTCCTTTGGACCAGCCCACATCCATCAAAAACTTTTTTTCAGAATAAACCAATGGATTAAAACAGGAGGGATACATATGGTCCTTCAGGCCAGGTTGGGTCAACAAGTTTTCCCTAGCAACACCCATAAGAGCCTTTGACAGGGAACAAGGGCAACTAGGTTGGATTACATACCCCACATGTCATTAGTACTGCTGGATTAGTAATGCCATAGCAGTGAGAGTGCAGTGTACGGGGTGGGGGGCGATCCGGGGAAGTGTGGTAAATACCACAGGGAAGCTTATATTCCTAAAAATTTGCTTCTGCCAGTCTTTACTCACCTGACTCTAACAGTGTGTGTCACATACTGCCTAGGTGATGTAATCTTCTATACAAAAGCAGGTACTTACATCTACATGACTTGGTTCATTAGTGAGTTCGGAGAACCCATTTTATGATTGGCCTCTTTTAACACATAGAAAAGGCTACTATGTTTCCAAGTTCCACAGTAGAAGCAAGAATAAGGAAGAAACAGACGGAAAACACGTATTGATGACAAATAAATGCAACATCACCACTGCTATATAAGCCAGTGAAGCAAGCAGAGAGTGAAGGTAGGGTATGGTAAGAGACTGCAAGAAGGGGCGTGGATTTCACGCCCGCAAAACAACAGACATTGAGTATCGCTTTGCTTTTTTTTCCATCACCTTAAATCAATAGACTGTTTATGTGATGTCAGTGGACTCACTGCTCCTTAAAGCTCACAATGCAGTGATATGCAGCAAGTGGTCCGTGACGATGGTCAGCCACTTGGAGACGGTATTCTGAGTGAAGTGAGGCTTGTGGGCGGTGCTCGTGCACGGTGCCTGACGCAGCTCGAACAAACCGGAGCTACTGGGTGAGTCTGCAGAGCTCCTGCCAAGAGCAAGATCTGCTTAATCCAGGAGGGATTTCATCCATGAGCACCAGCCTGAAAGAGCCAAAGCAATAAATACTAAAGAGATGCCTGGGAGCTAGATATATTGCCTATACTTAGAAAGCTATCATAAACCTTGACATTTGACATATCTGACATGGAAAGAGAAACTGGTGGTGAATTTTAAGATTGGCATCGTTGCTTTAGTTCTTGATTAACCTTTTAGCACTTGAGTGAGCAGTCAATCAATCCCAAGACTTGGGATTCACTCGAGTGAGCGGTAAATCAATCTCGAGAAGAAGACTTGGGCAATGAGGCTCAAAACCATCTGATTGAAAGAAAGAAGCTTGATTAGTTCTGATGTTCCCTCTTACAGCATGTTATCAATAGGTTAAACAGGCCATCTATGGAAACAGTGATGTGTTACAGATATGTGATTACTGTAAGGTAATTCTTTGTACCTCTCTTCTGCTTGCAAACAGGTGGTTGATGATAAGTGCCTTCTTGACAATTCACTAGACAGTCAGGACAGAGGCCCCTAGCAAAGATTCACACACCGGTGATTATGGATTTACCCCTCTACCTCAAATAAGAGTTGAATGCCGCATGTCAGGACACCTCATATATCATTCGACAGTGTTTCCCAATCCGGTCCTCTGGGACCTGCAGGTGGTCCATGTTTTTGCTCCCTTCCATCTCCCAGCAAAAAAAGTGTCCTGTCTGGTAGGGAGCTGGAATGAAATAAAAACACTGACCATCTGTGGGTCCCCGATGACTGGATTAGGAGACACTGTCTTGCGAGACTAATTTGAGGAGAATGAGAATTAGAATAAAAATTAATTGCTTGTAGAGTGTGATTAAGGAATTGTAGAATTTCATGCAACTTGTAAATTGACTAATTTAATTTTCAAGCTTATCATAATCTTCATAAATTTGTGTTCTTGACACTGGAACATAACACCAGATAAACTGGCAATATTTATTTACCAAACTGATGGATTTTTATAAATTGAACTTTCAGTTTTGCTGTGTTGTTGATGCAAAATTCTGTATTGATAAATAAAATAATGCAATGATGCTGGTAATTATTTATTTTGCAATGATCTCTGCATTGCTCTTAGGTGAGGGGGGCTTTGGATCAAAAGAATATTCATGAAGAAGAGCACAGTTAAGGACGGGTCTTGAGAATCTGGCTTATGTAACAGGTTTCAGAGCCAGGTTTGAAGAATGTGGCCTTTCTTGGTAGTAGACACAGAGATCTGCGTTAGACCATATATATCCCAGGGTGGACTCCAGTCAGATGAGGGGGGCTTAGGGTAATATCATGTGGGCCTGATGCAAAGCACCCACAAAACATTTGGAAGTGCTCTGGCTGGACGATGAGTCACATCACAGATTGGTTTTAGCCGTTACGTCATAGCAGGGGAAGAGAAATGGAGTGTGAGTGTTTTCCCAAGGTCTGCAGCACCCCCTGCTGGCTGACCCCATTCTGTGCCGTACACAGGTACACTCCTGTTTTGGAAGTGCATTGTTAGATCAGAGTCAATATAACACTGAAGCATCTGAGTCTCATTCTGGAATTCTAGTATGAAGAACCACAAAACATCTATTGATGTATTTAACATCAGCCTGGACAGTACACCATACTCAACTTCTCTGTTAAAAGGAACCGCAGAAATCCACTCAACAGAACCTGTAGAACAGATGGCCTAATATGTTCAACCACTATTATGCTGACTTCATTTCTCGGAAACATTGTGCCACTTTCAGAAGCTATTGCACAAATTCAGAAATTTTGCCTAGACTGGAACTTCAACATGTGATGTGTTTACTCATCTATAGACAAATATTAAGAACCACAAACACTTGTGCAGACTTCCGCTACTCTCGGTGATAAGGGCATTATTTTAACCACCATTTCTTCCTGATCAGTTTTGCTCCCTTTGGAATACAGACCACCCAACATGGAAGGCATGGACAATGAAACCATAAATAGATTCTTCTCTCCCTCCGCTTAAATAAGGAGATGGAAAATGACTCTGTGTCATGTTCAGAATTTTGGCCCCTGAGAAAGGATCCATCCCAGAGGAATTGTTTTCCTGTTCACATGATCCAGGCCATACTTGTATCAGCTGTGTGACTTTATCTTGAGGATGTGAAGTTTCGTCATGTTGAAATCCTCCCCTCTCTCGCTCACAAAAAAAACACAATTTGTGGGCTTTTCTCTAAATAAAGGATGTTACAAACTGCAGAAAGTTGGTGCAGACTAGCTCGCCTTTTTGCTTGTCCAGGAATGAATGAACTGACGACATTACAGGGTCCTCCTGTCTGAACCTGGACACTGTCAGTAACACCCAGGTGCCCAATGCACTCCAACAATGCTCCAGGTTCTCAGAAACATAAACCTCTCATAATCTGGGTTATTTCACATCATGTGGACCTCTGCTGTCAGAGCATCACGGTGCCCACGCCAGCTCTGTAAGGGCAGGCCTTCCACAGCCAAATAGCACAACGCTTAAGCATTTCATATGACAACATTCAAGCCACATATTTCTTGGAAGAACAAGGGGGCAGAACAGCTCTCCATGTGTTTGACCTGGTAGGGGCTGATAATATAAGGGCAAAATCAGCTGAGAGACTTCAACCATCAGATTTACTACTTATGTCAAACCGGCAGGATTATTACAAAGCAGAAGTAGGCTATTCAGAAATATTGTATCAATATACAGAAATGAAAAAGCATAATATAGGCCTATGGCAAAAATTTCTCCCAACAGTCTTTTGCTATTACATAAAACTTAAAACCAAAATTGTTTCCTAATTCACAATCTAATATTATTAGGCTAGATAATATACTTTTCATACAGTTAATGGGCAATGAACTAAACCTGCTTAACAGGTAACTAAAAAGAGCATATGGCGGTACCTTCCCGTCTGTTAAGCAGAAATATATTTCTGTTTTCATTACTTTTGCCTTAGTTTTTTTTTTTACTATTAGGTTGGTTAACAGGCTATTTATTTATACATGTAAATAACGTTTAGTTTTTTCGAGCGATTTTATATACATAAAATTTACAATTCTGAAAATGTGGGGATGGCTGTGGGCAAAATATTTTGACAAATACACAAATCATTGTGTTAATAATTGCGGCATAATAAATAAAATAATTAAAAATTTGTGAGTATAAAAGTGAGTTTTATAAAAGTATAAAACTTCCCCAGCTTGACTAAATGGTTTGATATAGCCTCACGTCTCTGGGGGTTTTGGGTTTGAATCCCGTTCCTGCTGTAAATGTGCGAGCTTTCCGTATTTTTCCTGTACTGCCGCCCTACCGCACCGTGTGTATTAAGCTAAACTTTCATTTAAGCGGCGTTTTACTGACCTCTACTGGCCAAAGAAAGAAAAAAAACTTTATATAAACTGTTAAATGATGCCTACACAGTGCATGCATTTCTAAATAATAATAATAATTGATACTTTATTGATCCCTATGGGGAAATTCTTTTTACACCTCCCCCAACGTACTCTCTGTTAGTGAGAACAAGCTTAAGCAGCCACCTGTTGAGGTTAAGGGTCTTGCTCAACGACCCACAGATGGACCGAGGTCAGGCTCAAACCAGTGACCTCCATGACTATTTTGCCCATTTTGTCTTTTCAGGAACTACTATGTATGGTTTAAATCTATGAATAGAATGTATTTTTGGAGAAAAATAATGATTTACAGAAAATGTGTGTATTCGCACTAATTCCAGGGTAATTCTTACACACGTTCTGTTTGCAACTTAACATTATTCTGGACACTGCTGTCCTAAATATGTCTCATCGGAATGCCATAATCGCATCTGTTCACACATAGGACAATGCCACTTTAAATCTTAAAGTACATATTGTTTATTTGTTTTTTATCTGTTGAGACTATGTATGTATAGTCTCAGGGGATATTCGGGGTTACATTTCACTGCAAGTTATATGTGTATAACTGTGCATGTGACAATGAAACTTCTTGAATTTAACTGAATTTATGATATGTGTGATCTGATTAACAGATGCAATTATGCATATATAGGGCAACATCTTCAAAATCATGCAACAATTAAATTAACTCCTCAAAACCAACCCAATGTTATCAGATTAAATTTCAGATGAACTGTCCTAGCCAAGACACACATTTAGTGTAAATCATTTTATTATTTTTTTTCCAAAAATACATTCTATTCATAGACTCAAGACATATAGAGTAGATCCTCAAAAGACAAACAACAAAAAATAAACAAAAAAACAGAAATCTCCGCATTTATGGAGCAACAACAGGTTCCCTGGGTTTCCTAAACGCGGGAAGCTTATATTGCCTTGGAGGAAAATAAGAGAACAATGATTACTGACTAATTAAAAAATGATAATAAAATAGAGCTAGAGTTTATCAAAGTGCCACATGTCCCCAAGATACCAACAAAGAGCCTTTATTCTTGCAAAATAATCGCACACACAAAATTAACCAATGTATATTTACAAAGCTTAGTTAGGATTTTACCACTGCAGTGAATATCAGGAAGGTTGCAGCATTACAGGAAGCCATTGCAACACACTATACATCAAAACATATAATTTATGAAGGACAGGAAAAATGAAATTACACCATGATAAGAGAGAGACATTTTGAGTGGAACATGGATATACGTGAGCATAGGTCTGCAGTGACCACAGAAATAGGGATTGGAACCTCGGATCACAGCATCAGAAACAGTTCACCATTTTAGGCATTTTTTTCTCAGAGCAATTAGCATGGTTAGTATTGTTCTTACTAGGCATTCAGCATTTACATGTTTTGACCACTTTAGCCAAGCCTGAGCGTGAGATCATAGTCACTGTCACAGGGATAGTGTCCATACCAGCCGTGCCAGTCTGGTGGCAGAGCGTCATAGTAGACCTGCTCAGTGGGGCCGCACTGGTGGTGAGATACATCTCGTGGGGGATGGGCAGGGGCGTGGCACTGCGGGTGGCCCGAGCTTAACCGCTGCAGGATCAGGGGGTTGAACTGGTAGGTGAGCTTGCGGCGGATCTTGACGATCTCTCCGGTGCGGCTGTAGTTCCGCAGAGCGCGCGCCATCTTCTGGTAGGTCATGGTCTTGCGATTGCCCTTGCGCTTGCCCCAGCTCTCCGCTAGCCTCTCCTTGTTCTTTGACACAAAATGGAAGGTGCCGTTGCTCCGGTCGGCCCACTGGATGGAATCGGCCATGCTGGCGTCATGCAGGGCCTCGTGCAGGTATTCATAAAGGCGAAGCTTCTTCCGGCCTGTTGGGGTCACAGATCCCAAAACCTACTAGTTCAGTTGTATTAAAAAAATTCCTTCCCTCCCCAGGAATCATTATATCAACCCACCTTTCCCATTCCGCTGTGAGGGAAACACTGGGTAAATCTGAGGGACTTCACAGGGCGTAGAAGAGGAATTAGAGGTCTCCTGCACAGTGATGCCCCAGGACTGAGGCTAGGAGAGAGAATAGTCAAGTCACACGTTAACATTTCACATTTATTTATAAAAACAACACAATGACATAAACAAGAACAGAGGTAAAACACGGAGCTATATGCCTCACAGAGGGTGTGCAGCTGGCTGTTTGTTCTGGAAGCTGTATTACAAGTGTGAACACTCACAGGCAGCTCACTCCATTCGTACGCGTGTCCTGGTGCGCTGGGGACGGGATTCATGGGGTAGCAGGGACCACCAGGCTGTCTGGTTGAACCCGGAACTTCCAGCGTCTCATAGTATTTGTCTAAAACAAAAAAGGCTCAATAATTATGACAGAAGTGGAGGGTGATCAGAGGATCAGAGTCAGGTTACAGGAAAGGCGAAAACTAACAGGACGCAATAGATTCACAGATAAACAAGAATAAACACTGTGATTTGGCAAAACACGGGTAAAGCCGTAACCGTCCATCTACGTGGGACTCTGTGCTTAGCTGGCTCGGTCATGGGATGGCGTGGGGACTCAGGCAAACCCATACCAGGCTCAAACTGCAGCTCGCTGGAGTGCCGCTGGATGACATCTATGGCATCCTGGAACTCTTGGTTAAAGTGCTCCTGGTCCAGATCATTCTGAATGGAAGCAGCAGGTACATTGCATAATCAATCAATAATTATATCAGAAGACATACAGCAGTGTAACTCAGCACGAAGCAGCTTCCAAAAAACAGAGAGCTGATATTCTAACATGATATATAAGGTGAAACCACCGAGGAACCTTAATTAGTAATTCTGACTTATATTACATGCATAAATATTCGTGTTTAAAGCCCAATATTGCCTATTGCTGTCAATAGTCTGATAGACTTTTAAAGATTGCTATGACTGTTTAGTGATACAGAGTAATAACTCACCATTGCTGGCACCTGACGATTAAATGATGCTGGGCCAGAGAGGATGCTGGCTTATATATGTATGATAACCTCCATCCCCCCCAAATGAATGATGTATCAGATAAAGACACAGGTCGTTTTAAATATGTCAACGTCACCTCCTCACGGCACGATCAGAGCACTTTCTGTAACTTCTCTTTTTGTAAATGAAGATCAGTTATTCCTCCCACCGTCAGCCATCATTCCGGCCGGGCCGCCCAACATCGTCCATTTTCACCTGTGCTAATGCACAGCCCAGTGTTTTCTTGGATATTCTGTCATGAGATGCCATTTGGGTCACAGAACAGCAGTGAAGTAGTGGCTCGAATCCTGTTCACAATTAATATGCAAACTTTCAGAAAATTACCTTGTGGATAGATAACTGTAAAAAAAAAAATCTATAGCAAAATTGGGAAACAGTAATGCTCTCTGTCCATCCATCCATCAATCAATCCATCCATCCAACCTTTAACTGCTTCTCAGGGTCAATTGGACCCTGAACCATTCAATTTTTTTTAATCCATGTTTGCAACAAATGATTATAACACACACAACCCTCATATGGTGCATTAAGTGTAACATGGAAAAACTTCTTATTAATTTCTTTACACTCCATCTATAAATGATGTATGGCACTTCTCTTTTACAAAGCATGCCACACAAAATAAAAACCGACTGACATTTATCAGATGTGTTATACATGCAGATCATACTGCACATACATTTACAGCTGTATACTGCATTTATACTAGTAAAGTGTCTTCCTGGGGCAATTTGAAGTGTATAACGGGATTGGGATTTGAACCTGCAACCTTTAGAATGTAAATTTAATAGGAGTTCAAAACCATCGGCACCTAGACAGATGTCTTGATTTCGTCCGTACTTCATCAGTCCAGCTCAGTGCTGTTTTTCAAGGGTAACATCCGGACTATTGCTTGACGTATCTGCTTTGCTTTTCCTGTATTCCCATTGTCGTTCAGCCCAAAAAAGTGCAGTTCCAGGTCTCAGAGCTGCAGCTAGCCATGGCATTTTGAGTCAGTTCTGATCAGTATTGTGGAACAGCACGGTCAGATGCGAGAAATTTCAGGAACATGCTTGCAGTATGAATATAGTAATAGCGCATTTTTCTTATTTATACAGTAGTGTGCAAAAGCCTTAGGCAGTCAAAAGAAACGTTTAAAGCTATTTTTCTGGGTAGTAAGTGCGCATTTGCGGAGAACAGGAAACACAGTTAAACATTAGAACACAAATTAAGAGTAACACAATAAAAACTAGCAAGAATTTCTTCAGTTCTCCAAAAAGTTACTGATACCTTGCTGGACGGCTAGACAAACACCACTTTAGTTCCAAAACCTTTCCTTAGGAGCATCTTAGCCATTCCGTGTATCTATGAAATTTCACTGCCAGCTCACCTAATTAACATAATTAGTGTAAAAAGTCAATGACATATTGATTAGCTATACCAGGCATGCTAGTGATCGAGTAAAAAAATAAATGGGTGTATTGTATAATTGCTGCAAATACTGGGGTGATTTTTGCAGAGGTTTTGCAATGGCTAAGCTAACACACTTTGACAGCCATAATAGCGTAATGCTACACTAACATAAAGATCATTTGGCTGCCTATGACTTTTGCATGGTACTGTATTTTTTACATATCTTTGCAAGACATGGAGGAGTTCTCATATTGTCCATGTGAATGGATTTTGTGCCCTGTGATGGGTTGGTGCCTCATTCTGGGTAATTCCCTGTCTTGTGCCCTCAGCTTCCAGGGTAGGCTCTGGAACCCTGTGAGGAATGGATAGATATCTTTCCATCAGATCATTTTAGAGCTCCGAATACATCTATTTATCATCACTTCCTGAAACACATGGACCATCCTTCTCCACGGATGACCAACCAGCAGAACGTGAAAGTGACCCAAAGAGACTTCGAAGGTGATGCTCACTGCTCACTCACACAGTGTTGAGATAGGCCTCTTATGTCTATCACTCAAGCTTCTCAAAGACAATTATAATGAAATAAAGTCAGTCTGTCATTCAGTCATACCCTAGAGGTATGTCACTCCAGCCAGTTCTCTTGTGTGGTTCCTCGATGGTGGAATGAGCTTCTGAACCACATCTGATCATCAGACTCCCTCTTCACCTCAAGACTGAAGACCCAGCTATGCCCTAAATTCCTCTAGAGGCCTGATAGACCTTTTCCTTCCCTGCATGTTATGTTCAACTTCTGGTCCTTGATCAGTCTTATTAGGTTCTTTCTTAGTTAAGCAGTGGTTGTGTAACTCCGGCTCCCCTACTGCTTACACTTGTACCTGGGCATTCACTGGAAGCTCAGCCTAGCTGCACTCTTGCCCAGTTGACTCCTTGACAGCATGTACACTATCAGTCAATCATATTTGCACACACTGAAGATTTTCTACATTTGCTAAAAATACACGCCGTATTCTTTACCAACAATTAAATTCACAACATGTTCACCATTTGATTACCTTTATTAGCAAGAAAATGTCAGATCTTTGATTCATCAACGTAACCTCGTTTAACAGTTATAAAAGCAGACAAAATTCAAGACATTCTTTCAACAATGGACATTAAATACTGCTCTGTTTCAATGGATGAAACAGGTAATTAGTGCATTTAAAGTAAAATTTCACTGTGCCATCACCACACAACCAGTTAATAGGGTGTCAGACGTGCACTGTTACATACTGTTTGGACGCTAAAAAAGAAATTTGTTTTATTTGACATATCTTAATTTAAAACTGTTCACTCAACTTTGCAATTCTTGACAAGAAGAAAAAAAAATCTGTAGTTTATGAAATAAATGGAAAAGTGGTAAAAACGTTTCCTGGTAGTAAATGTTTGTAATGTGCTATTTGCCTCGCGTCTTAGTGTCTGCTAAGTATACTTCATCTAAATGTAGAGTTGGCCAGGGATTTCAAAGTAACCACAAAATGCATCTGTTTCTGTTGAAATCAAAACAACATTTAAGCTTTTAATATTGCATGCTCAATAATTAAAGGGTCGGGGTAACATTCTTCTAGGGTAAATAAAAAGCCCACATGAATCAGGGAAGGTTCTGCCACCCAAACAAACAGCAACTTTTTGAGAAAAGCCCTCACAACATGTTGGTAATAAAATTTTTAAATATAAACTGACAGGTTCCATCACTTCCCCTTTCAGAGTGAGAGAGGTAGAGATTTGCCACCTGGCCAACAAGATGGAGAGATTAAGGTCCGTGCTGCCCCAAGGCTGGAAATGCAGAGATTATCATGACCATGCAGGAGAAGTTGATGCAACAGTAGACATGCTACTGGCATTTAACTCCTGCGTGCAATGAGTAACAGACTGTATACATTTGTGAGGGTTTGCCTTGAACCTGCTCTTGACACAAGAAAACAAAATGCCATTTAACCAGATGTTAATCATACACACAAGTCGTGCCCAAATGACTTGTTACATCTGCAACACAAGACTCTTGGTGTAATAAAAAAGGCGAATGTAGGGATGCGTGGTGATGAGCGAGCAGATTAAATGTTTCATATTTAACAAGTTGTTTGGCTCTTGACTGACTAGTGGCATAATTCAGGCATGGAGAAAACAAATCTGTACCCTGGAACATGTGGATTGCACCTTCTTACAGAATAACAACAATTTAGCAGTTGGACAGTTCACAGGAGTACTTTCTAACCATCATATCTGCTTTACAATCCACAGGTGTGTTTCATGTTTATGGTATGCTTTCTGCAATGTAACACCATTAGCATGCTATAAACACATTTATATACATTGCTGCAGCATGCATTTCAATATTACTGATGCAGAAAATGAGTAGAAGACACGATACAAAGGATATAAGAGGCCCAACACAGCGTCCAATACAGAGGCTACACGTGCAAAGGACAGTCATGTGACCAAGACAAAGTTTTATGTTTACAATTTCCAGTAAACCAGGTGGGAGTGGATTTTATCTCATGGAACAAAAGCTCTTTCCTTCCTCTTCTCTGCAGCCCATTTAAAAAGGACAACTACTATCAACAGCAATACAGGAAGAGCCCTATAACCACAAAGTACCTGCCGCCCCCCCGCCCCCCCCCGCACTCCACTTCTTTGTTCCCTCAGTGCCGAGTGAAAATAAAGAAGTGCCCAGAGCTGAATAATCTCCCTAACAATGGCGTGCAACACAGAGTCAGGGCGGCACAGTAACAGATTTCACGGAGACGGCCAACGCTGGTATCGGAGCGAATGGCTGCACCAGCCGCCTGCATCTCTTTGTGTTGATCGCTCATGGGGCGCCTGGGCCAAATGAGGCGCCCCCCAGGGATCACCCTCCACTCCTGCCGCAGGTGGACAGCCATTTCCTCATACGCCAATTATCTCGTAATCGACACACACTATCACACTTCCACTTGCACTGGCCCACAGGTGTGAAAAGATAAGACAATTAGAACGACCATAAGTGCTCCTTATATACATAAACAGTTCACTTATCATTTTTTAAGCTTTATATGACTCTATTATATATACAGTACCATGAAAAACATGAAGGCAGTCAAATACAATGTTTACATCAATTTATCTGGAAAGTAAGCGTACATTAGCTCAGATAAAAAGATACAATTAGAATATGTGCAAATTAACAGTAACACAATAAAAAATAAACAAAAAACTTCTTATGTTCTCCAAAGAAAAGTTGCAGATATCTAGATGGATGGTTAGATGAAGACGGCTTCAGGTTACAAACCTCTCCTCGGGGGCACCTCAGCCATTCTGTGTAATCATTAAATTTCACCACCAACTCAATTAACTAAATTATTTATTAATAAAAATTTAATAAATGACTCAGTGAGGTATTGATTAATGAAACAACTTGTGCTAATGGTCAAGTCAACAAATGTATGGATATGTTTGATGGTTAGTGCAAATACTGGGGTAACTTGGGGAGAGGTTCTGAAATGTCTAAGCTGATACACTTTGACAAACATAATATCATAGTTTTACACCAACATGAAAATCATATAAAAATCATTTTCTTTGATTGCCTAAGACTCTTCCACAGTCCTGTATATCATACATGTCCAAATGTATGTGGTTTTAATTCTATCTTGCAAATTAAAGCGTTTTATGAAAAGTATGTAGCTGCATCATAATAAAACAGAATATCACTGATTTTTTTTTAATGATACCACTGAGATTTCTACAGAACTGTCTCTTGCCACATGAAAATCATCACAGTTTAGTGGAACGTCCTTTGTATGGTAGCAAAGACAGGTAGGAGCCATGGTAATTCAGAACACAGACCAGTAACCTGACAGGTAATGATTCAAGTTCCAGATGGGCTCTTTTTGAGATGACCTTTTGTTTTCTACAAACTTTGAGGAAAGTTCTTAACCTGATGTGCTTTCTTTATCATCATCCAGCTACTTATGCTGATAAAACAAATTCACTCTATACTGTATAAAAGCATTAAATTGATTAAATGGACAAAACAACAGTAATAGTAATATTAAATGAGACTGATTAAAGCAGCAGTTACTATAATCAATGCCAGGCCTGCTGCATCTACGTCATCCTACCACGGGACTCAGAATTTAGTTCTTGCAGCAAAATGATTATCGTGTGGCTCAGTAGGCCCATAAATTGGTAAACTTAATCCAAGGGCTCCCCTTTTCTTTAAGAATTAAAATAATTGCCCTTTGATAAGATCTGGCTGACTGCCAAACAACGGCATTTATAAATATATGTTAGCTTTCGTTAACTATAGTAATTGTATTTGACATGGAATGCGTTTTAAGGTTACCTGTCAGAAAATAACACTACAGGAATGGCACTACTACTACTACTACTACTACTACTACTACTACTACTAATAATAATAATAATAATAATAACAACAACAAACCACTAACTGTGCCTTATATCCGTCACTGTCACCTCTATTCAAAGTGAAACACAGTTATAGCTATATGCATATTTGATGCATACATGTAAATTGTCTCTCATGAGACATGGACCAGCATAGTTAAGCTTCGCGTAAGGGTCCAGCTGCCCTCCTTACTCATAATCAACATTCCTCTGATAGTCTGAGCAGAGATTTGAACCTGGGTCCCTCGGATCCTGGAATAATTGATAATCATCCAATGTAAATCACAACGCATTGTTACTTCACTGGAAAAAAAAATCGCAAGCCATTTTTGATGTTTTATTTTGATTATCTCATTAGATTTTCTTCTTCAGAAAACGAAATGGAACATTCCTTACCCGCAGTACCCATCCCTTAGTCGCAGGTAACTGTCCACTACACGGCTCACCAGCCAGGAGGCTCCCTGCTTTGGAAAAAAGCACCAGCTATACAGCGAAATGTACACGTAAATACGCCAGGGAGTGAATTCAGACAAATAGCTATTTTGGCCTATTAACCAGAACGAACTAGCGAAAGGTGGGAAGTTATTGGGTATGTGGGGTACTTGATGCTTCCTTAAGGAACATAATTTCAATTACTGTAGCTGATAAGAAATTATTTGATTGTAATTTGTTTATCAGAGGACACGGCTTACAGTGAATATCAGCGAAAAGTTAAATTATCAATACTGAGTTAAAGCAGGGCTTCTACAATGTTTGAAGGGAGCAGTGTCGGTCTTTATTGCTGAAAGTACGGCAAACATAATATTACAGCTGCAGCTCCCATTGCGTACAGCGCGGCGGAGGCAGAGTGCAAAAAAACATTTGCGATTTTTTTTTAATTATTATTACGTTATCACTCACGTGACGCATACAACGTCATCCCTTTCGTCGTACGCGGAAGTAAAAGTTAAATACCGGAGAGAAGCACATTCTTTACGATTTAACTTTTGTTTTAAAAGTTCTATTTCAAGGTTTAATTAGACTAAAAAATATAATTCTTTTATATATGTATTTTAAAATCCAAAAGTCTATCAGATTGCGCTTAATACATTTCGCGACGGTTTAAACTGGAAACTAAAAAATAGTTTTACCTTGAAGTCGAGGACACGTCACTGTATTTCCGAGTGGAGTACTCTACCAGGTTGAAGGAGGAATCAGGCTTGGGAAAATATGGGTACGATTTTAAAATTCATAAATAATGCTTCAAAGTACATAGCAGGCACTTTAAGACTGCAGCCCTTTATCATTTCTTTTTGCTGATGTGTTTTATTTTCCCATCAGTTCAGCGATCCGGCTTTAACAGGAAATAACCCTCTCAGCAGCCGTAGCGTAGCTAAACGTTGGCGTTATTTTGAGACAGCTCAGTGCTGTCGTGCTCACCTGACTCGTCTCGCGAAAGCGTCGGTGCCTCGCTGCACATTCTAGTTTTCAGGCTAACTGCTTGTCAAGCTGATTAGATGTAGTGCGTTGGCGTACGAGTATTGCTTTTCTCATCATAATATCGTTTGTTTAGTTACTACAATCAAATCATTGTGATCGCATGCTGCTTCGCCATTAAGTGAATTCATTAATCAACTTAATCAAAGGTAAGTTTCCTGAAGTCCCCTGGGTCATAACCCTTACGGTCCCTCTCCACAGGCGGGTTTTTTTCCAGTCTCTTTTCCGGCCTCTTCGGCTCCAGAGAGATGCGGATCTTGATCCTGGGACTGGACGGCGCCGGGAAGACCACCATTCTTTACAGGCTTCAGGTCGGAGAAGTCGTCACCACCATTCCTAGTAGGTATATTTATTGAAACTTGACGACCTCAAGAAGCTGGACTACCTTCAGTTCTTTTAGGACTTTTGCCAGATAAACCCCACTAAAACAATCGAATGCAAGTATTTCTGCCAGCGGTGTGTCCTATAAAACACGGGCATTGAACTCAGTCGGACCCATCTGTTTCCAGCTATTGGTTTCAACGTGGAGACTGTGACATACAAGAATCTGAAATTTCAAGTGTGGGATCTCGGGGGTCAGACCAGTATCAGGTACAAACGAGTCCATCATGCCACATGGCCTCCCTTGTGCTGGCAGGTCACAAGGGATGTTGCATCATCATTAAGTATGTAAATGGAGCTTTTTACAGTAGCTTTCATTCTTTCTGTCACCTTGCCTCTTAAGGCCATACTGGCGGTGTTATTACTCCAACACGGATGCAGTGATCTATGTGGTGGACAGCAGTGACCGGGATAGGATGGGAATTTCCAAGTCAGAGTTGGTGGCAATGTTGGAGGTAAGCGAACGGGACTCCAGATAACAGGATGTTGGCAGGACAAGGGTTTTGATATGCCAGTTTGGAGACAGTGTTGACAGATTGTTTGGCCTCTGCCCCATGCAGGAAGAGGAACTGAAAAAGGCAATCCTGGTAGTGTTTGCTAACAAGCAAGACATGGAACAGGCGATGACACCTACAGAGGTGGCAAACTCCTTAGGCCTCCCGGCACTGAAGGACAGGAAGTGGCAGATCTTCAAAACGTCAGCAACCAAGGGCACAGGACTGGATGAGGCCATGGAGTGGTGAGTGAAGGCCGACATGGAACAGTCATCTTAAAAATAACTGCAGAATGTATAATTTATAATCTCATTAGGCATATTGTTAAAGACAGAGGACTTATGTTTTCCCCTCCCCTAGGCTTGTGGAATCGCTGAAGAGCAGACAGTGATGTCAGCAGTGACCTTCCGTTAATCGTCCCCCCTGCCCCCGCACCCTGTGTAAATACTCCTCAGTTACACCCAGCACTCTATTCCAACCCAGGGAAGAAGTTGCAGCTCCTACTGCAGAGGAAGGACATTACTGTAGCAAGGTGTTGGGAGGTGCACACAGTCTCCAGGTTAAACAGCTGTCCTGGCACTCCGTGTGCTAGTCTTTTGTATGGGTACCCATTCCTTTCCATGTGCAAGATTTGAGTTGTGTGGTCAGATTTCATTCTTTGCACTGAGATTTTCAAACTGCTGTTTTGCTATGTTTTAGTTGACACTAAATGTTTTCAATGGTTTTCCACACCTGTTCTGCATATTTATTTATCGGCTTAAACGTGGAGTGGACTCGTAAATTTATATGAATTCACACTGAATAAATCAAAAGGGTTATTCAGTTTCAAAAGCTTGACATTTGTCCAATTTTCGTACATAGCGCTCAGTGCAGTTAATCTTACATTACACCTTCACAACTCATTGACAATTGTACAGAGCAATCATCTTTAATAAAAAAGGATACAATAGCAATTGCAACTTTACATGTTATTTCTCAAACCTCTGATATGAAGTACTGGGCCACGTGATGGTTTAACCTAATTCACAGGGGTGTCTGGGCATAAAGATTCTCACTGCATTATTGCCAAGTCTCTTAACGTATGACTGCGACTCTTCTTTGCCTTGTATCCTGGCCGCAGAAACTCAATCTTTCTCTTTTTGGCCACGATCTTACTCTGGTGCTTCTTCAGCTTTCTCTTGGCTGCAACATCAGGGTTGGCAACAGCCTATCAGAGCAAGAGAAGTGATTATGAATTGATCTTGTTTACGGGTCAGAATTCAGCCATTTGGCTCGCATTCACAAAGATGATTCACGGTAGCACATTCCTAAATATACATCATTAGAAGCATGTCTATCCTAGTAGGTGCAATGATTTCCACCCTGAAAACCCATGTTCACTTTCATTGAGACCAAAATAAGGTCACACTGTTTAGATGTCCACAGCAGGCTCTGTGACTCACCTGCATTGCTCTGTGCCTCTTGCGCGTTGCCCTTCTTTGTGTGGCCTCTTTCTGCACAGCAGCAAAGGCCAGAGAGAAGTCCTCCAGGCCCACCTGCTTCTTTAGCAGACCAATCAGCTCCTGGGACAGGTTCTTCAGGGTGGGGTCTGGGACAAAGACCATGGCAGACCATGTTGCTATATGGCTGTGACCACAATCCTACAAGGTTCTTGTCAACTTCAGCGGCAAAAAGACATCCTTCATAGATACTGATCATGTCTTGGTCTTATCCTGGGGATTTACCGTTTACTGTTCTCTTCCAGAAAGAAATCTTATGCCAGACTTGAGTGAGCAGTTGGCTTCATTAATACTGTCTTTTAGTTTTTGAATAAAATAACTCCAAGCAGCTACAAGCACCTTCCGAATTGGTTTTTAAAATAATTTTGAAAAACGTTCCCTATTTTGCAACAGTAGCTCCGACTAAAATTTTTACCCTATACCAATGAAACCTAATTAAGCAAACCCTTCGTGACACCCCTCTAATGTCCCACCTTGCTCAGCATAAGTACTCTCCAGCTCTCTGAAGAGCGGTGTGATGATGGTGGTGAGGTATGGCCCAATCCTCTCTTTGCCCAGGTCCATTGCCATGGCGCCCAAGAATTTAAACACACACGTTCTCTGCCAAGACAGACAAACACCAGTCCACAACAAATGTCTCACAGTGAACCAGTCTACCAGGAAGTTGGCTGGCTGGTTATAACCAGGCAGAGTATTTCTTAGAGTAAGACTTCTTCACCTTCAGTGGAACTTTGGGCGTATCTGCTGCCTCCCTTTTTGCTAAGACGGACAGCTTTTTCATCACCCACAGTAAGGAGGGAGGCCTCTTCTTCTTCAGCTCATCATCATCTTTTTCCTCATCTTCCTCGTGCTCTTTATCCCCCTCAACATTGGCAGTCTCAGACTCAGGCGAGATCAGGTAGATCACCTTTGCCACGAACAGCAGATTTTTTATCACCTTGGAACAGAAGGAAGCGGCATTGGCAAGTGGAGAGATCAATATCTGTGACAGTAGTTGTATTAGGCCATATTTTGGTCTGAACTGTACATGAAAGTTCTGATACATCAACTGAAAATTAAAATGGATACCATTTATAAATTCCTCTGCTTAACCAGAGAGGCAGTGCAATCATAGCATTCATAACCAGCTATGTATCTGGGGATATTCAGTAGAATGTAACCCAACCCTTACACAAATTCATAAGAAAATAATTAAATGCACTAACAAGAGACAAATAGTCAATATACATCTTTGCAGTGGGAATTACAGTTCCTAAAACGTACAGAGTGTGTGTGTGTGTGTGTGTGTGTGTGTGTGTGTGTGTGTGTGTGTGTGTGTGTGTGTGTGTTTAGCTCTAATCTGGTCTGATGAGTATTTTGATGTCTGCGGAACCTGTGACCTCCTTGGGTTCCTAGACTTCTGTTGACAGGGGTGCCGAAAGGTGGGGAGCAGAGGCTAGAGAATTTGGAAAATAACTAGATTGGTCTGGACTGGGGGGCTCAATATGATATGCCTTCATGGGGGGCAAAATCTCTAGCAATACCCCTGCCTGTCGAGATAACGCCTTAGTCAGGTATGCATGTGGGACCTCCGTTGTTGGTTAGTTTTCAGACAGCAAGATTGATAGTTCCATGATGCTGTACAATAGTCTTCGGAAAAAATAAACTATCCAACAATGCAATCACGTATTGTTTAATAATAATTCATGAATTCTCACTATTAAAACAGACACTATATACAAAAGAATTGGACTTTTATTACAATGAGCAAATCTAGGAGCTACACACTGAATCCACAAGCTTTTCTAAAGACACGTACAAACCTTAATTCTTACTAAAAATATGCCAATTTTACAGAACAAGGTCTGATTGTCCTGATGGTCAATACAGTCCTGTAATTGTTGCTATGGTAATAGAACCCTCTGTCTTTCATTGGGTGATGCCAAACATTCCATTCCCAGGCCTTGTGTGAGTCAGTCAGGATAAAAGATATGCCGGAGACGTCCTACCTGCTCGCCCATTGACGCATCAAGAAACTTAGACTGAAGCTGATGACAGAAGCACAGGACGAACTCCCTCATCTGAGAGGAGGGAGGGAAAAAAAGTGAATAAGGGTCACTGCTGGAGGCTCAGAGCCCTGACATCCAAAACCATTCAGATAAGGTCAGATATGAATGAGAGTTTTGTATGAGCAGAGTTTTGGATGCTGAAAAATTGCCAGGATATGAAACTGTAATTTAATACCACTGTCTATTGTTTTTGACTTCAAAAGCAGTGCAGGGAGGGATTTCATGCAAAGCATCTCTCAAACCAATTTATCATGGGTGATTTGATGTGCTATTTTGATTTAGTGAAATGGTGAAAATAATAGTTTTCCTGAGAATCCAGCAGTACACACTTAGCAGCAAATACTGATGAAGCACTTTAAGCATCTTTTAATCTTACCTTCCTGTCGAGGTTAGTTACCAGGAAAATTGTGGCAACTGGTCCAGTCGCTGGGTCTCCGTCCTGTTGATCTCTCCACCGGCTGACCAGCTCCTCAGGTTTGTGGGCCGCAAACAGTTGTCCAAACACTTGGGAGGCAGTCAGCCACACCCAGAAGTGAGGGTAGCGCAGGTGAGCATGAATGTGACCTGAAGGAGAAGCAGGAGAACATCATGCCCACGGATCTATCTCAGGCCATAAAGAATGCGAGTTACAGCTCCGCTTGCTACTGCTTTACACCAGCTGCCAAAATGCATACTGCCATAACGCGTAAATGCTAAAAATTGACGTGAAATTGAGTTCATGTTAAATACGAATTTGTGTCATGGTTCAGGTATAGCAAAGGGCGGCCATGTGCCCCCGGTCTTACTCCACATGTTAGCGAGGGTTTCACTCGGTTCCTGCAGTTGAAGGAAGTTGCAGTCCTTGATGAGCTTCGTCAGAAGCACCAGGTAGCTAAAGAGCATTCTGTCAGCAGCCTTCTCGTCTGCTTCCTCATCGATCTGATGGGTACAGACAACCTTTTCACTCATGCAAACTATTTTGTGGGCAGTGGTGCCTTGATGTTAGGGATGCGCACTTATAATAAAAAGATTGTAGGTTCGAATCCCCCACCAGCAAGGTACCATCCCCAAGCACTGCTCCCCGGGCACTGAATTAAATGCCCCCTGCTATGTCACAAAAGTCACATATGGGTTAAATGCAGAGGACACATTTAGTTGTTGCGCACTGTGTGCTGTGGTGTGTTAACAATGACCACTGATCACCTAATTCTAATTAATGTGCACATATGGATATGGCTATTACTCTAACCTGCAACATGTCTAACAAGCCTACACCCAGGACACCATGTTTACTCACTGATTTATGATGTATAAGCTCTGTTACAATCGATCAATGGACATACAACATTTTAATCTTGCCTTATCTATTGAATTAATTTGTAGGGTATCAGATCAGTTTGTAGTACCAGGGCTGCTGCCTAAAAAATAGAATTGATCTGAACACCTTAGGAGGACCGAATCACTCCTGGTGGCCATTTCATCCATCTATGTCTTTATCTTAGCATGCTTATGAGGAACCCACGTCTTCATAGTTGTCGGGGTTGATCTCTCTCTCGATGAGCGGAAGCAGGGTGCTGAGGCGGTGAGCAAACTGCATCCCTTCCACCTCCACAAAGAGTCCACAGATCTGTGCACCCAGTCGTTGATGGGAGACCTAAACGCAAAAGAGACAATGGTTATTGTAGGGGTCAAGGGTAGGCCACCATTTTCTTTACCTCCTGCCCCCATTCCTAGTTAGATGCTGGTCAGATAAAAAATATCCATGGTGGGGGATGATCAAAACTGCTCACCTTGTCACTGGAGAGCCAGGTGCTGACAAGAGCATACATGTTGTTCTGATGATCCAGGTCGATCTTTCCCAGCAGGGATTTTATCACCAGTGCTGCCATCTTCTTACAGCCTGGGGAGTCGTCATTGACCACGGACAACGCCAGAGGCACAAAGAACAGGCCGCAATGTTCGTGTAACAGGTCCTAGCAGAAACAAAGATAAGTAGCATTGAGGAAGCCACCTTAGAAGCACTAGTCATTTTGGATGTGGCTGCTAAATATGTTAAGTAAATGAAATATAAGAATACCAGAGGGAAGGTCTGGATTATGTAGGCCAACATTTCCAGCGTAGACTCTCTCCCCGTGTCATACGCATATCTGAAGGAAATGAGTAGGTGAAGTCAGTCACTGGACCACAGGAGTGCTCTTCAATAATCACAACAACCTTATCAAAGTACAACGCATGGTACACTCATCGTTCTGCCTTACGTCAGTTGCGCCACTACAAAGTCCAAGTGTGCCTTTAGCTTCTTCCCCAGGGGATAATCCAGGAGGTACTTCATGTAAATCTGGAGCAGGAAAACCATTTTAATCCCACTCATACTCCGCGTCACCTTCACAGTTAGGTCAACCCACTCAAGAGGCGCTCACACCTGTCTACACTGCAACCTGACTTGTCCATTTGGACCAGTGATGGACAATTTGGCCACTTTCTTTAAGACGTCCTCCATCTCAGGGACCACCAGCTTCCTCGAGAGGATAGCCTGCAGCAGAGAAGTTAACAGAGAATAGGAAAGGTTAGCTGAGCTGAACCTGTTCAGCCTCGACCAAAGGAGACTAAGGGTAATGGGGGGGGTGGGGGGGGGGGGGGAGTGTGCAGAGGGGCTA
>JAABNY020000001.1:10720663-10732306 GCA_015164015.2 Brevimyrus niger
GCGTGATCCAGGTATATAAGATTCTCACAGGTCTGGATGCTGTTCAACCAAATAGTTACTTCAATATTCGTTCAAATACATGACCTCATGGCCATACATGGAAATTAGAGGGAGAACATTTTAAATTGGATTTGAGAAAGCTCTTCTTTACACAGCGTGTAGATAGAGTATGGAATATTCTTCCTGTTAGTGTAGTGCTACATAAGCTAAAACACTGGATTCCTTTAAATCGGGGCTAGATAATATTTGCTCTGAGCCATTAACTGAGTTCTCTCCAAACGAGCTTGATGGGTTAAATGGCCTCCTCTCATTTGTAAATTTCTTGTGTTCTAACAGGAGCATAAATTCGTATGTTGAGCCACGGAAGGCATGAACAGATGAGGGACAATCTTGTTATGGGGGGTTACCTTCAGTAGGCCAAAGGCAGTGGCTTGACGAGATCGATCATAAATGTCCTCCTCAGCATATCCCAGCAATACCTGCAACTGCTTCTGAGAAACCGGTTGTTTTTTTGCACACTTCACGAGGATAGAAATGGTCTGGCAGGGACACAGAAAAGGGGAAAAAAAAAAGAAAATGACTCCCAGAAACAAGGACATAACGATAAAGAACAAACAGGAAACAGGTGAAACATTTAGCCTCTCAAGTAGTTAAGTGCCCAATTGCATGAAACTACAAGCTAAATGTATTTGTGTAAATTTCTTTGAAGTTCATGCGCAGCTATGATAGAGCTGTACAGAACTGAAAACAAACAAATGTCCATGGCATGTATGTAGAAGCAGGGCCTGGTGGCCTTTGAATCACCTTAAAGCAGTTGACAACCAGATTGAAGTTCTCCCCACGAGCTGCCCCAGCCTTGGCATAGTCCTTCAGCAGGATGAAGAGAGTCTTGGTCATCTGTTCTGAGCTCTCTGCTAGTGACGGCAGAGGAAACTTCAGGACCCACGTGAAGGCCTGCAGTGCTTCTGTTATCACCTGCTCAGACAAACACGTGTCACCTTGTGTTACATTCACACATGCGCAGTGCAGAGCAGTTCCAGCTCTTGCAGTAGCATGCAAATGAGCTCGGTCAAGCACTCGAGTGGCGTCAGGAGCCAGTGCGTCCTAGGCTCCAACCCACCAACTGAGGGCAGCACTGAGGCAGGTCCTTACCTTGACGTGCATGGAGTTCAAGCAATCCAGCAGCAGGGGAACAAACGGATCCAGCATCTCCAAGGTGGTCGTTTCAGATGAGTTGACCTTTGACTTCTTTAGACTTAGGTGGAGTAGCTGAAGTCGATGGGGGTGGGGGGGTGGGGACACAGGGTTCATTTACGGTTACTGAAGAATGAGTAATACACTAAGTTCATGAAAACCCCAAAGATGCTGAGACCAAACAGATATAAAACATCATAAAACATACGACTCCAATAAGATTCCCACCTTCAAGCCCATGTCGACCAGGATGTGCATGTTTGTTCTACTGCTGATTAGAGCCTTCTGGCCACCCCTCTTGGGGGTGGGGGGCAGAAGCAGACAGCTGGGAGGGGGAAGCCTGGGGTCTGGAGGGGGCAGAGCTGACACCTTACCCCTGCAACACATAACAGCAAAGAAACTCATCTCAGGATCCAAAAGACTCCCAAACGTTCATCCATAGAAGTATGGGATTGTTTACATTGGCAGAACTACACAGATATGAGGGCAGTGTGCATGTGCGTGTAAATATTACATTGTGAAGATCCAAAGTCTCCACAATGTGATAAAAATCTGTTTTCTACCTTTGCACCTCCCACAAGGATAACCACAATTTTATAAAAATCTCTGGCCGCATTTTGTTTGGTTGCTCAAGGTTTAGGTTAGGGCTGGGTAGGGGTTAATGTTAGTAAGCTGGGATTGGGTTTTTTTCCCCTATAAAAATGAATGGATGGTCCTTACAAAGATATGAATACAAATGTGTACGAGTGTGTGGGGTGTGTTCGTGTGTGCACACGTGAGGGGGGCATACTTGGTCTTCTGCGTGAGGAGAGGCAGGCTCTCGCTGACCAGCCCGTGGCTCAGGAGCAGAATGGACTGAGGTGTCATGCCATTGTTAAGCAGCAGCCCATCCACCAAACGCTGCAGCACAGTGTGGACCCGACGGGACACCTTTAGACTGCTTGTGTTTTCCAGGATCTTCAGAAACGGGAAAATACAAGAAAAAATATAGTGATGGTTCTGAGGCAGAATTATGGAAGGTAGGGTTACGTTTTTGGAACTCCAATGATAAAAGGTTATAGAACCGCAGACAATGACGGTCTGAAAGGTTGGCCTCCTTCCTCGGCCTCATTCATATCAGAACAGTAACAAGCGTGGCTCCGCCTACCTCTTTAAGAGGCAGGATGATCCGAGTGACACACTCCTTCCCAGTAAACTGGCCCAGCAGCTCATAGGACTCCATACTCTTGCTACTACGTGCCTCCATCAGCTTAGACACTATTCCTTTCACCTCCTTCTCTTCAGCAACAGACCCAAAGAGCTCATTGTTGAAGATCTTCCCAAGCATTGAGAGACGACCATTGGGAAGAAAGACCACAAAATGTTAAAATTCAACCAAAGAACACGCAAAATGCCAGTGACCAAAATAAAGGAAATGTAGTCCTAAGTACATATAGAGGTAAATTAGTGTATACCTCCAACAGCAGGTCCAAACAGGGGTCCAGATCTCCACTCTTCATGGTCGGACACAGGCAGGACAATAGCTTGTACACAGTGAAAGTCAGAACATGGATCTGAAAGAACAAAAAGAAATTTCACATTCCATTCTCTGACAAGATTTTTTTCTTCCAAGCTAAGCTTGATATAAGACAAAAACAGTCACCTGATACCCCTTGACCAGAATGCTCTGCATCTCCTTCAGCAAGTACTGCAGGTAACGAGAACCCAGGGTCTCCATGATCTTGATCAGAGTGTTCCGGGCCACGTCTCGGATCTCCTGGAACCGGTGCTTCAGCAGCACACACACCTTCAGTAGAATGCTGTCCATATCAGGACATAGTTAATACAAGCAGGTCTTCGGAAAAAAAGGTCAAAATCAGAATACAAAAGTGGACCCCTGCCCCCACACACACTGACCCTGGAAGGTTGGCCTCCATGACCTCCTGTGGAAGGGTCTGCAGGAGGCGCACCATGGCGAAGGCGATGGGGACCCTCACCGCCACCTCCTCATCCACCTCATTAGACTTTGCCAGCTTGTGCTCCTCGTCCTTCTTCAGCTGAAAGGACAACCACAAGAGGGCGCCATCACTATAAGCTGTGGTGATGTATGCAAATGTCAGGTACACCTCTGAATCAGAACTGGAGAGTAAGGTTCTCTCTCAGCTCATCGAAACAATAGACGGTCCGACGCTGCTCATTCTTATAGAAATGATTCTCAAACCAGTCGTCCGGGTACACTGGACAGATGGACATTTATGTTTTATCTCAGTTCCCAGCACACCTGTAAGGTATTTAGAGCTCCTGGCTGCTTGAGTCAGGTGTTCTGGGAACTGGGATAAAACAAAAATGTCCATCTGTCCAGTGTGCCGAGGACTAGTTTGAGAAACCAGTGTTCTATTAAACCACCTAAAGGCATTAGTGCCAGTGACATCAGCGTGCTCCAAACTCACCCTGGCTGTCAGGCACTTGTGCAGCTTGGGCATGATCTTCTCAGTGACCGTGTGGTGGATGGAGGTGATCAGAACCTCCAGCTCCTCCCTGCTCTGGGGAAGCCCAGTGGGTGCAGTCTTCACAGGCTGCACTGTCATTGCCGAGGTTGGGGGTTTTGATGTCAGTTTTGTGCTCCCACAGTCCGCCTCGCCGGTTTCCGACTCCATGGCAACTGTCTCTGGGACATCTGCCTCCACAGCCTCCTCAATGTCACTTTCGCCTGTGTCCATGGCCACCTCTTCATCTTCCTCAGCTTCTGCACACAAGCCAGCAACACCAGCAGGATGAGAGCGTAAATGGTTAATGGCACCATACGTGTGGCATTGTTTGAGGCCAAATTCACAGAAACAAATGCAACACATATGACGCAAATCGACCCCTGAAAGTTCTCACTTACCATCACCCTCTTTGCTTTTTGCTGCTTCTATCTCTTTGCTCATTGTTTGGTGGTCAAAGTGGAAAGCGTCTAAAACAATCACCAGCAGACTGTAGGGAAAAGAGAAATCAGTCAGTGGGAAACGCACTCCATTTGCAAAACCCTAACCCACGCAAGTGGACACATGCCTGACAGACAGTTTCTGGTCCGCTTGTCCAGTCTGCAGAACGTGGATGAAGTGCTTGAGGTAATACAGGTACTTGGACCAGGTGAGACATCTGCACACAGCTCCAAGAACTTCTATAGATGCCGAGGTCACGTTCTCGTACTGTGGAAACATGGGCACAGTTAATAGACAGACACACACATCTTCCCTCCAGAACACATAGAACAGCTGCTACCTTGAGCATCTTTTCACTGAAGAGAGCCGTCATCGCATAGGGCATGATGTAGTTCTGTAGGGACCGGGATGACATCACCACGGTGCCTTCCGTCAGCTGCTTTGCAAACTTCCTGAGCGCTCGCCCTCTCCTGTGGATCTGAGGGAGTAATCAAGGACAGGAAAACCTAAGAATCTGCCAGTATGAAGCAAGGATTTCAGAAGGCTGAGCGAGCAATGGTGCTGAAATCGCCACCCCAAGAGATTTCCAGACCTCCTACCTGGATGTGCTTCATGTGCTCGAAGAAGTCAGATTCCGGGTCGGTGTAGTTGGTGAGTTGCACCAGGTCTCGGAACTCCGGGCAGTTGGGAAAACAGCGAATCAGGGAAGACAGGACTGTGGTGTAATCCTGCTGGACGGTCTGAAGGCAGGTGGACACCAATTTATAAGAAAAGTGGTTGCTTTTGAAAAGAAACGGTGTGAGGAGCATATGGGTGCGGGGCCCACCTCGGTTCTGCTCCGGAGACCTCGCCGCACCGCCTCCAGCAGCGTGTGTCTCACCGCCTCTTTGAATTCCTCCTCGCTATGCTCCATCTCGGATAGCCGTTGGATGACCGTTGTCAGGCACACGGTAGCACTGTCAGCCAGGGACATGTCCCCAATCTGTGGGATGAGACAGGTAGCGGTCCGACGCTCAGTACAACTCTAATATGATCCATTAGTGAGGTTATTG
Organism: Brevimyrus niger; assembly: GCA_015164015.2. Taxonomy (NCBI): domain Eukaryota; kingdom Metazoa; phylum Chordata; class Actinopteri; order Osteoglossiformes; family Mormyridae; genus Brevimyrus; species Brevimyrus niger. Next base: position 10,725,816 of record JAABNY020000001.1, read on the forward strand.
CCGCTACCAACCAACATATCTGAGACCAGTTCTTCTAACCCTGAACTGAATGCCATGCGTAGCTCAGAAGGTTCAGCTGCTGTGCCTGCGACTAGAAGGTCACTGGGTCAAATCCCATCCTCTGCAAAATATTGCCATGTCTGTTGGACCCCCTCGCAGAATGCTCCAGGGACACCAAGTTTCACTCTCAACTGTGTACGAGTCTCTCAATGGAGTGCAAGGTTGGACACATAAAAATGCAGAATTCCAATGTACTTGTGCAAATGAAGCATCACTTCATAATGGATTCCATCTAGATCTGAGATAAATCACGATATCTAAAGCAGGCCATTGATCATTCTGTGTCCCCCATCTGAGAAAGGCCCACATCTTCACTCAAAAGTTGGGGCAAAATCTGAGTAAGCTGCAGGCAAGATTGACCTCAAAGGAGTAGAAGCAGTTGTGCATAAGGGCCTGCAGGTAGTTGAGGTCCAGGGTCTCCATCTGTTGGATGTGCCTCGTCGCGGCCTGGAAAGCTGTCAAACGCACGTCGAAGTGGATCTCGTCCAAGTGGCGGCTGTCGAAGGCGTTAAGCTGGAGAAGAACCACAAGCGGTCGCATGACAGTTGTTCTAACAGAGACAAGAACATGGATGGTGGTCAGTTGAGAGGGGATACCTGCATGGCCATGTCCGTGATGTACTTCAGCTCACTGTTTAGGTCTGACACCGTCTATGGAAACAAAAACCACAGGTCAGGCGCTGCTTCTCTAGAAGCATAATCTCAGACCCGCTCCCACCCCCCACCAGAAAAGCTGGGGCACAATAGCATTGGAGCTATAGGATTTTGGGAATGGAGCTGGTAGAGAAGATAATAGACCTTCAGGATTGCCAACTGATTGAAGCCTGGAGGCTTCGGAAGGAAGGTCTTGGCCGGAGCTGCTCACCTGGAAGACAGAGCAGAGAGCCTGGCGGGGAAGCTTCTGATGGATGAGGGAGAAGAGACGACTCAGGGGCTTCAGGAAGACACATGGGTCTGCACATTGCCTCAGCAGGTTCTGGACTGTCTCCAGGATATCCATCTGAGTCTCCTGCAGGGGGAATCAAGCCGAGCAGGTAATGTGGGAAAACTCAAAATCGTATGATATAGGAGGACATAGGACATAGTAAAAAAGTGTAAAAGGGTACCTGGGGGGTCCCAGGTTTGTACAGGTGTGGAAGCAAGAGATTAATGAGCATGGAGCTTTGCTCTTTGTCTCTCACAAACCTACTGATCCTGGAACAAAGAAGAACAACATGAATTTTTAGAATCACACACCATCTAGATCCTGGACCTGTATACTGCCAGTCTATGGGGGCAACGAGATTCATTATACTACCCAGGAATAGAGTTAAATAGGTTCAGTCATTGGTCTTTGGCTAGAATCTTATAGAATGCAATAACTTCAGAGTAAGACTACATGAATACTGAGAATGACACTTACTTAGAGAGGATATTGAGCTCTTTGCTGACTTGCTCTCTGAATTTCTTTTTCTTCAAGCGGTCAGAGTTACTGACAACGCTGCTGAGATACTGCAACAGCATGGAAACATGGGGGAGCAGAAGCTTCGAACCCAGGGTCAAGGAGTCTGGGGGAGAAGGGGCGTTAAGATAAGTATCATGATGTTATGGAAGAGATTTTTTGTTATTTTGCTCTGTTTCTCCAAAAAGACCAAAAATAAAATCTGTATATTACTGATTCATGCATAGGCCAAAATTCAAGTGTGGGGGAAACAAGTACCTTAAGACCAAGGTCAGGAAGTAGACATCATAGTTATTACCTGCATCAATGTTAGACCCTTCACTGGGCTGGGGAAACACGCAGCCATTTACAACCAATGGAAACTCTGTCTCCTTGTCGACTAAGTCAGGAGTGGTCACCAGGCTTTCCGCTATGTCCATCACCATGGCAATAGTGGCCGGAGACACATTCTTGGCAGAGAGCAGGGCGAAGACGTTCAGTAGGACATCGGTCTCTGGGTGACCGGGCCTCTGCTTCATCAGCAAGGGGAAGTACCTAAGAGTCACGACAATCAAAAGCAGAAGAAAGTCGTTCGTTCCAACATCAGACAAAATCCGTCATGCAATTCATCAGAAACCAGCATTCACCTTTCATTCTTGGCCCACACGTGTATAAGCTTCAGTAGCGGGGTTGGTGCGTAGGCACTCTCAAAGGGCAGCCGACATATCTGGGGAGGGGTGTCAGATGTCAGACACAGCAGAGCCATTTGCTGAAGATAGTCACATGGGCTGATTTAGCCGACATACCTGAGGCCACACCACTGCCTCAAAGATGGCATCGATCTCTTCTGCACTGAAGCTGTAGGTCTCAAATCTAGCAAAGTAGTCCTGAACGCGGAGGACACCTAGACGCCTCAGGTTCTTCAGTGGGTTTATGCATCCCGCCTTGAGCTGTACAGGCAGCAGGAAGAGCAGTACAGTTAAAATCCTGATCCTTGCTATGTATACGCCTGATAGGTAATTTCTTCTTGCACGTGCCTGGTCTCTTTGCTCCAAGAGGGTAGACACAGAGGCTGCGAGACACAGCAGAATCTGCAGCACTTTGGGCAGGTGCTGGGAGACGAGATGACCCAGCTTGTGGATCAGCACGTCCACCATGTTGAGCAAGCCATGCTGTCGGCCGAGGGGCAGGACGGCGGAGGCCTCGGTGCTCTCGGACGCGCTCTGCACCGCAGCCAGGCAAGACCCTGGAGAAAGTAACACTCAGGGTACTTCAGGGAATATGGAATGTCATACAGCAACATTGACTGCTTCATTATTTATCATGGAGGCTTCTCGATGCAATACTGCAGTCAAAAAGAATGAAAAGTACAGGACACAGAAATGAGAAGGGGCAAAAAGTGTATTTTGGAAGACATTACAGGAGCTTCATGTTGGCTTTTGGGGCAACCTGAAAAAAACAGGTGGCCCTTTGCTGTTGGGTTCGGTAGTCAGTCACCATACCTTGGCTATAGTGAATCACGGGCTCCAGCAACAAGTCGATAAACATGCCCATCTCCTCTGGCAAGCAGCCGGCCAGGAATCGCAGCACGATAGAGGAGCGAGCGGTGGCACAGGCCTTGCCCTGTGACCTGCTACCCGTCTTACTGCGCATTCGTCCATAGAGGATCCTACAGAAATGATGTTGTGCAAGGTTTAATAAAAATAATAATAAAACACAGCATAGACTCCATCAGGACATCCTACAAAGGGATAGACAGGGGGCACTCACCTCAACAGTACCGGAATAAGACGTGGCCTGTGAGAGGCGTCCACCACAGCCCCATCCTCAGAGATGTTGAAATGTGTTATCTCCTCCTTGAACCGTTTGTCATCTAAAAGGTTCTCAAGGTTCTCCCTGCGGAGACAATAAAACATTCAACTACTGTAATGGATATTTGCATTCATCCTGAAAAAGACATTATTATGTCAGCCTGCTGTCCTTCTGATACAGATTACGGATCATCACATTTGACAGGGCAACGAAAGTTAACATACATTTCTTAGTAACTCATTTCACTGTGAAAAGCTATAAACCAGTTGCTGTGCTGTATTCCAATTTCCATTTAATAATCCAAACAGAACAAGCGTCTACCTTCGCCATCGTTTGTAGGTGAATGACAAATGAACAGAGCTACATTGTCAGTAATCTGAGACCAGACCCTGTGCTCGGAGCATTTGGAATTTTTTCAGATTCTAAATTTCTTTGCGGGAGGCAGTGGAAACTGGTGAAGGTCAAAGTTAAACAGTGAGCCCCTCTAGAAACTTTTTTTTCCTTCTCAGGTAGAAGACCTGTTATCAAAAACAGGTCAGACTAAGCACATCTCAATGAAAAATATAAGCATCAAACAATAAACAAATGTTTTGGTGATTCCTGTCTAGTATTATGAAAAAGTAAACCAGGGTACTTCAGGGAATATGGAATGTCATACAGCAACATTGACTGCTTCATTATTTATCATGGAGGCAACTGTGAGGTGAGGGGGGTGCACATAATGACTTTGGTGGCACAGAAAAAAAGACGTAAGAAAGTTAGGACTGGGCAATGTCTTATCTTGCATTTTTTGCGGTATATCGATATTTTCTTCAAAACACAATATAGGGTGATATAATACCATTTATATTGATATACTTTGTGTGTTAAAATTAGGACTTTTAATAATAAATAAATAAATAATAGAAATCTATAGAACTTCTTCCTGATTGTAAATAGTGAGAGCTTCTTTGGTGATGTTCCACAGAACTCAGAGCTAAAATAAAACCATTCAGTTGTCACCTTCTCACAGGGAAGCTGATTGATTTGCCAAATAGGTTTTAGATTAGATGTTTTTTTGTTCATAAACATTCAACTTCTGTTTTGAAAGCATTATCATAAACTCAGAATAAGTGTGTTGGTGGAACAGTGGAGTGAAACCTTGTTTGACTGATATTTCAAAGAAATGACATTGGCAATGTACCCAAATTAAAATGTTAAAATATGTATAATAATATAAACACTGGCAATTTTTTTCACCATTGCAAAATGCATACAACAGAAACAGTATCATTGCCTGTGTAGGAGGGGTTCAAACATGTTATCCTGCACACCGAGGGTCCTTGGATTTTTAAATAAATAAATAAATAAATGTTGAGAGTAACTGACGTAAACTCATATTTTAAAAAAGAGTTTGTGCACAACTTGATGTGTCAAGAACCTTCCAACTTACTTGTAGGGCATAATGTGGGGATCCTTGTATGTGAGAACACACTCCAGGGCCATCTTCTGGATGTTCAGGTCCTGATGGCAAAGCAGCTAAAAATTTGGCAAAATAAAGAAAAAAAAGAAAAACCCAGTGAGACATGAATGTAGCAGCTATCCGGGAGAAGTGAAGTGGGACAGAGAACGCAGGTGAACTTACCTGCATGTAGAGCTTATTCAGGCTGGGCTCCAAGTATAATGAGCGCGGGTTGGTGAATCTGGCAAACACTTTCAGATGTGCAATAAGTTGCCTGCAAGCACAGGGCAAAGCAAGTTTATTTATGGAGCATATTTCCATATATGAAGCAATTTAATGTACTTTATGTGAAAGACAGATGGGATAAAACAAGCGGAAAAAATACTGGGGGCAGCTAAAGAACCCGAGGAGCCGGTTTTAACTGCAGGCCATAAAATGACAAGAAGCCATTTTATTACTGTAGAACTGAAGTTGAGCAAAGATCTAACGGCACTTCTCCACTGCACCCGGTACCATACTTTTGGTACAGTACTTTCAGTATTTTCCCTTTTCCAGTGACTTCTGGCCCAGGACCAGGACCAAAAGTACAAAAGCAGCTGGAGTACTTTTCTGGTACTTCGGTACTCATCTCCCCTATTTTGGCTAATTATTTCCCCTATCCTTCCTAGGGGAAGATATTCTGCCTATCCTGCTGCCTGTGACCCCTCCATTACCAAAGACACCCCCCTCTGTCCTGACCGTCCTTGTCCCTGTGAAGTCTCTCCTTTCTTCCCTATTGCTGTAACACTACAAATCCTGCAGCACCAGCACCTGCCTGACCCCTGCATTGAGACTCAAATGTAAACATTTTTACAGTGTGAATTAGGATTTTGGCATCCTTTCCTTTTGACTACTACTGTCAGCCCCTGAAGGATGGACCCTGGAGGTTATTATTAATTAATAATAACGTATGTGTCGACAAATGAAATGACCAAAGCTTTAATTGGAAGACAAAGTAAGTGCAGGATTACTCAAACATTTATGACCTGAGCCGTTATCTTTTGAACCTTAGAATTAATATAGTGGCGATGTGTGGCTTAGCGGGTTAGGCTGCTGTGTCTGATCGGATGGTTGTTGGTTCATATCCCAGGGTAGGCAGAGTGATTTTACCACCGGGACATTGAGCAAGGCTGTTAATCTCCAGTTTCTTCAGGGACTGTCTGACCCTACTTTTGCCAAGATATACTATTTAAACAATAGTGTCTGCTAAATAATGTAAATATAAGGTCTGCACTAAATCTAAGCCTTCCCTATTTATATAAAGTTTTGTCTTTGTTTAAGGAAGCTTAGTCTTGCCGAATTAGCCTAGCAGAAGCACGTAAAACTTGAGCAAAAGAAATCATCATAAATTGCCAACGGTGACAAAATATTTCCAGCCTCGTAAGCAAGTCCTGAAACAACCAAGGCCCACACAGACATGCCTCTCAGCCACACACAGAGACCATACACCCACTCACACAGAGACAAAAAGACATAAGCCCATCCACTCCGGACTGCCTTCCGCCATGCGGGGGAATGGACGCCACCCCCCAGCGCCAGCCGGACGACTACCCGAGTGCCCCCCCACCATTGCAGGCAGGGAGCGGGGGTGTAGGAAGACCCGCCCACTCTCCTCCCCCACGCACCTGTGTGAGAGGTGGAGCGTTGGATGCATGTGTTGGTGAGTGTATGTGGTGTAAGGGGTGAGTGAGCATGATTGTTGAGAAACTTAAGATGGATT
>JAABNY020000001.1:10732406-10752388 GCA_015164015.2 Brevimyrus niger
AGAGGTGAGTGAGACCACCTCAGCGGCCCCACCCACCAACCTCTGAGTAGTGCCCCCACCCCCCAAGGCCCTGTGTGGATACTGATATGTGATGACTAAAGTGCAATTAAAACAAGGGGAGGCAGAGGGCCACGCAGCACAGCGAGTAAGGCCATGTAAATGGCCCCCCTCACTGCAGCGTGCGTGGCACATCCCCACCCCGAGAGCCTACAAGTGTGCGTGGCATGTTATGTGAGTGAGGGGGGAGAGGGGCTGGGATTCATGATGCCAGAGGAAGATTCCTACCCCCTGGCAGAAGAGAGCCAGCTAACTAGCTGGCTCATTAGGCACCCCAGCCCCCCACCGCGGCGTGGGATGGAACGGACCCGGGTCCCCCGGCGACAACACCCCTGGAGCAGTGCCGCCACCAAGGGCCTGCCCCCCTCCACCCCCACCCAGAAGGACAGCCCGCACTCAGTCACCCACTCATTCGACGATAAAAAGTGGCAGACTAGACCGGGGTTCGAGACACGCCATCCCCCAAACAGCGCAGGCCGGCCCCCCAGACACAGACCGTCCAACCCCCCCGGAGGGAGCACAGGACACCCCCGCGCAGGGAGGCACCCACCGAGGAAACGGCCAGGCCCCGGGCACCAGACCCCCACCCAGGCCCGCACCGAAGAGGCCAACCACCCATCCCAGGGCCAGCCCCCGCCACCACTGGCACCCCAGACCCCACGCCCCATGACCACCAGGCAGCACTCACCCAAGCCCCCCCCCCACTCCCACCAGCCAGGGCGGACACCCAGACATAACAGGAAGGCAGCCACAGCCCCCTCAGCTCCAAGAAGCCATCAGCCGCCCACAGCCCAACCCCGCCACCTGCCAGTTCCCCGAGGAGACCAGACCACAGCTGACCACCCCCCCTATGTAATGGAATTGGCCAGAATGGACCAGAGAGGATCCAATTTGGCCAATTGATTTTTTGGGAGGGAATCAGACATTCTCTCCAGACATATGTGGTCTAGAATTAAATTTTTATACTGAGTAATACATACATTATTTTCTTTGCAATGCCTAATGCAGTAAGGATCATGTGCGCTTTATTTTCTTCCATATCTAATATACCTGCATCACCCAAAATGCACAATGTAGGTGAGGTTGGGATATAGCAATTAAACCAACTTGATAGATCCTCAAATACCCTTTGCCAGAACTTCTGAACTGGGGTGCAGTACCATATGGCATGCATGTAGTTCTCCATAAAGTCACCTGAGCAGTGGGTGCATAGGTTTGAGTGGATAAGGCCCATTTGGAACATCCTTTGTCCTGTATAATGTGTTCTATGGAGAGTTTTGTATTGTATAAGCTGTAAGTTTGGGTTTTTAGTCATTTTGAAGGTGTTCAAACATATTTCTTCCCAAAAGTTTTGATCTGAATCGATGGACAGATCTTGCTCCCATTTTGAGATTGAAAGGGAAATTGAGTCATCCATTTTTGTCAGTAATTTGGGGCTAGAAAGATTTAAAAATTCTAGCACACATGGAGGTATTTCCAAGTTAAACTGATTAACATTGAACTTTGCATGAATAATGGACTTCAGTTGCTGGTACTCAAGAAATTTACTATTGCTAAGTACGTATTTTGAGACTACTTCGTCAAATGAAAGAAATTTCCTGTTTTCAATAACATGTTCAAGATTTCTAATTCCTTTATCATGCCATAAGGGAAAGTTCAATGTTATCTTTTTTCGGCAAATATCTGGATTGTTCCAAATGGGTGTCAATTCACAAGGGATAAGTGGAATTTTTTTTTTTTTTTTAATTCCCACCAGGCTATTAATGAGGTATTAATGCTAAGACTCTTCAAACATTTACAACGCTTAATAGTAGGACTTATAAAAGGCAAATCGGACAATTTAACTTCTCTACCGATTGATCGTTCTAAGTCCAGCTATGGACTATCTACCGGGCTTGATTTGATCCAATTTGATATATACTGCAGTATGTTGGCTAAGAAGTAGTGATAGAAACTTGGTAGCTCTAGACCACCTTTACCTTTGGCTTTTTGCAGAATTTTCAAGCTTATTCGTGATGGTTTGTAAAACATAAAAATGACGAGATGCTTGAGTCTAGTGATTTAAACCAAGCCATAGAGGGTTTATTAGGGATCATTGAGAACAAGTAACTGATTTTAGGCAGGACCATCATTTTCAATATGATTTACCTGTACGAGATCTGAGAGCCTGGTGGAAAAATTTATGCCCAAGTATCCAAGGTTACCCGATTGTAAAGGAGTAGTAGTTGTGTTTTGGAAACTACAATTCTAAGGCAAATCTGTTGATTTGCTCCAGTAGATGGAATAATCTGATATAGGTGAGAACTTATCTATGAGTGATATTGTCTTCAGAAGAGAGGTTGATGAATTCCTAAGAAAAAGTAAAACGTCATCTGCATAAAGGCTTATCTTATGGTCTGTTTTTTCTGTTTGAATTCCTTTAATATCTACAGTTTGTCTAATTGCTGCTGCTAGTGGCTGCTAGCTCTTTATTGAGTTTTAACTGATTAGCAAGGAATTTCCCAGATTTATTGCCTTGTTCAAAGTTTTCCAAACGCAATCTGTTTACCAGAAATTGTCGTCTTATAATTTAAATCATTAAATTCTGATTTTAGTTCTCAGGTTGTTAAGTATATGCTCTTGCGACGATGAAGCATACGCTGTTTCTAGCAATTTAATCTTCTGTTCTAATTGTGCAACATATGTTTTTTCTGTTTTTTATGTGTACAGTAAGATATTATTTTTCCTCAGTACTGCCTTTCCTGCTTCCCAGAGTATCACTTTTGTGATGTCAGAAGCCAGACAAAGTCGTCTAGACAGACATTCATGTTTAAAAAGTTTCTCATTTAACTCAACATGACTCAACCAGGCCCATAAAGAGCAAATTTCAGACAGGTATTTAATCGTTTAGTCATTTCTATTATGTACTTTTTGAACAGTAGCCTGCTTTGGACACTTGGACAAAGCGAAATGTCAAAGAAAACACAGAAGTGGCCAGACAGTCATTAACATTAGGAACACCAAGAGCCATACTGATAAAAGACAGTGAATTCCCTCAAGTACAAAGAGGCTCCTTCACATGTCAGATGAAACATTTCCAAAATAGCAAGAAGTTCTCTGGCAGTAACTGTGTGCAAATTAAAATCATCCATGATAACAAATCAGGTAATCAGTAGTAAAACCCGATAGCAGCACAGAAACTATTTGAAGATTTGCTATTGAGTATTTATGTTTGTGGATGGTAATAAAATACAAGGTGTCCCTTTCATCAAAATACAGACAAAGTTAGTCTCAATGGCCTAATGACTGCACTAGAGTGCATCCATGAAGAAGCTAGACCCTCATTTTTCTATCAACTAAGGAACCATTCAAATAAGTTTACTTTGGGGGAGCAGATTTAAAGAGGACTTTTGCACTACAGATGTCTAACCATGCTTCAGTAGGAAGCATAGAAGCCAGCTTGTATATAAGAAAACCATTAGCTAAAAACAGTTTGTTGTACGACATCCTATATTGAGAAGGATGTCCTGTCCATCATGAGAAAAACAGGACACAGAGTCCCAGGACATTCTGAGAGCAGCTATAGGTACCACTGTGATGACACTGGGGACCCTGCAGATACTGGTGCTCCTTGGCTATTTGTACATCATGACTGATCTTAGCGTTAGATGAACATGCTGTACTTTGTACCAACAGAGACGATGCCTGTTAATGCTGTTCCTGGCACTGAGGCCTTTCTGGGGGAGGACAAGGATGAGGTGGGCTAGTGGTCAGGCTCCAAGGGGGGCGGGGGGGGGAGCCTGATGCTTTTGTGGTGAAACCTCGGGGCTGACAGCCACAGGAAGACAGCTAAATTCCAGCAAATAGGAGGATGAATGCAGCAGCCCAGCAGTATTACTCACCATGACGCTAAGAGTCACAGAAAGGAAATCTTACTTGGCTGCTGCTCTTCTTGGGACCCTCTTTTCAGTCTGCTTTGTCTCTTCCTCAGGATCTCGCTCGTCGTCTTCCTCTTTCATTTCAGCCTCGGCGCCTGGCTCCTCAGGCTGCGGGACGGAGCCAGTTTTCCTCTTCAGGTCCTGAGTGGGAGCCACCATTTGGTCGGCTCGGTAATATTCCTGGCTGTTAGACACCAGAAGGAACAAAGATATGCGCCTCAGTTTCAGGCTGATCACCAGGCTTCAGCTAATAGCTCATAGAACTGTGGTAGAGCACAGTAAGACTCTTTAGGTCTGAATCGAGCTTCTCCAACTGAAACCAAGGACTGAACTGTCCAGTGCTGGACTAGGTAGAGTCCCAGCCATGGGCAACAGGGAGAGCGCAGTGAAGATGCAGTGGGGAGCCACCTGATAAATCGGAGCAGCAGAGGACTCAGCTCACGGCTACGCGGCTCCACCCGCTCAGGGAAGCGGGCCATGGCTTTCCATAGCAGGAAGCGGAAGTTGGTGAAGTCTGTACGCTCGTCATAAGCAGCGGCCTGGCCCAGCTGCCTGAGGAACAGAACGCCAACGTCCCCGCTTTGAACCACGTCCTCAGCAGGACGCAAGGCTGCCCCCGTTTCTCCGCCGGCAGGCTCTCTGCTGCCATCACCATCAACTTCATCATCTTCTCGGAGCTCTTTCTCTGAGAAACACAAACACGGGCACGACAATTTCAGGATCTCCAACACTGCACTGTTAATAAATATAGATCACAAAAACTCCATCAAAAGACGGTTACACTCGAGTGCTCACCAGCTAAAAGGGCCACCATCTCTAAATGCTCATAAAAAACTTTCCAGAAACTCTTGTTCTCCATGTCTTTGGCGTAAGATCTGTCATTGAGAGAGACACTTCAGACCATGCTGAAAAAGTGGTGGAGAGGCACATAAATGGCTTCAGAGTGGAGGCTAATGCTGGGGTACTCACACTAGCAGTTCAATCACTGGATCCCAGAGGTGGCTGAAGTTTATGAACAGCATCCCAATAAGATACCGCAAAGGCACCTGGGAAGGGTCATGGGACAGATGACTCAACCATTATAGATGTCTCTCCAAAAGAGCAGTTATCTTAAAGGATGCAGACTATGAGAGTTCGGATCCACTGCCAATGGGCGCACACTGCTATGAGAGTGACAGCATGGGGTCTATTCTTTATCACCAAAGCAGCAGATGACCCTCTGCCAGGGATGTGAAAATAGGAGGATTCCCACAGCCTGACAGAGCTGCTGCAGCTGGAGGATGATTCAGTACCTCTTGGAAGGTTCCCAGGGGCAGTGTGGGCTGCACCAGGTCATGCCGCAGCTTTCGCAAGTGCAGCAGCTTCTCTCGGTAGTCCTGCACCGTGGCTGGGACGAGCTCGGCCAGGAGACACACTGCAAACACAGTCTGCGTCTCCAGAGCCTCCTCAGCCTGGAAGCACATTTTAGGTTAATCTCCCTGGAATCCAATAACCCATAAAAACTCTTAGGCATTGATGCCGATGCTGGTATAATCGTTTCCTCAGATGGCGTCTCAGAAGTTTGAGACGTCTAAATAAATAGAAACAGTGGACTGTTATTTACCTCGGTCCTCTTTGGAAGCTCGGCCACGAAATGGGAGAAAACTCTCAGTGTAAGAAGCCGAATCTGCGGGGGATGAATCACATTCAGGTTCTGGTTTTGTAAGGCGAACGGCCATTAGAGCAAGGTTTGTACTATCGGGGACCTTTGAGACATTAGATGACAAGTTTGAATGCAACGTCTGGTACAGTTCCAGCAAAGAATCCTGGGACAGGTGGGCAGAGCAGCCATCAAGGGACAGTCTGGTGTAGTAGAGGTCAGCCAGAAGAAGGGCAGAGAGGTTGGTGGGAAACTTCCTGCGACAAGTGACAGGAGGAAAGTATTCAGGTTCTGTACCTTTCTCTGACAAACAGATATGAGCAAAACAAAGCATGAGGTAATGCCATGTGAATAGTGTTCCACTTACTGGATCACACTCCGAATGTGTTCAGCTGGAATCGGGGACAGAACTTCCGCAGACTCCTTGAGGCTTAGTAAAGAACTAAGGGCTTGCCTGGCAACAAACAGACCCCCTGGGAAAGATCGGAGCCAATCCAGAGCAGTGTTAGAACAAACTGTACTGAGGACCTCAAAGTAAACAATGTCAAAAAGACTTCCAATAGTACTGCATTATTCTTGAACAGCGTGGATACTGACCATTCCCTAAGGCCCCATTCTCCACAAGGTGCAGTAATCGATTGACGAGTTTAGTCAAGACTGGGATGACCGTCCCTGTATCCAGCGGCCTGAAACACAGCGAAGACTTAACATGACACCGGACACCACCAGCAGGATGGAAGACGCAAGCAAGAAAGGCGACTGATCCAAGGGCGCAGCTCACCTGACGTGAGGCAGGACCAGCAGGGCCGCCCAGAGGTGGGAGAGGTCAGAGGGCACCTGGTCCTCTGGCAGGTCAGCCAGAGAAAGGATATACTGAGGGACTGGAATGCTGCTTTTACCACGACAGGGCAGCCTCTTGTCTTTAGTGCCACACAGCCTACAAAACCAAAACAAGAAAAAAAAATGTTCTATGAAATAAAAAAAAATCTGCTAAATCTGAAATAAAAGCTGAAGAATCCAGAGTATCCACAGCATATCAGCGTAGAAGCCCCCAGTAACCGTGGCTGAGCCAAACTAACCCGAGATGCTGCCCAGTGAAGACCAACGGGTACTTCTCAAAGGCCATGGAGCCATCAGCAGGAGGCTCTGCCTTCTCCAGGATCAGGCAGGTTAGAAGCTCCAGCGCCAGCTGACGTGTAATTGGGTCATCGTCCTTGAACATCTGCTCCAGGTACAGCAGCATACTGGGGAGGAAGAGCTACACCGACCGAGGAAAATGTCAGCCAAGCAGGCAGTGATGCCTCCTAACAGTTTGGCTTCTGATGTTTTATGATATTGCTTCTGAAAAATTCTCAGCACTATCGTATGGTGTTTGTGCACCAGAAGAATAAAGAATCATAAATTCTGGCAAGGTTGGTGAATCACGTACCTGTTCAAACTGTTTCATGTTGAACATTCCCTTGGCGAAGGGCAGGATGAGGTCCTGGTCCAGCCCACTTCTGAGAACCTGATGGCAGTTTAAAAACAAGAGTGAGCGAAAGAACGAGTGGGCAAACGAGGGGGCAAACGAGCAAGCCCAGAACTGGCAATGCAGTTTAGAGACCTCCCCAGGGTGACAGGTAGAGAGGGACACACATTCATATTGACGAAAAACCAATCACTGAAATATACAGAGAGAATCAAAAACACACCTTTTTCACAGTTTCCTGGATTACTGGGGCAGGCAGGGAAACGTTCTCGCTCTGCATGAGTGTCGACATCACTTCCAGCAACAACTGACGGCAGGTGTAAGAGAGCCAGGGGAGCGGAACCAGCCGAAGCAGGGCCTGAGGGTTAAAGTTAACACAGAGGGGGTCGGTTGGGGAACAGAAGATGCCAGCAAGCATGAGACAGGGTAAGGGAACGCAGCCATCCATCATCAAAAATAATAGCACTCCATCTAGGGCTGGATGATTTCATATTGATATATTGCACAGATTACAGGTGAAACAAATGGCTGGCCACAATTCCATAGTATACCAGAACGGTATTACGTGGTGTGCCCCGCTACACTGCATATCGCCCTGAGGTACACCAAACTATGGTATACCAGAATAGTATTACGTGGTGTGCCCCACTAAATTGCATATCGCCCTGAGGTACACCAAACTATAGTATACCAGTATAGTATTATGTGGTTTGCCCCGCTACACTGCATATCGCCCTGAGGTATACCAAACCATAGTATAGGAGCTCCGGTGGTTATTACGCATACGTGATATAATATCGATAATCGCCCAGCCCTAACTCCACCCATTGTTCTACCTACTACCTTTGTAAATTGAACCTAAAATCCATCAGTTTCAATGGCTAATTCACAAAAAAAAAAATAACGTAAATGTAAAGAATGATATTTATCTATGCATCTTCTACAAAAGTCAGGGTTGTGGGGGGTCCAGAGCACAAGGGTGGGGTACACACCATACCAGAAACCAGTCCACACAGGACACATACACACTTAGACACTGAGACTCTGATCAGCTTAACTGCAGGAGAACACTGAAACAGAGGTGGAGATTTTAGGTCCTGAGTACAAATCCAGACCAAGATTTTGTTTCAACCAACCAGTTGAGAACTATCTGACTCTATACTTAACTGGTTGGTTGAAACAAAATTTTGGTCTCAATTCGTATTCTCAGGACCTGAAATCTCCACCTCTGTTAAAAAACCTGTTTAAGAACATTAATTCCCCCCAAAAATTGCGGATATATTTAATTGTTACAACTGCCTCAATTCAATCAATAAAACCAATAAACCGACCAGTCCAACAAGCATAGAAGCAGTAGGTGAAGACGCACCTCACAGACAGACTCCGGTCTGGTTATCTTAGCCCCCATTCGATGCTCCATCAGGAGCTGGTAGATATTCAACAGCCTCTCCACATGCTGGGACACCTCCCCTTTGTCCTCGCTCCTCTCCGCCTGCCTCATCACCTCCTCCAAGGAGCCCTATGACGAAGCATGTCAACCAGTATGTTCCCAAGGTACCATCCAAGATGTGGGGGACGTCAGGGCTGCTAATCTCATCAATGTCACAAAGCATCTACACAGAGCTACTATAAAATAAATGTAAAATGTACCCTAACTGCAACTCACCACTAACCTAAAAAAAAAAAAAAAAAAAAAAAACACTATCACTGGATCAATTAATAGGCAGGCCCTATTTTGGAAATGACATCACATGCACTCACCTGCAGACACTCCCACATGACAAGGAGGTGCTCCTTATCAACGTGACTGACCACTGCATCGGCCATGTGAACCAGCACCTCCCCGACAGTGGTCCACGGCAGAGACGGACCTTCAGAGCCAGCTGGGCCCAACTTCTTCAGGATGACAGGAAGGGCCTGGGAGTGAGAGAAGGGGGGGGGGGGTACAAGTAGGCCAAGAGAGTTATAAGTCGACATGGTCAGCGAAGCTTTGTGGTGCTCAGCCGTGACGTCTTGGCACAGAAGCCAGCACATTTCTGTGTCTGCAGGGGGGGTCTAAATAAAGTTCTTATCCCCTTAATTTCTAAAATTCCCCTACAATGTTTCCGAAACTGCAGAGGAATCTGAGGCATTGCGCACATTTTATCTCGTAACATTGATGCAGTCTCAGGGGGGTAACCAATTCTGAACATCACAGATTTAGATAACGACAAATGTTCCAGCTTTTATTTACAAAGTTCAAGGACAATTAATCTCTACACTTACCCAGACCTTGACATCAACTCATCCTGCAAATATTTAATCCAAAACTATTAAATAAAGCAATACTGAACATGGGTTTCAGTATGAAACACACAATGTCTAATTCAAATATCAGCACAAGCCCCACAAAGCTCCTGCATCTGGTCTAGCTGGAAGCATGATGATCAACACTTGACAACCCCGCTAACGAGGTATGACAGCAAGCTGCCGATTTACCCACCATGCTGGCACAGGAGTGGAACCTGCACTGGACACCCTTGCACATCTCAAACAGCAGCTGTCCCAGCCCCTCTGCCTTCTGGGGATGAGCCACCAGGTCCCCAAACATGAAGGTAATGTGACCATCCAGATCAGGCACCTGCACGACATCATGGGGAAATATGAAATTCTCCAAGTTGTGCAGACCCACGTAAGAAATTGGAAGTAGTCTGGCCTGAGGAATTTCTGGAGATAAACCGGACTAAGATTTCTCAAGACTTTTAATTATAGACACAGCACAGTCAGAATCTGGAAATCGCTCCAGCTGAAACAGATCTGCCTAGGAAACTGGAGCCCTTCTTCAAACCCACAGCTGCGTTTCCAGTAATTTGCCATGAAAATGCACCGGAGTGCAACTTTTACTATTTTCCAGAGAGCGTGGGCTCAAAACTTCACCGTACCTTTCTCATCAGGAAAGCAAAGCTTTCTGCTGCAAAGCTGCGGATGTGCTCCTTCTTGTGAACCAGCAAGGTGCTATGCAAGCTAAAAAAATAAAATAAAATCAGAAGAGAAATGCATGTTCTTATAACACTGTGCAAACGTTAAACGTGACATAACACACTTGGGAACTACTGCTTTCATCAGGGGGAAACGTCATCATTTCATCCAATGTGAACATAAGAACAAAAGAACATATGAAGTATGACCTGATCATGGTCACCCACATATCAGAATCAGAATCATCAGCGCCAGTATTTAACAATATACCAGAACCAAAACATCACGTATAGGACAAAAATTACAAGACAATACAGGGGGCATCACATCACAGAACACTATGTGCAGAAAATAGGAATACAATTTAGATTACACAGATTAACAGAAGACACAATGCGAGACAATAAGTTAAACATTAGCACTAGTGCAAGAACTATTATAGAGAGAGTTGTTATGAAGGGAAGATGTCAGAAAAGAAGTGACCTGACCCTGGGTGAGTGGGTTACATCTGGGTGATGGATGACTGTACTAGATGAGTTTATTTGGGAGGTGGGTGGCTATGGGGAGCTTTGGAGATGAAGAAAATACATACATACATATACAGTGGTACCTCAGTTCTCAAACTCATTAGAACTCAAATTTCTTAAAAGTCAAACCAACCAGTTCGAAAAAAAATTACCTAGAGCTCGATTTGAATTTCAGAAGTCAAACCGTGAACGCCAACATAAGATAACTTGTATGTGTGGAAATGAGTCACGCAGCAGGTCTCTCAGCGGAAACAAAGAGTAACACTTCAGTCTCAGCCTCACATGTTTAGGTGTGAGCTGTGATAGCACCATGCATATGATATATGAGACTGAGACTTTTTAGTATATATATATATACTTTTTAGGGTTCGATCCGGAGTTCTGAACGGATTAAGTTTGAGTTCTGATGAATAACTGTATATACATACACACACATACAGTACGTGTATATATATATATATGAATAACTGTATATACATACATACACACATATATACATACACACATGTGCACATATATATGTGTGTGTGTGTGTGTGTGTGTGTATGTATATACAGTTATTCATCAGAACTCAAACTTAATCCGTTCAGAACTCCGGATCGAACCCTAAAAAGTTCAAGTTCTGAATTTTCCCCATAAGAAATAATGGAAAACCAATTAATTGGGTCCCGGCCCCCCAAACAATTACACCTAAATATATATATATATATTTTTTTTAGCATTTAAGCACATATACTGTACTAAACACATCTAAGCACATTTATCAAAACAGTCATTTGTAAAGTAAAAAAAAATAAGTGCATCAAAACAATGTGTCCAATCGTCCGCTCCTTCTGTGTGCCACGCCCCCCCATTAACCTTGTGTGGAATCCCCATGTGATCAGCTGTTTCTGGTTGTGTTCATTAGCCCACAGCATTTCCTCTGCCTTTTAGTTTGTTTCCCTAGTCCGGTATGTGTAATATACACACACACACACACACACACACACACACACACACACACACACACACACACACACGTGTGTATACTGTTGTCTAGAACGTTTTAGGCTTGGCTGTCAAGCACATGAAAAAGGGTAAAATAAAGATAGCATAATATGTTTAGCATAATACTCTACTGCAGTTGTATCAGAAAAATACCCATTAATATTTAAAGCCATGAGTTTATTTCAAAACAATTCAGTTAAACAACAAAACACCAAAAGATAAGATACTGACTGAAGCATGTTTGGACTCACCTATACATTTCACTGATGTCTTTCACCATCAACCTCCATAAGTACTTGTACAGGTACGACAGGCACGTGAAAACCCATTCCAGCTGTTCCGTGTCCTGGGTCTCTAACAGCGATGTGATGATGAGGAAGAAGTTTCGGAAATGGGGGTAGAAGTCTGTCTGGAGGTCACGAGCCAGCTGAACCACCAGGCTGTAGGAGAGGTACAATTTTTAGAAAAGCCTGTGAACCAGCAACAGCCCCAGTCTAACAGCCTGTGTGCACAAGCCAGTTCAACCAGGGCAGCAAATGTAAATCATGCTCCTCTATACTCACTCCAGCAGGGGCTGGCAGGCCAGGCTGTTTTTCACACTAAGGTGTGTTTTCAGACTTTCCACAATGGAGTCCTGATGGAAAACCAGGAGTTTGAAGGACTGACTCTTCTGTGAAACTTCTTTTAAAAAGGTGGCTGAAAAAATAAAGGCAAGTATCACAATCACCCCAAATGAAATTCCAAGTTTTTGAAAAACTGAAATGGACAAAATCAGGGGGAGAATGCATCTCTGAAGTTAATTCAGGACTAGTCCACTTACTGAAATGTTCCGTTAAATTGAGGTCTCTCCATTTCGTCAATCCCTCAAAAAAGTAGGTTTCTACCTCCTAGGGGGCAAACATAAAATCAGTAATTGCAGAGAAACATCAAGTAAAACGTTGCTTCAAAGAACAAATCAAGAATATAATTTCATTTCAATCTAGACGGCGGCGGCTTTGTTTACCTCAGCATAGCTGCCTGTTCTGTCGATGCGATGTATAACATCTATATTCACATTTGCTAGCCGTTCAGAGAAGGTAAGAAACTGGAGATGAAAGCAGAAAAAAATAGTTCAAATCGCCGTGTAATTTCACCAGGGCTCAACACCATGGCGAATAAGGACGGACATTTTGATCAAAGAACATTTCTTTACCATGGACATGACATTTTAAAAAGTTATTTTTTGCAATCAAAACATCTTGCCACGGATATGAACGAGTCTAGCCACGTACACATTTATCCGCTAGTATCAGTTAGCGACTCCTTCACTTGACCATTTTATCATTGACACTTGACAACGATCAATAACAATAAAAACACATAACTAAACAGAGTTATTGCTCTTTTTCAGAAACATTTAAAGAACTATATGACAGATCGGCTGCCAGTTTGTATTGCTCAGCTTACTAGCTGTGAATACCTACCCTGTAAGTGTTTTCCGATCTGTGATATGACGATTTTGTCTTCATTTTAACGTGATATTTGATTCTCCGATTAAAGATTAAAAAAAGACTGAAAAACCATGAAAGCAACAGAGAGTGGTTAACAAAGTATACACATGTCGGTACTAGGGCGCCGCCATGTTTAATGTTGCATTGTGGGAAAGCGTGGTTCTTTGGTCATGAGGCTCAAGTAAATGATTTGTGTGTTTGCAGTTCACTATGTATAAATTTCTAATATGTTTGTCGCGAATGGAAAATGACTTTATTACTGTAATGAAAAAACTGGTCATTTTTATTGGCTTCATCGCGACATTTAAGTGCAAGTTTTTAAAGTATCACTTAAAATCTATGCAGTGATCTCTCTCTGCTCCGGGGATTTTCAGATCCGCCAACAAGCAGGGCCGGTGGACCGGTCCCAGAACCATACATATATTCTCCATCCAGGGCATATAAAATATGTATATGGTTTTTGATTAGTAGCTTTAAATTTAAAGCAAACAAAAAATATCCAAATAATTTGAAATCCTTATAGCTCTATAATTATAAGGAGATATTCAGCTGGAAAGTCTCTTGATAAATTGTTGATACAACCAGAGTAAAAACAAACCACTGACCAGAAAATGAAATGGAAATATGATCCAGGTTACTAAGGTGTATGAACTCTTGGGTTTTTTAAGGTCACCAAGTAGGATATCGCATATTTTCTCTTTGTCCCTTGCTAAACAATAACTGGAAAGTACCACAATGCAGTCCCTCTGTGTACAATTAATCAAGATCTTACTATTATTGTTTCATACATTTTGGTGTAAAATTGACTGTTTTCTGAGGTAAAACAACAGCTTAAAAATCTTTGTTTTTTCAATGGTGCTTTTTTTCTTGAGGCCAGATCCAGTTTCTAATGGCTTCGGCACGTGAAGGTAGAAAGAGTCCATTATTCAGTGCCTTAACCACTTTTGGGATTTACATGAGTAGAATCAGCTTCTATTTACCATAAACCATGTTTCTCCACTAAAGTCTATTGTGTCAAGAAAAACAACAACAAAATGGCCATGGAGTGCCCAGTGCGGTAATTTGATCATTCATGACCTAAATTATAACTACATGCTGCCAGAACAACAGTAATATATTCCTTGGATGACTCTGTCACACCCCCTCCCCCCCATCTAAGTGCAACTTTGTGTGACACATAAGGTTCATCTCCATCAGGTTCACTGGTTCCTAGACCTTTCCAGGGAATACTTTATAGCTAACTTGCATTTATTGAGAAATCATGGTAAGCTCTGCCTATCGCATTTGTGCCTAAATTGACAGCTGTATAAGTGCGATTGTGTATTATCTGCTTCTCGTGAATGTAACTTTGGACAAAAGCATATGTTAAATAGAGGATAGCGGTTTGGAAATCCATAGCCGACAGAGTAATAAAGACCATTATCTGCCAATAAATAAATATAAATATCATCTTTTTGTGTTCTCAGGTCCAGACACCTAGACAATGCCGGCATTTAGGATGGGGTATTTACAGGCAAGAACAGCAATTGTGATAAGTGTGAAGCAGTGTCATTTTTAATGTTAACAGTGTTACATCAATATCATGTCATCCACTGCAAGAAAACTCCTTGGTGAACACAAGGAATGTCATTTGCTATATTATCTGCAGGCAACACGGAAACCTATGGTTCTTGGTCCCACAACTTATGTCACCATTTAATGTTATGGCACTACTGTGACAGAGAAGCTTAAAATAATTCACAGCAATTTATCACTATATCTGTGTTAACAGTTTGTAGTAACACAGTAACTCCTAAGTAACACCATGCAAAGGCAAAGAGCTACATTGTAGCTAAATCACACATTGTGAAAGGAATTGGCATAATCATTTTTTTTCTACCTGATGGTTCACTCTTCCATTTAATCCTAACATTTTGAAAATAATTTACAGGTAACAATTGTACAATGTGCAAACCTGATACACACACATCTTTGGACTGCAGGTGCAGGACAGAACCACAGGAAATCCATGTGATTTGGGGAAAATGGGCAAACTACATTCGCACACACACGCACACACACATACATGCACAAATGCATCATTTGAGAAGTTTGCCAATGTTTCTCAAACAGGTTTGTTAATATGTCCATGTCTACGTGTGACTTATCAACTTTCATAAACAGAATTCTTTTGAATGCTAAAAATGCCATTTTGAATCCCCCCCCCCCCCCTCCACCTCCCTTGCACGCTAACCCCCCCACCACCTTGTAACTCCTACACTCATCTCAGTGGTGAGCAGAGAGGCGGAGGGAAGCACGGGTGGTAAGGGGAAAGGAGGGGGTGGGTAATGACAGGGTACTTATCTACCGACCGGACAAACAATTCCTGCACTTTACAGACATCTGCTGTGGGCCAAGAATCCCACAGGTTTCCTGAAGCACAAGGGAAGCTCTTCATGAGGCATCGACTGGGTGAGTGAGCACACCAGGGCTTTCATGGGGCTAGAGAGGACTTGAACTTGAATTCATCCTGAGCAAAGTCTCACACTCTGCCTGAGCTCATTTCAGCTTTTTGTCATACCAACTCAGCATCAGAGTCAGATCTTGTGGTAACATCCGTACAGACTAGAATACAATTTTTATAACTTCTGGCATATTTTTTTTAGCATTTACACCTGGGACAGCAGCACTGTCTTGCTCGGGTGCAGCTCAGCTGAGCTCCCAGTGGCGTGTGCTGGTGAGTGCAGAAGTGGTCAGTCGTACATCAAGAAGACAGGCAGAGAAAAGTCCTTCATGGATGCTTATACCAAGAAAACCACCTTCGTGGTGTGGGACTACGTGGTCTTTGCACTGATGCTGCTGGTGTCAGCCGCAGTGGGGGTGTACTTCGCCCTGATTGGGAAAGGGCAAGGCAACAGCCAGGATTTCCTAATGGGGGGTCGGGGCCTGACTGCCCTGCCAGTCGCCTTCTCCTTGACAGCCAGCTTCATGTCCGCCATAACTGTTCTGGCGACCCCAGCCGAAGTCTACCAGTATGGCGCCATCTATGGGTTCCTTGGCATCTCCTACATGCTGGTGGTGGCTGTCTGTTCAGAAGTCTTCCTGCCGGTCTTCTACAGGCTTGGAATCACCAGCAGTTATGAGGTAGGGAGTTTATCACGTCCTTAATACTGCCACCAAGCTCCATCAAATGTCCTTCTTACTGAGATCCCTCTCATGAGTGTAATCACCGAGTCTTCATTAAATGAAATTTCTACAACTCTGGTTTTAGGGTACAAACCTGACAAGAGTGTCTGCTGCTTTTAAGAAAAACAGCAAGGTTTTTGACAAAGGGATCAGTATTATTTTATCTCCGCCTTTATGTCTTCAGCGCTTGGCCAAGTTTTAATCTGCATGTTCATTAACCCACAGTACCTAGAGCTGCGCTTCAACAGGGCTACTCGTCTGTGTGGGACGATGATGTTCATGCTGCAGACAGTGAGTATAGTATGGCTGCCTGGTTATGTGACATTGTAAGATTTACTGGAGCAAACTGGGTCATTAGTATCAGAGGGAGGGAGAGAGAGAGAGAGACAGAGAGAGAGAGAGAGAGAGAGAGAGGTAGTTCCAAATAAAGTGCAAACAATGGGAAAAGAATTGTATGTGTTAGTCCCTATATACAGTCTTGCATTATACACAGTCTTTAAGGTGGCAGTGGACTTGTATTAAGTACCTGTATGTGTGTTGCCCCTGTTATTACAGGTGTCCTACACAGGAATGGTCATCTATGCACCCGCTCTTGCATTAAACCAAGGTAGAGTAGCCCTAACTTACTTTAGTCTATTATTTACTTTTATAAAAATGATTTCTTCACTTTCTCATGTTTGGCAATCAGGAGTTCTGTGGTTCCACTGTAGTCCCAGTCATTTTGAGTCCCACCTTTGGGTGTCAGCAGAAGCCAGCTGACTTTCTGTTTACTATATCTTATTTCAGTGGCCTCCTCTCACTAGCAAGGAGCAGGACAGACGACTGTTTTGTGTCTTTTGTGTTCATTACCTGCAACGTTGTTAATCTATTTATCGTTTTCCTCCTCTAGTCACTGGTTTTGATTTGTGGGGTGCTGTGATTGCTACAGGAATAGTTTGCACCTTTTACTGCACTCTGGTAAGACACAACTTTTATTTCACAAATACAAGTATACAAAAACACTGAGCCATGCTAGTTTGTGTAAATGCACTAAAATCCTTCAAAATGAATCAAAATAAAATTCCAAATACTCTCAACTGCAGAATAGTAAAATCAAAATACAAGAGAATGAGATCTGCAGTTCCAGTCAAAAGTCTGAACAATATTTACTGAAAATCACTTGTTTTTTAACAAGGTACTGTAACAACCCTATGCACACCTCAAGGTTAAAAAGTACTGTATAATATTGTGAACAAGTGCTGTGACAGGTGACCTGCCCTGCACAATCTCCTGTAGCAAAAAATGCATTAAAAGCAGGTGTGTGCAGACTTTTGACTGGTGCTGCAGGCAGTCCTTGGTCTGAGTACCCTGGCTGAGGTAGCTGCTGTACTCTTTCTTACAGGGTGGGCTGAAAGCAGTGGTCTGGACTGATGTCTTCCAGGTGGGCATCATGGTAGCCGGATTTCTCTCCGTCATCGTCCGAGCCTCGTGGCAACAGGGAGGCTTCTTGGCCATAATTGATGACTCTCGACATGGAGGGAGACTGAACTTTTGGAAGTGAGTTTTCACAGAGGTTCTTCATAGCAGCATCTGCAGCTCAGCACACTACAGATGTGCCCCTGTGCTCTCTCTCTCCCTGTCTAGCTTTGATCCCAGTCCTCTAAGGCGCCACACCTTCTGGACCATCATCATCGGAGGAGCCTTTGTCTGGATTAGCATATATGGAGTCAATCAGGCTCAAGTGCAGAGATACATATCATGCAAGTCCTTGACCCATGCCAAAATGTGAGTTAGCCGACAGGAAGCACTGCAGTGTTAAGGAATAATGCATTGGGGTGATCTTTCTTTGCAAGTCGCTACTTGTAAGGGTATATGTGTGGGTAAACGCATGTTACAGGGCCCTCCTCCTGAACCTGGTGGGACTGTGGGCTGTCCTCCTGTGCTCAGTGTTCTCTGGACTGTGCCTGTACTCCATCTATAAGAACTGTGACCCCTGGAACGCAGGCTTGGTTTCAGCTCCCGATCAGGTAGGGCCATGCAGAGGAAGGGGGGGGGGGGTAACTATGTGTGGGCTTTAAAAACTGCTAATGGCGCTGAATGACATCACAGCTTCAGGTGGGGCATTTTGTGCCGAATTCAGAAAACTGGTGTAGCATATTGTAGGGCTGCACAATGTCTGAAATTAATACCAACATGATGTGTAATCCACATACAGTTCTTACATCACTAGTCAGCTAGATCAGGCTTTTTCTTACTTTCAATTCTGTATACAGGCATTGCAGACATAATGCACAAGGTTAAAGCATGCATTCTGCCCTGGAGTATTAAACAAAACACTTTTTTCTTTTTACTGTTTTTACTGTATCTGTTCTTCCAACCAGATCGCAATTTATTTATTTTTTACTTAGTTTATCCTTGTTTTCTGAGTTTGCGACTTCTTTCAAGGCAGCGGTTGTATCGTGTTTCAGGGGCAGGCTATTTGCATAACCAATCAACAAAGAAAGCATTTCAAGTCCCACCCCAAAGTACCAAAGAAGTACCTCAGCTGGTTTGGCACTTTTTGTACTGGGACTTAACCATAAGTCAAAGAAAGTGTCTTGTCCCACCCCAAGGTACCAAAATACCAAATGGAAAAGCGAAAGTACCAAAAGTACAGTACTTGGTGCAGTGGAAAAGCGCCCTAACTGACATGTAACTCAATTAACTGTAAAACTGCTAAGATACTGAATATGTTCATTGCCTCCTAGTTAATGCCTTACATGGTGCTGGATATCTTGAGGGACTTCCCGGGTCTCCCTGGGCTGTTTGTGGCTGCTGCCTACAGTGGAACACTGAGGTAAAATAGTTGAAATGAAAGAAGCCCTTGTTACTCCTGTCTCTCTCTCCTTTGTGTAGGACAATTTAGATACAGTACCAACCAAAAGTCTGGAAATACCTACCAGAAATAATTTGTTTTTCAACAAGATAATGACCCTCAGGACACCTTGATGTTATCTATGTGCTATATTATGTAGTGAAGAAAGAAAGAGATGGAGACTGCTGTGACAGGTGCCCTTGGCCCCCACAATCCCCCAACCTAAAACCTATAGAGCTGGTTTGGGATGAGTTGCATTGAAGGGTAAGAGCAACATCGTCACCTTGTGCCCAGAACTTGCAGAAATTTCTTCTGGACTTTTGGAGAATCATTCCAGATGGCTATATTTGGAAGCTGGTTGAAAGAATGTCAAGAATCTGCAATGCTGTCCTTGAAGCAAAAGGGAACAATTTTGAAGAATCTAAAATCTGAGAAAATTTTGCGATGTTGAACACAACTCTTGGTCGTTGGAATATTTGGTATTGCTTTACATTAAGTGCACCTTCATAATGCATTCAAAATGCATTCATAGAACATTCATAAACAGCATGCACCTTAAAATCCTAATATCCCTTAACAGCTTCAATATACAGTAATTACAAACAATACATGATTATACACTTATATTTGTTATTATTATATAATCTATGTTATTAATGTTCTATAAGAGCATTATGAATGCATTATGAAGGTTCATTGAATGTACTATGAATGCAATATAAAAGCACTATGAAGGTGCAGTTAATGTAAAGCGTTACAGAATATTTAATACATATGATTTCATTGCGGGGGCAGCATGGTGGTGCAGTGGTTAGCGCTGTTGCCTCACACCTCTGGGACCCGGGTTCGAGTCTCCGCCTGGGCTACGTGTGTGGAGTTTGCATGTTCTCCCCGTGCCGTCGTGGGGTTTCCTCCGGGTACTCCGGTTTCCCCCCACAGTC
>JAABNY020000001.1:10786025-10796876 GCA_015164015.2 Brevimyrus niger
GCCACCTGTGGCAAGGTCATGTGAAGGGCTTACTTTTCAGAGCAGAAGTGAAAAGTGGGGGGTGGCATTTTATAGTGTGCGAGAGGAAGAAAAAAAAAACCTTTCCTCTGACCTGGTTGTCGCTCATGCCGGGGGCAGTGGTATCCTCCTTCCTGATGGAGTCCTCCTCTTCCTCCTCCTCCTCCTCCTCCCCAGGCAGACAGGCTCCTCCACGAGTCAGGACTGGATGGGACCTAGTAAAGAGGACCCGCAGGGATGAGGTACAGATCGGGCCAGAGCTCAGGAGCTGAGGAACCTGCCGGTGACTCCGGCAAACTCAGGAGAAAGACTGACGCAGCCCAGTCCCAGTGATCTCCATGCGCACGCAAATGAGGGAAGTCAGCAAGCGTGCTACACCACCCAATCTGAAGGGGCACCACACCTCGTTTGGGTGTGCAGAACGCATCACTTTGCATTGCAAAGTCTGCCAGCAGGCAAGGCAGGCAGGGAGGGAGGGAGGCAGGCAGGGAGGGAGGGACGGACATGGCCCACATAATTACCACACAACCTAAATGCAGCATCTGTTGCTCAGCACAAGTCTGAATCAGACATTACATAAGCTTATCGCCTTCCGCTGATGTAACGCTGCTTGATATTTACTCGGACAAGTAGAAACTTTACAGGCCGTACAGCAGGGACAGGTATTAATAAGCATGACTGGGACAGTTCACGATAAACGGCAGGCGGTCTGGATAAGTGCAATGGTCACCCCCCCTTAGGTGGGACATACCCATCCAGCAGCGTCAGGTCCTGCAAGGAGCCCCCCTTTGGCAGGGGAAGCCAAACACGGGACGGGGGCAGCAACAACTCCAGGGTCAGTGCGTCTGAAGGGTGGCAGGCCATATGCAAATAGGGTTAATTAGGTGGGTGGAACTGCCATAGAATGACAGCTGATGTATGGACAGAAAGAAAGACCTTACTGATGAGATGGAAGTGGGAATGTGGATGAGGAGAGCAATCAGAGATCACCCCCGCAGTCCAGGCAG
Source organism: Brevimyrus niger (assembly GCA_015164015.2). Lineage (NCBI taxonomy): Eukaryota > Metazoa > Chordata > Actinopteri > Osteoglossiformes > Mormyridae > Brevimyrus > Brevimyrus niger. The sequence goes on from JAABNY020000001.1 coordinate 10,787,051, forward strand.
CCCGATGGGTGGAGTCCTCAAGGCTAATCCATGCTGGTACTGCATCTTCCGGCTGTGGAACACTGATATTACTAACTGGGATGGGCAGCGGTGTACGGCAGATGGTGATCGGGAGTGCACAACTTAAATTAAAGGTCTATATATTGGGGGGGGGGGGGTGAATTACATGAAATATTGGGTTTACACACTCTCTCGTCCCCCTGGGGATGGACCTGCCATCAAAAATAGGTCAGGTTCCCTGAAGCCCTGCCTTGAACGCATAGTAGGTTGTTTAGCATTTCAGACTGATTTCTAATTCCAGTGAGTGAGCAGTAAGTAGGACAAGAGGGCCGGATCGCAGACGTGTCACGGAGGCCTGACTTTCTAGCAGCAGAGCTGCTGGCCAGCCTCCACTCATGTCACGGGGTAGATATGAGCCCTCTCACTGCACCATGGGAGGTGTGTCTGCTCAGGGCAGAATGACCCAGTGAATAGGTCAGCACTCATTTGTTTAGCAAATTTATGAGCCAGCTAGTCCCATGTGAGGGAAAGTGTGTGGGAAAATACTTCATGCGGGAGTCTCTCATAGTCCCTTTGGCATCAGTATGGAGGTCACACCTGCGGCCTAACTCATCAGCCTAGGGCTGTCACTCCTCCTACACCCGGCACTGCGAGGAGGGGAGCATGTAGACAGGAAGTCTGACAACCACATCTGTCACAAACACATACACAACAAACTCACGCCCAATCCTTCGGACCCCAAGAAAAGAACACTTTGAACTGAAACAACCCCCTCCCCCCAATTAAGAATGACCATCTTAGAAGCTGGAAATCACAACAGATTACACATACCAGAAACCAACCAATACAGAACAACTAGGTAGCCACAGGATTAATAGGAAAGTTAAGCATTTACGGACCAAAAACACCAGCACTCACCTCGAGAGATTTACCATGTCTTTGAAGACCTTCTTTCACCTTTCCTACACTTGCTGAAACACAAAAAAGTGAGAATGAATTTTTGGAGTCCTAGAACCAGTTTAATGCTGCCGTAGTTTCCGACTTCACAAAAGTGGGGTCCAGTGAGCATGCTGACCCCGTGACTCAGAGTAACCCCAAGACCACTTCACATGGTACCACGGTACTAGGGGCAGAACTGATGGAGCTTCCCTTTCCATAGAAGGCTGATGTATCTGAACACTGACACCACTGAGGATGACGTCTGAGTGAGATAATCCTCTCATCGCATTCAGAACTACTGAAAGCCAGCTCTCATCCTCACTGTTCTGTGCCACTGCCATCCCATAATGCACATGGCCATGCGCATATGGGGAGACACTTGAACAGCCATTTGAACAGTGGGTAATAAAATAGGCACATCTGTGATGCTGTGAATCTAAAAGAGAAAAGCATGGAAGTTTCAGAAGATACTTGAACAATTGGCTTTGAAGGAGGTAAACATTGATAAAGTGACAGAGCAGCCATTATATCAGGGGCCCTGGGAAAGACAAGTATGTGGGGGTAGGGCACTGGCCCCAGCTGAAAGCTGATTGGCCCTTGCATCCCCTGTCACTCACGGATTCAAAACTTATGATTGGCTGATAAGATTGTCCCCTCTATATGAATTAAAGCTCCTCTTTTGCCTAAACCTTAAAAAAAAAAAAAGGATTAAAATAAAATCCTTAGAATTGCCCCTGCTGGGATCGTGACACTGAGGGTGCAAGAGTGTGATGGTGGCTGCTGCAGAGAAGACTCACCTTCCAACACTCGCCTGGAGCTCTGTCCTAGAGGCACCGCGAGGGTGAGAGGAAGACTGGCCTGCAGCTCCGCCCCCCACAGGCCCCCATGATCCATCTGCTCATCTTCATCCAAAGTGTTTACCTCCTCATTCTGTTCTCTGAGCAAATCACCTTCTGCTTCACACACCCTGATTGCTTCTTCCTTGCCCAGAGCGTGGGCACCGGACCCTCCCCGGACCTGAGGACCGTGCCGTAAGCGTTAGTCAGCGCTCTATTTCTAACGCGCAGTCGATTTTTCTTCTGCAAACCAAACAGGAAGTAAAAATGTGTGGAGAAAGGCGAAAAAGAAAAACTTCAGAAACAAAAGGGGAGAGTGAAATGGCATGAGCGCCCACAGCTGACGCCCACGCAGCCAACACAGCTCACCGAGTCCTTTGGAGTTTCAAACACCTCCCACCCATTTGTGCCATCCCACTGGTCCGCTTCTCTAATGCACTTGAGTCCCCCCCCCCCCATCCATCACAATTGCCAGCGGCTGTATGAGACCTATGGCAGCCTTTCCATATCGGGATGAAGCGCGATGTGGATGAGGAGTTGCCACCCTTTGTCCTGCTAACACAGGCTAACAAACTGACCGCCAGTTCCTGGCAAATTCCTTCCTTGCTCTGCATACAGCCGCCGCATGTCATCTTTGGCTTATTTGTATTTTAGCATCTTTATCATTCCCAAACCCACGTAAAACTGACCTGAAACAGATCCTCCTCCGTCTGTGAGCTAGCATGAGTGCCCTCTGGTGGGGAGCAGACTTCAGTTTGGGAGCTGGCTTCGACACCCTCTTGTGGCAGGTCCTTCTCGGTCTGGCAGCTGACATCGTTTCCCTGCCTTATCAGGTCTTCGGTTTGGCAGCTGCTCTCGATGCTGTCCCATGGGATAGCCTCCGTCTGGGAGCTGCTATCGACGCCCTCCTGTAGCAGGTCCTCTGTCTGTGACCAGCTGTCGACGGCCTGCCACGGTCGGTCCTCGGTCTGGCAGCTAGCGTGGCTTCTCTCCCGCCGTGCATCCACGGTCTGGGAGCTGGCATCTGTGGCCTCCTGGCCAGACATCTGGAGATGGGCCAGTTCATCACGCAGCTGCTGTTTCTGACTCTCCTGTTCTTGGACCCTGAAAGACATGCTCTGCTCAGACACACGGCACTGGAGGAGAGACCGATGAACCCAGAACACCAAACACAAAAGAGGGAAGAAACAATGAAACTCAGCTGGAAGAATAGATCACACATCTGAGGGAACAGAAGAACAAGGTATAGAAGGGAACAAAAACACCACTTATGGTAAGAGAGGATGAAACAATGAAGATCTCCATCTCTACCCAGTCCACACCACCCACACAGCACCCAACATCCAGACCCCAAAACTAAGACCCAAGACATCTAGTGAATCCTATGGCCGGTAGCAAAGTATGGATCCCGGCCCCTTTTACCTCCCACTACATCATATTAAGCTGGGAGTGACACGTCACAGCATCACACGTGGCTCACGAATGAAGACCCAAGACCTGAAGGCCCGATGCAGGTGGGATTACAGTCACAGCTCGATTCAACTTAAACTGGGTCAATCCAGTCAGCGAGAGTCCAGTGATCAACCTGCCGTCCATCTGGAAGGCCATTTTCCCCAATCCTACATGCAAGTGATGGCAGTCCAACGCTCCACCTCGTCACATTCCCACTAAAAGAATTGCCATCCCCCCTCCCCCCGCATGTCCCTGAAGACTCCACCCCCCCGCTCACCTGACTGACAGGTGCAGGATCTCGGTGCGGGACCTGCGCATGTTGCTGGCCATCTTGATGAGCTCCTTCTCCAGCGATGTGGTGTACTCTTCCAGCTGCTCTATGCTGCACGCCCAGTTCCTCCGCCTCTGCTCCAGGTCCACCTGCAGGGTCTGCGGCAGAACGGAGGACGGCTTCAGAAGCTTCCCAGGTTACCAGAACCGCTCTGTCAGGGGTGAGAGCTTCCCCTGCTGAAGCTCCATCTAGCCTGCTGCCCGCTACAATGGACAGTTATGTAATAGCCCAGGCAAGGCAACCCAGCTACTGGGAACCCTGGGATCAGCCTTTTACATAATCCTTAAATAACTGGGTATGAGTGCGGAATGTGTCAAGCGGAATGGAACAGAGAAAATCACTGGAGAGAAATATGACAGGTCGAAATGTGGTCAGCAAAACGTGGATCCATGGAAATTCTAATGACGCATTTTACCAACTGGATACATCTCTAAATTCAAGAAAAAAAAATAAACAGCCGCACACAGTTCATTCACACTTCCACAGGCAACAGTCCGTATAGCGAACCCAAGCGGAGCGGCATTTGCTAGCCATCTGCGTGTGCGCTCGCTTAGACAGACACGCGGAACCGGGAGAGACGAGGATGGGTGAGGATGTGGAGTCGAGGACCAATGGGTAAAACAGGTAACAAGTCCTGAGTTCTCAGACAGCAGGAAACTCATCAGTAAATATCAAGCTATACAAGTGGATCTGGAAAATCAATCCATCCTAAACTGCTCATCCAGGTTCTGGGTCACGGTAGCAGTAGTCTGAGCAGGTATGCAGAGATCTCCCTCTCCCCAGCCAGCTCCTCCGGGGGAATACCAAGGCGTGCCAGGCCAGCCAAGAGACATAATCTCTCCAGCATTTCCTGGGTCTGCCTTGAGGATCCAGGAAATAGCTTTGGGTAAAAGAGTGGCCAACACACACACACACACACACACACACACACACGACTGACCTGCATCCTTCTATCCCAGCCACTGTCCGGTTGTGTGTAGGTCTCAAAAAGCTCCTTCACTGCACTCAGGACTATATAACTGTCCTCTTTAAAGTCTTGATTCTGAAACCCCCCCCCCCCAGTAGACAAAGTCAGTTGGCTTCAAAGAAAAATATCACACACAAAGACAAGAATCACACTTCATTCAGACTATACATCCCAGCTACGTCAAATCTAACCCTATATATCCCATGATCTTTGAGCTGGACCATACCAGTTTGCTGATGACGGCCTTAAACTCCAGGGACATCTGTTCAGGTGTGGGTCCCTGGAGGAGCAGAAGAACCTCCCGATCCAAGGTCTCATCCAGAGAGGAGGCGAAGAAGGAGGAGTGCTTTTCTGGGACCTGGGGAGAACCAAAATATGTGAGCTGACCAGAAGGTGCTGGTTGTACGTGGGAGGTTGCAGGAGGTACAGGGATGGCCTTTGGCTACCCAAGTGGTGAAGGACGCATCACTGACCTCAGGTTTCCCTTGAGCGAGAGCCAGCTCTGCCTGCAGAGACCCCGAACTCATCTGGTTGAGCCTGTACGCCACCGAGAGGGAGAGACTGGCACTGGCAATCAGACAACATACATGGTCTCAGTGTCTGCATGCTTGAGAGGGAGAAGGTGCCCACTTGGAAGAATAGGGGCAGACACTTACACCCCCAAATCGGGCTGCATCATCTGCATCTGGTTCTCCAGCCTGGCTTTGTCCGCTCTCAGAACCTGGAACCAGTGAGGAACACACAAACGCACCAAGTCACATATCCATAGAGCACACACAGTTTCAGGGGTATCATAGAAAAGCCCAGACTGAAGACTGTTGCTCAGCTTAGTGTTTTTAATAATAAAAACTGATATGAGAAAAAACCTCAGACTATGACTTCAAAGGGAAAACTCAGAAAAGACAAACTGTTTCCAAGGCAGGAGTCCCCCCCCCCCATTCAAAACCAGCATCCGCAGGCTCACCTCAGTAACTGAGGAATACTCAATGATGGCTGCCTTCAGCTCCTCGATTTGCTGATTCCTCTGTAAAGGGAGGGCATCTTTGTTAATTTACGGTCAGACATGCCAAACACAGCCATTTATAGTTTGAGGTGTTAAAATGTATTCTCAGTGTATTTGATCTTCAAATGCAGGATAAACTAAAACACACCAAGTGCAGCCAGCTGTTAGACATGAAAATAAACAGGTTCTGATCTTGCTGTAGTAAGGATCCCAGCACATAAACGGCCTACTGTGCTGAGAATAAAGATCAGACAGACCGTAAGCAGAGAGACAGGCTGACTGGGCGTCTCCGGCACCATGCCTAGCGGACCATAGTCACCGTTCGCACATTCTGATTGACCCGAGACACTGTACTGGATAAGTTGATGGATGGATGGACATCCTGACTGAAAGGTGGAAGCTGACCTCCAGCACCAATGCATCCTTCTCATTCAGGACTCCATCAAACGCATGGATCTGCACCTGCAATAGGAACATGGCACCTTCATGCAGAACATTCTCTGAAGCTCAAATCATTCTCACTTTCAGTGCACAAATTTTGTCATTTCGTTAGCAAATCTTCCAAGACACGGTTGTATACACCACAACTATCCCACAATATTTCCTATTAACCATGGTCTACCAAATTAGCCTATATAATGATGCTGCTTAAAGACCACCATCTTGCACCATATTCCTGGCAAAAAAATGCTTATTTTGCAGCTAGATTTGAACCACACAGAATAGATTAAATCTTCATATGTTGTCCGAAGCAAATGAAGAATCAGCCAAAAACATGGACTTACTTGGAGGTCAGTATTGAGATCACACAATTCAATAATCTTCTTTTGAAGATCATCACTCTCCATGGTGATCTTAAGGTTCTGGTTACAAGTTGGGAGTTTGGGATTATCAACGAGTATTTAAGCCAAGAAAGTTACAGCATGTATGATATCTACACAGGCATTTAATATTCAATACTACATGCAGTAGTAAAACATTTATGTTCAGTTATGTTTATCGTTACTGACAACCACGTAATATTCGCTTAGCGAAGATCAGAGTGGAATTAAAGTGCCTCCTCTTGAAGAGATGCAATCTTTGAAATGAGGCCTTGATTCTCCTCCTCCTGCAAAAGAGGAGCGATCGTGCACTTACACGGTTATTCAAAGGCACAGGGTGACAGCAGCATCAAAACATGACTTGGCACAGAGCTTGGTCGCAGTTAAAAGGCTGACCTTGCAGTTTACAAGTAAAGGCCTTCCTACAAAATGTAGAACAGAGTGCACAGCTGGGCTCCCCAACGCTGGTCCTTGAAACCAATTACACTTATTTACATTATCAACACTAACAAAACAATGTCTCACAAATGCATGTTTGAAACCAGGGTTGCAGACAGAATGCTCCTGAATATTAATCCACGTGTCTAAGGCCCAGCATCACTGTACAGAACTCGCTAGCTGTGCCCCAGCGTTAGTATGGTGAACCGGTCACGATCAGAAACTTACGGTCTGCTTACTCTGGGCTGACACCCGAGCACGGCCCTCCTCGGAGGCACTGAGAGTAGCCTTCATCACCTCCACCTCCTCTTTGAGCAGCTTCTCTTTCTGGGCCGACTGCTGACCCCTGCGGGATGGGGGGGCACAGTTTACCCTTGCCAGCCAAATCCTCTCAGGTAAACATGGAAACCATAAGCATCAAAGTTAGGCAAGAGGCCAGGGTCACATGGAGAACTGGATGAGTCAGAAGTTAAGGAGGCTGTCTTGAGATAGATGGGCAGAAGCCGAGTACTGAAATGGATGGAAATGAGGATGTACAATTTGGCCTGGGCATGGAGCTCCTCGTTCTCCTCCATGAGCTTCTGGTTGGATTCTTCCATGGCCTCCATGGCCTGCTTCAGCTTCCTGACCTCCTCTTGGAGCTTGTGATTGTTGAACTGCAGGTCAGCCACACAGTACACCAGGTCAGAGGTCTCGCTGGGGACAGAGAGCAGCACGTCAGCCTTGCTCACCATCCTCCACCACCACAGGTGTAGACAGTCAGCTTTGGCCAATGTACTGGTCATAACCACACAGGTATATATACGCCAGCATTTCCCAACCCAGTCCTCAGGGACTCCAGTCCACATTTTTGTTTTCTCCCAGCTCCCAACACACCCATTCCAGATATTCAGAGTTCTTGATTGGTTGGAAGCTGGGAAGGAGAAAAAATGTGGACTGTCTGGAGTCCCTGAGACTGGAAACACTGATATACGCAATACACCCATTTGAAAGATCGTTCTCTCTCACACACACACAATCATATTAGAACTTTTATATTTGAAGAACAAAGTGGAGATATGATTCTGATAGTTGGATGCTCTTTCCAAACTGAGTGAGGGCCGGCCAGCCATTTTGGGGTCCTAAGCAATGTCTGATTAACCTAGTTGTCATTTACCATCTTCCTTCCCATTCTGACAGGCTCCAGGTCAAAATATCTCAAAGCAACACCAAGGTCTTCTTCATACTGAGTCTTTTTGTCAGTCTGCATCTTGGACTGCACATAGAAGAATGGCAGGGGGGGTGGGAGGGGTCAGTTTTGTACTCACAGATCACCCCGTGAAGCCTCGCCCCCAAACGCCTCCAGGCTGCCGGAGGTCATGTTCAGCAGTGCTGATCGTCTGACTGCTTGGGGACCGGAGCAGGAGCCCAGGGGAGAAAGAGTTGGCATGGGGGAGTGACACACTTCACTGTCGATCACTGATGCTTGGCTGATGCGTTTCGACAAAGCTGCTTAACAACAGTATCAAGCTGATGCTCCCAAGGATTGTTTTTTAATCTTATTTCCAAGGAACTCTTCAAAATTACAACCGCAGAACATAAATGGGAACCAGGCCATTAAACATTTGCATCCACTCTGAACTTGAGCTGAAGTACATTTTATGTATTCCCTCATGATTTATAAAATGAGCAGATGCCTCATCTACAGGTGAAGAACACCCCCCTCCCCCGCCCCATCTGCCTACCACCCTTGTGTACATAACCAACCGAATAGCAAATGAGTCAGAATCATACCAAATGAATATCTTAAACCAGGGGTAGCCAATTTTATCCGCAAAGGGCCGGTGTGTATGCGGGTTTTCGCTGCAGCTCCCTAACTAGATTGCTAATTAGAGGACTGATTGGTTGAAGAGTCCTCACACCTGGGTTTGAACAGCTGACCTAAAGGTTATCCCAAAAACCTGCATACACACCGGCCATTTGCGGATAAGATTGGCCACCCCTGTCTAAAACTTACCTGACAAGCTGTCTTTGAGTTTCACCGATTCCTGTGTCAGGTCTTCCGGAGTACAGTCCCTGGTGCGAGGGGAACAGGCATTATTGAAATCTACAGACGTGAAAAACGAAATCAGAATCTGACAAGTGATAACACACAAACTCACAAGAGAGAGAGAGAGAGAGAGAGAGAGAGAGAGTGTTTCTTACTGCGGCATCTCTGCCACAGCTTTGAGTACCGTGCTGTTCCGGAACCCTCCAAATCCACCAAACCCACACTAGCAGCCTGTGCAGTGTGTCATCACACCCCCACGTGACAGCTATGCAATGCGCCAACAGTCTCAAATAACTGCCCCCTCAAGGAGACCCCCAGCTCACTAGGCCTGACGACTGCCCCTTTGTATATACCCCTGGTTGCGGCAGTCTTCGATCCACTCCTTCATGATGGCATGGTAGGTGTCCAGGTCGATGGAGACGTCTTTGCGCTCCGGATCCAGCATGTTGCAAAGCTCCTCCAGGCCGCTGTCCTCGGAGCCTCGGCTGGTGGTGTGCCGCAGGTAGTCCACGAGGCAGGACACGTACACTTTGCCTGGAGGGAGGGGCCGAAGTTAGTGGCATCGCCACGGCGACTAACCGGAAGTCATCCCGGCGCGGGCCGCTGGCGTGTGCGTCAGATGAGGGTGCAGTGAGAACTTCTGAAACACGCACCGCCCACGCCACTCTGAATCATACAGGACGCGCGGGGACCGGCGGAACCGAGCAGAACCCAAAACGCTGCCATGGCAACACGGACTCGGGGAAAAAAATTACAAGACGGACACATTTCATGCGACACGTCCCACGCGGCTAAAAAAGAGCTGCGCGTTTGGGCCGGAACGGCAATGAGCCGTAGCGCGGAGCGCGCCTCGCTGGCACAAACCTCTGCGCTGCGTGTCACAGGCGTGAAAGATGGTGTCCAGCAGGTCCTCTTCACAGATGAGACTGATTTCTGCCATGGACTCCTTCCGACCCTCCGAAGGGCACAAGGTACCGGTGCAAGGTAATTGAGGGGGTGGGGGGGGGGGA
>JAABNY020000001.1:10823782-10842976 GCA_015164015.2 Brevimyrus niger
AGCTGCTGCGCCTCCTGCTGTTATGCCCGCCGCTGCCCCCCCCCCCCTCCCCCCCGCCGTCCTCCCTGTCGCCCCCCTGCCTGACATGCATGATCACATGTTTACCTGCTTCATACCCCATTGCTGTACCAGCAGCAAAGAGCCACAAGGGTTCCAAACCAATGACCTTTATCTGAGACTCCCATCGGCTGAGACTCTCATGAGATGTGAAACCATAACCTTCTGGTTCCGATTCAGCTGTAAATGACCTCTGGCGCTCTTCTTATCATGTCTGCCTCTGCACAGAGGCTCGGTGACACTGAGAGTCACAGTGATTCTTCGCCAGTTGTCACAGTCTCCGTAAGTGTCTCCATGCTTCTGTTTTTGCATATGGACGCTGAGTGTGTGTCTGTATTCCTGTCTGACTCCTGCTCGTGTTTTATACAGGTTACACTCTTTGACTCTCTAAGGGCCTGCTCTCCATTTAATGTTTTGTCCCATATTTTTCAAGCACCTTCTTGCATACTTGTGTACATCAGTGCTTATAATCACTAAATTCTCATCACGTTTTGTCATGATCATGTTGCCTGGCAGAGAGGGAAATTCATCAGACTCTTGCAAGGTATGAAAAATTATTCCAATGACAAGGGATATCATCTTAAAATAAAAGTGCAATGATGCTTTATTGGCAACACCACATTGATACAAAAATGCAAAGACATCATGCATATTGACGTACACTGTACATATTCACAAAGGTGCAGTGACACCACATTGATACAAAAATGTAGTGATACCACAGTAATACAGAAATGGAGTGACACCACTCCACTTCATCTCCGGCATGGTTAATGACAGAAATGCGGTGACCCCATGCACACTTACACAAAAGTAACAGTGAAACCACATTGATTCAAAATGCAGTGACACCATATTAATACGAATATGCATTGACACCACATTAAAACAGAAATGCAGTGACACCAGATTAAATTTAAAAATGCAGTGACACCATACACATTGACACAAAAGTGCAGTGACAAAAACCTGGCACTGCAAAGCAGTGAACTATAATTTAACTACACCTGATACAGGGTACACTTACTAGTACTTTTTGTTGATTCTGGTCCAAGAAGGCTAGAGGCTGGCCTTCAGCAGGGACTTTTTGTAAAAGATCTTAAGTATTTATGCAGTGCCATAGGGCACTTGCCTTAAGCACACAGGCCCCTGGTAGAAACTGTTACTGCAATAAAGTGAATCGTTTTAAATTCCATCCACCTCCCACCAGGAACGTAATCAGTTTATTTCTGCAATCATTTTTCGTCTCTGTAGTGGTTAATGTCTTTGTTGATCCACAGCTTAATTCCACTATTGTACTGCCATCGTACACGTATGGCTTCTGTTCGGGATGCGCTCTTCGTCGTGCTAGCCATATGAATGACTCTCTTTATCGTTGTATTGTTTATGTAAAATAAATATTTTTGTTTTTGGTCAGTATGATGACAGTCAACGAAACCGAATGCAAATGATCTGCGTTTGCAACTATCTTCTTATCTCTGTATTGTTCTCTACCAGCTTCCCCATATTATTTAGTGGCAAGAACTGTTTTTTCCCTTTAAAAAAAAAAACAAAAAATAGGTGTTGCAATACATTATTCACGAGACACTGATCGTGAAATTGTAAGTTTTATTTGCGAAGTCGCGTGCTATACAGTGGGAATGTCATTGCATTTAGGATTAAACCATACTGAAGAATATCATTGACGTCCCCCCAACCCACTGGAAAGGTGGCATGATGCACAATAATCCCATCTCACGCATTAATGAGCAAAACAAAATAATAGTTCTCTTGAGATAGCTCACTTCTTTACCGGTATGCTGATGTTTTCAAATGGCGTGCAATATATACGGTCAACGTGTTTCCACACGCGTCCGCCGTCCTGACAAACAATATTTTTACATTAGTTAATTTGTGCATTTAAATCACACCTGTCTGCTGTTTTAAATATAGCTTTACTGTTCCATCGTAGACATTATAGATGCATAGTGTTGTTTTAGTCCCATTTGCTAAATCTCTCTTGATTACTGATGTAAGTTATTTGCAATGCACTTACGTCTTGTTGTTGGATGGAGTATTTGTGGTGCTTCACTGCCATAAGTGAAATGAGTCATTTACACGTAATTTTATTAGCCATCATTGATTGTGTAGATCTATATACTTGTGAGGTATGTTAAGTTCGTAAGTGTTTTTCTGCGTGTATTTAACCAGAATTCTTAACCTTTTTGAAACGAGTAACGAATGTAATATTCTGTTCATAATTCTCGGTGAGATTTTTAGCTCATTATAAAATTAGAAAAATTCCAGTCCAAAGACATTAAACTAAACACTAACATTGTGCTGATCAATAGGAATATATGAATAGTTATAATAATAATAATAATATTTATTTATTATTATTATTGTCATTATTAACCATAATAATACCAATAGCTATAACAATAATATCAAGAACAACAACAATAATAATAACACTATTAATATTAATGATAATAATAACAACAACAACAGCAACAATAAGAATAATAATAATAATAATAATAATAATGGTAATAATGGTAATAATGGTAATAAGGGCATATAGTATTTAAACGGATGTAATTTTTCTAAACGGACTCGTCCTAGAAAATCCTTTGCTTAATTTGCCTAAATCGGTTTGAAATTGCACAATATTAACCAGCTAAAAAGTAATAAACCATAATTACTTTTGTATATTACAAAAATATGCCCTCAGTTAAACAGAGGTAAATATCTATTATAAGTTTAATTTAAAATTATAACTTTTTTCTTCGTTTTCTTTATGGTAAGTATTTGGCTTCCGTCTTAGAAGGTAAAAGTACTTTGTGCAGTATTTGTGTAGAATTACATGCACTACCTTCACCTGCGCCACCTTTATTGCATTTAGAAATACTCTTAGATAAACTTTAGACAGGCAACTTTTAATCTGCGGATTTTTATTAACTAAAACTTTTGTTAGGGCACAATGAAATACTTCAATTTGTACTCTGAGCGTGTACATAAGCAGCGGCCAGGCGTTCTGCCACTAGAGGGCACATGAGCCCCTCGCCACGAACACCTACTGTATTGGGTAGCGCGAACATTTTTAAGCTTTTCGTAAAAGCTTTTCGGATATTTGTTAAAACCCCGCGACCCTCACCAGAATAGGCGATTATAAGATGGATTGATGGGTTGATATTTAATATAATATATAAAGCAACATAGTTCTTTACAGAGACGAATAACAAGCATATAGTTATTTAATGTTAATCAGTGCTGGAAATTTAATTCACGTAACTCCACGCCGCTAGCTTTTAAGTTGTCTACCACTAAAATCATAAATATTATTATAAAAAGCTTAATCACAGCTGCTGGGTAATAGATAATGATACTTCCAATAAGGTAACGAATGCCGACAAACTGCTACTTTGACATAATGAGTGAAGCATGTCAGTATGAATTAATCATATTCATACCGTAAATGCAACGATATCTATATTTTTGCCGATCCGTTATCAAAGTCACTTTTATTCTATTTTATCAAACTTCTTAATGTTTGCTCTATAACATTTTAGTAATTTGAGTGCCAATTTATGAATAGATCAAAGATACATCATTGATATTCTCCTGAATTACTCAAGCTAATCATTATTCTTAAAATGTAACATCCTTATTGTATATAAATATATAATAAACTGTGTAAATATTGCTTCACGTAATAAATGAAACAATTATTAAACTCTTTAGAGGAAAAAATGCATTTGTTCACCGAGCAGTTCACGCATATACACGTCGAAGACAGTATAACAATTTACTGGATTTGTTTTATTCTTTTTTGGAAAGGCCAAAGTTTTATATCATGTAAGAATTCATTCAAGTACCACATCAAAACCTTTAATCCTGCAACAGGCGTTAAATAACCTAAGAGCACGTGAAATAGGCATATGAAAACAATTTCCTGTGAGACGAATGGCCGAATGTTTGTCTCATAATATGAACAATACACTGGATTTGCGTCGGTGAAACGTGAGCGCCAAAGACACCGCTGCGGTGGGGGTAAGATTTATAAGAAGCCAAGACAAGTTGTGGCGGACCCTGGGGAGGGGGGATAATACAGATTATTTTCTCATTTTCATTGGAATGCTTAAAGCTCAATTAATAGGCTAAACGTCCAGACAGGGACCATATACCACAAAGGTATAGCCTACTAATCGAGAGAAGTAAGCATCCATTGGAGTCTGCCGGAGAGAGAGAAAGAGAGAGAGAGAGAGAGAGAGAGAGAGAGAGAGAGAGTTTGTGAGAGCTTCGTAGGCGCCCCGAAAGTGCTCTTTAGCTATGAGAAATGGATGAACATATGATACGCATAAATCTGTGGGGCCTAGGCGCCGCTTATCACATCTGATGCATTCGCTGGGTATAACATAACAGCCAGGTACATGACCACACACCCTCAGACGAGCGTGCCGAAACATCTCATTTTCCAACCATACCTACATAAATAATCTATATTCTAACCCGAGGTCTCCGAGTTAAAATCCATAATTATTTGCTTTCATGAGTTATTGGTAGGAGCACATTTTTTTTCTTTAGAAATTTTATATGCTCTTTATTCATTTAAGTGACATTGCTTATGTAAGACAGCTTTTGTGAATCAAAAAAACGCACAGAGTGTAAAACAAACAAAAAAACCGTACCCCTTGTTTTGCACGGTTCAGTTATTTGTGGGGCAGAACACAACAGATGCGACCGGAAGGCGGATGGAGACAAGCTATGAGGATGGGAGCCTGAGCCTCTACCAGAGGGAGAAAGGCAACTTCTGCCAGGTGGTCATTTGTCGGATATATCCTCTCTAATCGAACCTAACAACAGGGCCCAGCGCGACAACTCACTGTTGTGTAACACAGACCACGAAAATATAAAAATGACATAAGCACTTTCCCCTTATATGCTCTTAGACTGTAAACGTCCGTAAACGAAAAAGATGACAAGTAAAACTATTCAAAGGATTAGACTACATTTTTTAAAGAAGTTTCATATTTTTGTTTGATCAGCCATACGACTGGCTTCAGACCAATGTATAATTGCTGTATGAGTCTCAGAAAATATTTGGTAGGCCTATCGAAATGATTAATAAAAGACTACAAGAAACAATTTAATACTCCTAATGAGTGCGAGCTGTTTGGCCAGCACGCGCCAGGATCTCTTTATAATTACCTATACCTTTAAAACCTGTAAACTTGCATATATGGACGGAGTAGTAACAAGGTGATTCCTGCATCATACATAATATAACAATTATATGCAATATACAAACACATGGGAACGTACATGGAAATATATAGTTCTTTACTCAATGCACTACAGACTAAAGTATTATCCACATTTAATCAGACAATTATGCATGATAGATATAAAGGCCATTACAATTGATTAATTTGGAACGCTGAATTAAACGACCGCAATTATGGTAATTGCTTCAATCATTAGTTAATAATCCAATTTTTTGATGGGGTAGGGTTGTTAACTTTTTCTATTCACGGTGGCATTATTGTGACAGTAGCAAAACATCGATGATAAACACAAATAGAGCAGAGTTCTGATCGGTGCGCCGCTGTTTAGGCTCCTCTCGCAGGTATAGAGATCGACGAAGGTTTCGCACAGGTGAAAACAACCGCAGTCTGAACCACCAAACCCAATAGAGACGTCTTTGTGCCGACTCCGTTGCAATGATAGCTGTGGAGGCTCAGCGGATGTGACAGGTAAATTAAAACAAACAAGCTGTTGCCGGACACATGGGGAAAACGGTTCCGACTGTGGCGATTTGATTAGACAGGCGTGCGCGATCCGAGATCAACACCTGGTCTCACGGAGGAGGGCGGCCGGCTCTGCGCTCACCCAGGACGGTGGTCCCAGCGGCAGACCGGACCGGGGTCCAGCGCTCACTTAGTTGTACAGTGGAGTCACGGCGAGACGGCGCCCGTGCAGTATTGGTGTGCAGAGCTGTGCGCTGGGAAGGAAATGAGAATATCCCAGTGTTTACACTTGACCTTTGGGAAGCGCAGTGCCCGCTTATGCACCGTTAGAGTAACACCTGGGGAGGTTGCCTCCGGTGATGGGACTCTGATTAGCCGGTAGTTAAGAGCTATTGAAGAGCAGCTGAGGACAGCAGCGAATGCATAGTAATATCAGCTGTCAAACTTGACCGCCGCGGTCACTCAATTTAGGCACACGCCCCCCCCCCCCCCCTCCCCAAATTGTGCGATCTAGCCTGGTGTAACTCTGGACCCGAAAGGTCCTGTCGGAGTTTCGTTGTGACTTGTATTTGCTGTAAAAGTGACTTTGGTAGTGACACATTATTTCGCTTTGACAGCTCCCGAGCCCGTTTCCTTCTGTGCCCCGTTACCTTTCGCCGTTAGCCTTTATTGAACCATACTGTGGCATTTCCAAGTGAGAGAGAGAGGGGAAAAGCGCAGAGTCCTTTGAACTGGGAGCATATGGCAGGTTCCAGGAAGGATACACTATAATTTCTGTATAGGAACCTTTATTACCAGTTAAATTAGTCCGAAGTGTCTTGAATGCTAAGGTAACTATTCTCGGCAGATGATTTTTTTGGATCGTTATTAAACCGAGTTTTCCTCCCCGTGTCTGTGTATCTTGTAATTTTTTTCTCTCCCGTTGTTTGCGTCTGAAGCCGCCTGATGACCAGCCCCGGGATTTCACCTCGTCCTTGAGAGCAACAGAAATCAACAGAAAAAAAATAACAACAGCAGACCTTTCCCCCCCTTCTGGTAGTTCCGATTAGGCTGTTTTCCAAATAAAACGAGAAGAGGCCGTCGGCGCTGGTAAGTGTCTCAAAACATCTGCAACTTTAAACGCCGGTTTTTGTCATTGTGTTTTTAGAGGATCGCGTAGGGAAAGCGAGAGTCGGTCTGCGGCGGAGCGTCTTGCTACCGCGGCGGAGCGCCTCGGCTCGGCTGCTGTCCTTACCTACCGAGCGCCGAGTCCCAGTCAGCCCGTCGCTGCCGTCAGCAAATCCTGCCCTAAGATTTTCCGGCCGTAATTCCCGTGTGGGATTACAAGGCAGCCCGCCAATCACCGGGAACCGTCGCGCTTTCCCCCGCTGCCCGTGCATCGCCGTCAAGCGTCAGAAGTGAGGAAGCCGGAGGAGCTTTCGGCTTTTTTCCGAGCGGACCGGGGTGATAGTTAGGCTAGTGGTACCAATGCACACTGTCCAGCACATAACCTACGCCGCATATTTTTTTAAAAAGTATGATAAATAACCCTGTCGATATTACAAATGATCGTGTTTATAGTATATCATATGATTTTAACAAATGTCATGCACTTTTTTTATCTTTATGGACATAAAGTTGAATGGCACATATAGGGCATCCTTTATAAAATGTGTGGTATACTTTATATATACACTGTAGTTGCATTGCCGGAGATAACTAAAATGTAGTTGTTAGTGGGTTCACATTCCGTAGTTTTATTGAACTATTATTAATTACGAAGCTATGTCTGTTCTTGTGCATCTCATAATTATTTCACGCTACAGTTACTTGAGTTAATTTATTAAGCCCTTTTCGTTTGCATGCATGCTGGAATACTAGCGATTCAGGTGCGTTGAAAGTTTTACTTGGGAACAGATAGAATATGCAGCTGATGTAGCGGATGAAAGGAGCGCTGATCATTTTATCTCTTTTCCATGCACACTGCATGCTGTTGTTATCAACATAATGATTACGTGTGTACATTGACTTTTTGCATTAAACAAGCAAAAGTAGTGAGGGGTTTTGAAAGCAGCGGTCATCGCTGTCATGAAAACAAGGTTTTAGTGTTTATCCTGGCATCCACTTGTAAAATATCACTAACAAATCTTCAGAGGTTATATTTTTATCGGTTGGCGAGAGCCACATTTATACATTTCTTGAATAATATAGGCCTACTTTCCGCGTATTGTGAAAATCTATCCAGTCAGCCATAAAGTTCAGGGGGAAAAAACATTTTTAGTTGTTAATGCGTCCTGTGATAATGGTCATAATTGCTTAATTTAGCATAGAGCAGCTGCATCTCGATTTAGAGGTTATTTCCCATATTGAGCGCATTTGTGAAAACAACCCAGTTTTTTCGCAGTGTCAGACAGCAGGGTTTAAGTAGCTACACCGGGCAATCTGTTCCCACAATAAGATAGGGCACAATATCGTAGCAACTGTAATTGTTGCTATGTCAACGGTGTATTTTTGCGGCTGACGTTTTGCGTGGCCATTATTTGCCTAAGCAGACGGCTGAAGAGCACGCCGGGCCCGTGAATCCCTCCTGCAGATCCGGGCCTTGGAGCCGCCTCTCCGATCACGCGTCATACGCCGGGGATCGCGTGCCGGCGTCTGCTCCTCGGTCTTGGTGTTTAGGACGTCTCTGTCCGGTCCGCGGCTTCCTTTCGTTTCAGAGGCAGTGCCGTGTGCTTCTTCTGCATTCAGGGGACAATAAGTTGCATGAGATCTATCTGATTCCTCTGTTGTGGGGTGTTCCAGTTCACAAGCAATCAGATAAGGACATGTATGGTCCTTTCTGAACCAGGAGCTTTAGGAGTTTCTGTGGGATTTTTGTTTTTAACTGCACTCAGTGCATGTAATTTTGCTTCTGAGAAACACATCAAGCAGTTCTCCTGCATGTCTTGTGCTGTCAGTTGCTCCACCGGTTTGTTCTGCCAAGTGGAACGCCGTGATCATGGTCTTTTATCTCTTTGCAGAATCAGGGATTGGTTTCCGACTCTGTAGAGACAGGCAGGGAAACACAAACACTCTCGCAAGTAAACACAAATGCACGCTAACTCTGTATTTTCAGTAGTTTTCTCCCAATTGCCATTACCTGTTACTTCAAGAAATCCTAGGGCTAATTCACCCCCTTATTACGATGTAGTTATTAAGTTGTTCTGGGTGGAATGTTCTCGATCCCAAACTGCTAGGGAATACCGGGGAAGTGTGGCATGGAAAAAAAAGGCCTGGAGGAAGTTGCGGAGTTCAAGTGCCATTTGAAAGCTATGATGTCTGTCGCTGCTGCTGCTTTTGCCCTGGGGGCTATTAAACCGGTTGTTGATCTCAGGGCAGGGACCCATAAACAGAATTCCGTAACGTGCGGCGGCTTGCGGGACTGAACTCTTGCTTTCAGCGGTCACCGTGCCGCAAGCCATTCAAGAGGCTTAGCGCTAAACCCACCCTTCCCTCGCGAGCGAGCGGGAAACGCTTCGTGAACTTGGACCACGCTAAATGATATTTGCCAAGACGTCGGAATTGTAAGGATAATGGGCTTAAGAGGCCTGTCCTAACATCTTAATGGAGCAAAACCAGGCAGGGAGACAAACCTAAACAGGCAGGAACAAAAATATCTTCTTATGAGCCCAGGTCTGGAATTTGTATACACATGCAAAGGGGGAAAAAAAACAAAAATAATTAATGAAACTCCCATGCAATTTTATTGAACTTATGGGGGGAAACACACCCCAATTTGGCTTCAACCTAATATGATTCTACATGGAAGCAAGGACCTGGGGCAAAGGAATCATAATGGCGAAATAAAAGCTGTTAGAAACTTTCCGTTGTGGGTGTTTCTGCATTGATGCTATGGGGTCGCCATAGCTGTCTTCTAGCAAAGGTATATACAAAGGTATATACTAAGCAGTTGACCTGGGCTTTTCTTCTGGCCAGAATAGACCAGTTTATACACATATACATTTATTTTATTTAGCAGACACTTTAGTCTAAGAGGAAATACAGAGTGTTGCAAAATGCACATTACAAACATATGGACAAGGACTTTACTAGGCATAAGTGCAACTAGGCTGAGCTTCCGATGAACGCCCAAGTACAAGTGTATGCTGTACTGGATCAAGTCCTGTGCAGCACTGTGCAAATAAAGCAAGAACCTAATAAGACAATTTGTTGATGAGAATGCAAATTTAGGAAGATTCAGAGAACACAGAGAGCCATCAGGCTAGTAGAGGAATTTCTGCTTGCATTTATGTTCTTGCTTAATTCCTCCTGGGGGATGAATGTAGTTTTATAAACAGCACCTCAAGTTTAGCCTGTGTGAGCTTCAGTAGCTGTATGGATTAGCACATCTGAGCCTTGAGGTGAACTTCTGTTCAGTTCTGTATCTCTGTGTAGCCATGGCGAGTGGGCGCACGATCTCCATGCATCTTGGTGTCTCCAGTCATGAGCCTTAATTCTCGCTCTCACCTGAGAGGTTGCACTGGAAGTGGATGATCACAGCCACGCTAGTGATTCTTAACAATGGGAACGTCAGATGAGCTCAGGCTATGGGCAGACCGTGAAGCTAAGGCAGCTTGGCGTTATGGGTGGCTTGTGTGGTAATTTGAAGGAGAATGTGGCCCCGGCAGCTCCAGGTTCGAGCACCGTGCTGCACTGCCCCTGTGAATGGCACTTGGCGTGAATTTCTTAAACAGCCATCAGCACGAGTGCATTAAAAAGTGGAATTATGGGCTGTGCGAGTCGTTTTGTGTGAAACTGCCTGCTAAGTGACTTACGCTACAAGCATCCAGCTACCTTACAGAGGACTCCGCACTGTATACACAGGCCTTATTTATAAATGCGACCTCTCTGTTGCGGCCGCCGTAGATCTTATACGCAGAGTGTTTATAAACGTAAGTATGTCCTATAAAAACAGTGTTTATAAACTGAAACCCACTTAGTCTGCTTATGCTGTATATACACTCCCAGTATTCATACATTTTACATAGTCTCTCGTTTACATTCTGGAATGCTCCATACGAACAGCATTTACAAACGAAGACTTGTCCTGTGTCCCACACTCGTGTTAATAAATAATGTGGGCAGACTTAGTTATTACACTGTATTTGATGCAGCGTTACTTTCCAAAATGAAAAAAATAATAATAAAAAAATGACGGCTGTAGTAGTCACTTTGTCGCTGAACATTTTCACCTTCATAGAGCTTCTGTTGTAGGCCGACTGGTAGACTAATCAGGGTGCATGTGTGCATGCATGCAACAGTCACACACAGTACTGATTAATATTAAATCTTGAATCTATTTATTAAGCAGCTGTCTTTCTCTGGGCCGTCTCGCATCTGTGTCACTCGTTCGCGCGGCTGTTTTTTGCGTGCCTGTTGGATTTAGCTGCCCAGCTCGCCGATCCTGCATGGTGAAGTGTGGGGAGGTGAAGGTGCTTGTCTGAAAAACGTCATGTTCGTGGTATTATGTATGTTATTCAGTGCTAAGCTGATGCATTTTTCCTACGTGACTGCCATAGCTTATAGCCTGCGTCTGGTAGCTGGGCGATGGGGGACCTGACGGCAGCAACCAGTCTGTATATCAGCACAGTTAATCTGTTGAAAGTTGAATGTGAATCAACTGGATCTATTTTTTGAGCACTATGCTACCTGCTGTCTGCTTCATTAGGAGGTTTTGGGCCTTTAAACTGTGTGACAGGTGTCTAAATGGCCACTCCTACTGTCACATGTTTGGCTAATCAAACGCAGTCCACATTCACCGCGATTCAAGCCCGCGGTGCTGAGGTCTGTTGCAATGTTGAAACTTCTACCTGTGAAGGCCGTGTTGTGCCGTCGTGTGATTGGCCAGTGTGGGGGGTGGGGGTAGGTCCTCCTTCACTCCGCTTGCCACAGAAAGAGTGTGATGCTCCTGTCAGGGTTTGAGTGGCTTGTCAGAATTATTAAATGGTTCTTACAAACGAAATGGGGAATGATACAACTAAGTGGGGGTCTGAGGTAATAATTAACCAATGAATGCTGGCAAACCAAATAAAAAGTGAGGTGGGTAATGTGTGAAAATGTATAATAAGAAAATCATAAACTTGTGGGTTATGATTGCATAGCCAGATCTCCTATCCCACTCACTTGAGCTCTTCATACAGCTCTTCATAAAGTAACTTCAAACGCCTATTCTGACATGTGATCATCCATCACACGTTTTAATAAGGCAAATGTCTCTGTAAATGTCTTACTGAGTATGACTTCATTGACACAAACAAGGTCTGTATTAGTCAGATATCCAACCTTCTGTAACCCCCAACCCAGTACAGAGTCTCAGTAAGCCGAGGGCCGACCTGGAAGCAGGGGATGCCCTGGATGGGATGTCTATTTACCATATGGTACATATGTCCAGGTATATGCTCAAATGTGCAACAATAAGAACAAAAGAAATCTACAAATGAGATGTCCATCAAGCTCATTTGGAGAGAACTTAATAAATAGCTTAGAGTTGTTAAAATCTTATCTAGCTCTGACTTAAAGATCCCCAGTGTTTTAGCTTGCACTACACTAACAGTAAGATTACTCCATACTCTAACTACACGCTGTGTAAAGAAGTGTTTCCTCAAATTCGTTTTAAAATGTTCTCCCGCTAATTTCCACTTGTGGTCAGGGGTTCTAGTATTTAAACTAATATTGAAGTAGCCAATTGGCTGAACAGTATCCAGACCTGTTAGAATCTTATATACCTGGATCATGTCCCCTCCTTTGTCTCCTTTGTGTGAGGCTAAACGGATTCAGCTCAGCTAATCTCTCATCACAAGACATTCCTCTAAGACCAGGAATCATTCTCGTAGCCCTACATTGCATCCTTTTTTAAGGCAACAATGTCCTTCTTAAGGTATGGTGACCAAACCTGCACACAATATTCTAGGTGGGGCCTTACCAAGGATACCCTTTTCTGATGTAAAGGTACTGCACTTCGTTGAATGTTGCTGGTCCGGAACCAGTGGGAGGTTCGCTGTTGTACTTTAGGATTAGAACCTTAGTTGTGTACAGTATTTAAGAAATAATGAAGTATCTGAAAGTTTCTGCTGAGTAGCGGAGTGGAATTCGACAGCCCTAAGACCCTCCAGCTGACGGTCTCTGCGGCACATGAAGAGCAGTTGCAGTTAAACAGTAACCGGAATCAGCAAACAAGGGGCACGAGGGGAGGAATCCGCTCCAGCCGTTTGATCGGTCAATGAGCAAAGTACACCTGGCGGAGTGGCCCTACTGCGCGCGGGCGTATGTGCAAGAGAGCGGGGGGGGGGGGGCCAGCAGGAGTGCCCTCGCGTCACCGATTTGTTTCATTTAGAAAACGGGTGCGTTCTTCCTGACCTCTTCTTTTCATCGCCCTCCCCATTGCATATTTCACTTCCTTTCTTGCCTTATATCACTAATTGGTGGCTATGTTAGTCCAGCTCCGATTGTCTTTGATCAGCTCAGATCATTACATTTACCTCATTAATCCGCTCAATGTGCTGTTTTTTTCACCCCTCTAAATTTTAAAGGTTCACATAAAAGTTGTATTAATAATACATCTTACAAAAAGAAGAGAGGGCAACATTT
Organism: Brevimyrus niger; assembly: GCA_015164015.2. Classification (NCBI taxonomy): domain Eukaryota; kingdom Metazoa; phylum Chordata; class Actinopteri; order Osteoglossiformes; family Mormyridae; genus Brevimyrus; species Brevimyrus niger. The sequence goes on from JAABNY020000001.1 coordinate 10,837,174, forward strand.
CCTCCTGTGATCTGTCTTTTTCGTCCGTTTTGGAGGGCAGGAGCTTGTTCTGGGCGCCTGGGATGTTGATCATGTGATCAGAGGCTGCCAATCAGCAGAGAGAGAGACAGCAGAGATGGTGGCCCAGTTCACTCAGGAGTGCTGAAGCCAGGCTGGGAACCTACAGTTCCCTGGGATTGATTGGGGGGGTATCTGGTGGGAGAACAGGGGCTGTGAGTGAAATGGGAAATGTGCAGATCTGCATCTGATTACATTTGTGGGTCATTTGGATCTAGGTTGTATAGGAGCACCTGTCGGCCCACAGCAGTGAGTGTCCCTGGGCAGAATTTGTCTGGCTCCGCCCTTTTCCCTTGGCACTTGGCATCACAGTCTGGCCCCACCCATTTCCCTTGGTGCCCCTCTCCATCACATTGTGGCCCTGCCCCCTGTCTAATGAATTGTTGTCCTGTCACCATCTGGCTCCTCCTCATTTTCCTTGGAGGCCCTTCCTCTCACCATCTGGCTCCTCCCCATTTTCCTTGGGGGCCCTTCCTCTCACCATCTGGCTCCTCCCCATTTTCCTTGGAGGCCCTTTCTGTCACCAACAGGCTCCTCCCCAATTTCCTTGGAGGCCCTTCCTCTCACCATCTGGCTCCTCCCCATTTTCCTTGGAATTCCTTCCCAACACAGTTTAGCTCTACGTTCTCCTCGTGTACTGCTACAACTATGTTTTTCCCCCTTACTCCTTAATGACACACACATGTGCACCCAAGTGCCCACCCCCCCCAGCTCATTCTAGAAGAGACAGCTTAGCATTCTGGACTTCGAACCTGATTCCCACCCCACTCCTTCTGCCCTAGCCTGTTGGCCCATCCCTGTGATGTTTTGTGTATGTGGGGGTAGCAAATAACCACCATCCCCATTGTCACGGGGCATTCATTGCCCCCCTCCCATTCTCCTCAAGTCCGCTCTGAAAGACGTCTACAATCTATTGAACAGATTGCTTTGCAGATCATTTTGTCTCTAGACCTGAGAATCCCACCATAATGTGTATCTGTCTCATATTGTGATTCCTATCTGAATGGACTCAGACAGATCGTATTATTATCATATAAATAACTGAACATCTGTATTCAGTGGCCTGGAGCTCAGAGCTGCACCGCGCATTGTAGGCGCACTCTCAAATTTGTTTTTAGTGCCTTTGTAATGGTGTTGTGTCGATTATCGCTGTGCCGGAGACAAAGGGAAGTCAATCTTGTTGTCAGTGTTGTTCCCGAGGAATTGTGCAGTTAATTCGCGTCGCATGTAAGTGCGGCTTTCTATTTTTATTTTTTTTTTTTTTCATGTCCATGGGAGTGCAGTGGTTTGTATGCTACAGCTCTCCGTCTTCATCTTGCTTTGCCTTGTGTTCCCTTGTGTATGATGACGCATGGTGAAAAGGGTTGGGGGGGGGGGGGGGGTATGTAACGCAAGACTCTTTCTGTGTGCTTTTATATGTTAAGGCAATTTAGGTGAATGGGATAGATACCTGGGAAAGTTGGCGTGTTAAATCAAAAAAGCAGACTTTGCTGGTTTACCTTTAGGTCCGATTTGACATAGCTGGAAATTGCATGTTGAACTTGAATAATTCTTAAGTTTCACCCCTGGGTGTTGATCAGCAATGAATGGCTCAGGTAGTAAGCTGCATTCTGGGCCAGTAGGGGGAGTAGTAGTTAAATGCACTGCCCGACTTTTGCCCAAGGCGCTGAATCTCTCCAGTAACATGTACAGCTTTTGTTAATGTGGAGATCATGTGAGGATGAAGGAATTTCTCATGCAGGGTGATGTTATAATGAAATTGCGCTTGGGGTGGATTTGCTTTTCTGAGAACTGAATGTGTGACCGGTAGGTCAATGTCAAAAGCCAAACCCACGTAGTGAAGACTGGTCATTCTTGGGTGTGGAAGCTTGTGGCGTCTCCTGAGCTGCTAGACAGGATCTGTCTCTCAATCCCACCAGGCCACACTTTCCGTCTACTTTTCCCTACCGGTCGTTGGGAAAAGGGGCAGCTGGTGATGATTTCCATCCCGCTGTGTCCCAGCACGATGCCTGGAGCTCTTGAGAACATCTGTGATCGATGCATTTGCTGCATCACCATGCGAGCTCACAAGTGCTGCATTCATTGCACTGTTCTGCTCGTAGCCGCATGCTGATTGGCAGGACGAGTCATTGTTTTGTGTTATAATAAATAACTTTTAAAGTGATGCTGCTAATCTGGGCAAATGCTATGGCTTTATATTTGAGGGGCAGGAAATTCAGTCGCAGAGCCCTGATGATTGATCCCCACCCGCAATACAGCCATATTCCTACTCAGGTCTTCATATTTAAGTTGCTCATCTTCCACTAGAAATATCCTTGCTTCTTTTTCACCGTTGAGTCATTACCCAGAATTGTCCCAGAATCATCTGCACCCCCCGAGCCTACAGCTTCCAGCCCCCACACCGGGTTACTGTAGGCTTTTTACACACCCGTCTGTAGTCTGAATCTTTCTCAAATGACGGGGAGGTCTACTCCCTGATTCGATGAATTTCCATCTGTTCCCGTCCCGCCCGTGTTTCCCGAACACGTTCCGGCATATTCCAGGTGTTAGTGTTTTAAAAAAACTTCCATTTCCACGCATCAGATTTCAGATCTTTGCTGCCGTTTCGCACATCCGTGCTGAAAAGGAATGGCACAGGATCTCGTACCACTGGGCCACTGTTCACACGTGTGTCGCCAGGGTCTGCTACTTCCCCCCCACCCCCACGTGTCACCACGTTTACCCGCTGCCCTGCTCCCTCCCTCTCTCTCTCTCTCTCCGTGGCCCACCAGCCTCCCTCTGATCTTCACTGTGCGAGTTTTCACTTTCAACATCTTCCCTTTCTTATGTAAAAGACCCAATTAGAGTTGTGTCTGTTTGTTTAAAACAAAATGGCTTTTAATTAGTCTGATCAAAACCGCCCGTCTGCAGGCCCCAGGACGCACTTTGTAGTCCACTCTAGATTGCAGATGGTTTTGATGCTGCTTGATAGGACAGGAAGACAATCTGATGGGTTTTAATGAATCTGCGTGCCCGGCCTGCCTTGCCATCTCCATTTCTTTTGTTGTATTGTTACTGTCCCCCCAAATAAAAACATCCCCTCTTGTTAACACGCCCCCCCCCGCCCCTCCCTTAGCCCGTCCGGTGGTACTGGGACTGACTTGCAGTTCTTTCCGGATGCTGTCTCTTTAAGGCGTTGGAAGGCCTTGGGTGTGTGTGTGTGGGGGGGCTTGTGAGTAGTGCTGAATGGAGAGCAGCTCTCTGCTTTTGAACTCTAAACCTGAAATTAAGGATTGCAGTCTGGTGTCCTGAATCCAAAGCGCAGCTGCTGAGCTTATAGCTGGTCTTAAGGTGTTTTTTTTATTAATCTCTTCTGTGTGTGGGGTTTTGTGTGTGTGTGTGTGTGTGGATTAGGTTTATATTACTTTGTGTTTTCTGACATTGTGGGGACCATTTTTCAGGTCCCCACAAACATCTGTGAATGCCATTTGAAAAAGTCTTGTATGTTGTTTGGTTACTTATAGGTAAGCCTAGGGCTGGGTAGGGGTTAAGGTTGTCATGTTGAGAGTCTTCCCGATAGAAAACAATGGAGAGTCCCCACAAGGATACATTTTGGGTTTTGCTCACATAACTGTGTACTTTTCTGGAATCTGTTTGAAGTCGGTCATGTTTTAAACAGTGAGCTACCTGCTGTTTGTGTGTGTGTGTGTGTGTGTGTGTGTGTGTGTGTGTGTGTTTGCACCTAGCCTGCTTTAGCGCGTGTTGCTGCCGAGCCTGGTGATACTGTTCGATCTGCGACCTGCCAGTTTGCAGATCTCCCGGACCCAGCAGTGGGTGCTGAGTGACACTGTCAGGATTGATGATCAGAGGCCAGGGCAGTGGTGCTCTGGTCAGGACCCCTGCATAGCTGGCCCGGTCATGCCTGTGCCGCTCGCGCGCTGATTTACTCCGCTGTCCGGCCCTGACCCTGCAACGTTAATTAGCGCTGGGCCTGCTCGTGCAGCTAGCATCAATTACTCAAGTGAGAAATGCACTTTTTTAAGGGTGGGTTGGGGTGGGAGGTGTAAAGCGGGTTGGGTTGACAGGGATGCCCCCGTCCCTGGCCCCCATTGAAACCCACATGCATACTGATGCCCCCTGCCTGCTTTATAACTCACTAGGTGCAACTGCAAGTTCCCGGTGTCCTACTTTAATCCTTCATGCATTACCTGCAGGCCTGTAGGCTGACCCTGCTCTGTAAGCAGCTTACTTAATAGGCTTTGTTTTCCATAAACACGCTGATGAATGGAAACCGGGAGGGGGGGGGGGTGGGGACTGATAAAACAGAGAGGGAGAAGGAGGTGCAAACAGCCGACGATCTGTCTCAGCACCACCTCCTGCCTCCCTGCCTGGCCCCCGAGTGTAAGTGTGCCAAAGCGACCCCCGGGAACGTTGGGTAGGTTCCGCGCTGCCGTGGCGACGACCTGAGCGTTCGCACGAGCAGCACTTAGTGTCGACCTCCTGTCCGCCTTCATTTCCATGTAATTTGATTTAGTCTGAAATGTCGCTTCCATTCCATTGATTAAGCTTCACCACTGCCATGGCGACAAGCTCCAGAGGTTAAAGGGATGGGGCCCGGGGGCTGTCGCCACGGCAGCGTCGTGATATCGATACAGACGGCAGCAGCGCTTTCACTCCCAGGCCCTGGTGACACCTAGAACCCACCTCCGGAACCGTTCGTCTGGAGGCAGAGACACGGATTCGGGTTTGAACCACCTGACCTGGGTGAGGGGGGTGATGGCAAGATGCCGTGAAGTTACAGGACGCGGTAGGGCGAGCTGGCGGTGTGTCTGCCCGCTGCTCAGATCCCTCACACTGACAGAATAGGACCATATTGACTTATCTGCTAGCAGGATGTTTGGGCCCCTCAGCTTAATGTATGATGTGCTGCAAGCCGGCAGGCTTTAGCATTTTATTATCACCCTACAAAGGCCAGCCTGCCCTATATATTGTTCACTCAGCTGTAACGAGTGTAAGGAGTCGCACGCCCCGGTCTTTAGCTCTTTTATGCCTCTCCGCTTTTTTCGCCGAGTCGGCCTTGAGCCCCGGCTGGCCTTGAAAATGCTGGTGTAGGTGGGGGGGGGAGGGTGATAAGACCCGTGATTGGCAGACATCGGTCATCTTCTAATGGGGTAAAGCAGGGAAGGAAGCCATGTTTGTGCTCTGATGACTGAGAAAGGGGCGTGGCTTGTTGATGCCCCGCCCACAGAGAGACATAGGACCAGTCTAATGTCCCCTCTGTGTGTGGGACAACCACAGGCCACGCCCCCTTTGCCCAGCCTCTTCTTGTTTTGCAGTCCAGTGGGGCAGCTTAGCTGAAGGGCTGTTTTGCCTTTAAGTGAACAGAGTCGGGTGTTTAATTTGCTTACTTGCCTGTCTGATCTAATATCCGTCCTGCTAAAGAGGCGGTGTAATGAGACTTGACAGCGACAGTGGCCTAACGTGCTGTCGCCGGGCCCCAAGTGGTGGCGGGGGCACCACTGCAGCCCCCCCCCCACCCCTTCCACTCAGAGCACAAGGCAGGCTGCCGGATCTGGGGCAGCCCAGCTCACGCCCACACACACGCACACACAGTCCTACATGCCTTTACACTTGGACGCTGGCGTCTGGCCCTGGTGGGACACCCTGGAGAATGAGGCCAGGTTCCTCTGGGGCTCTCGGGGGGGGGGGGGGGGGGGGGGGGGGGGGGGGGGGGGGGGGAGGGGGGGGGGTGGGGTGGGGGGGCGCG
>JAABNY020000001.1:10843891-10855666 GCA_015164015.2 Brevimyrus niger
TGAAGGCAAACCCCCCCCCCCCCCCCCCAGTCACCAAAACTTTGCACTGCTGTGGAAGGTTGACTCTTGATTTGATTACTTCTGCCTGGACAGTGCATTCCCCCGCTCCAAGTGAAGACGACAGAAGCATGTGATACGCGATTCTTTATTTGATTACTTCTGCCTGGATGCACCCAATTCTCTGGGGCTCTCCCTGGGCTGGACGGACCATAGGAAGTTCATCTCGTCTCACCTGGCCCAGTTGGGTATCAATTCCACTGGATGGTTTGGCTCCACACCTTTCTTGTGCCCCCCACCTCCCAAACACACACACACACACACACACACACACAATGATCCACAGAAACAGGAATTTAACTGAGCCAGCAAGACAGGCAAGCAGGGCCTTGAAGCCAAAGTGCTGACTTGAGCCATTCTGGTGGTTCTGGTGTGTTTCGGTTGCCTGTTTTGGGTTGAGCCCCGTGGGCTCAGAATCAGAGCAACTCCTCCCCTCGCCAAACAGCTGTACGGTATAACAGAAATGTTACACATCTGACTGATCACTGATACTGTTCCACTTGAATTATACCTGGATTACTTTGCTATTTCTGGATCAAATATAGTTGATTAATCCCTTTTATGTCATTTTTTCCCGTCTCCCTTCCCTTTTCATTATTTGCTATGGGGTGTAATCCTCTTGTGAAATTAATCAGGTTTTCTGAGTGTTTGTTACCTCGCTGCGGTGGAATTAATGCGATTAAGTGGAGGATGCGCCGTGTGGAGCAGTGTGCTGCTTCCTTCACCGTCATGCCCTCTGCTGGCCAGCATGCTATCTGGAGAATTATGGTTATGTGGTTGGCTGGCTCTGTTGATTGAAGTGTCACCTGGAGATGCTGGTGTACAGGGATATAAATACACACCACAGAAATTGTGGAACTGTCTCAGGACTGGAAGGATGAGTACAGCCTTCTGAGGTCAACAGGCAGAAAGCCTGCTTTCCAAATCTGAGATTTAAACATTGTGGTCTCGTGGTGCGGGGTGGGGGGGACGCACCCCCTCTCGCCCTTTGTCACACATTAGTTTTCGACAGTTGCCGCTTTGCCTGCATGATTTTTAAGGGTCTGTGTCTGGCTGCTGCCCGCTCCCCACAGTAACCATAATCAACATCTCTGACACTGATTGTAACACAGGTAGCATTCTGTTGAGCTGCCTTGGATCAAATCTCCCTGTCTCTTTGGGAGGACACGCTGACGTGGGTACTGCCCTCACTCTTCTCGGAGAGCCACTGGTGTGTTTTGTCCCCGTGATGCTCACAGTGACAGGTCTCCCCCCCACACCCCCGTCTGCTGTGTCTGTATGTATCTGTCAGTGTGTTTGCCTGAGTGTGTGTCTGTCAGTGTGTATGTCTGTCCGTTTATCTGTCAGTGTGTATGTCTGTCCGTTTATCTGTCAGTGTGTGTATCTGTCGGTGTGTCTATCAGGGTGTGTGCCGGTGTGTGTGTCAGCATGTTTGTGTGTGTAACTGTGTGTGTGTTTTTGTGTCTGTCGATGTATGTATCTGTGTTTGTGTATCTATCTGTATGTCTGTGTATCTGTGTGTGTCAGTGTGTCTGTCTGAGTCTGTCTAGCTGTGTATGTGTGTGTGTGTATCTCCCTGTGTATCTATGTGTGTGTGTCAGTGTCTCTGTGTCTGTATATCTGTGTGTGTGTGTGTGTGTGTGTGTGTGTGTGTGTGTGTGTCGGTGTGTGGTGGATAGAAGCTGGTTGTAGAGAAGAAGGATGGAAGTCATGTAAAGGAGCAAGTAGGAGGAGAAGAAAAGGATGAGGAGACTGGGCAGCCTGCGCACGAGGGCCAGCGGAGCAGCCGGCCGCGGCCAAGGAATTTTTATTGCATCCTTGTGAGACAAGAGGTATAATCAAGCAGCGGCTCGGCGCGCTGTTTGAGGGGGGGGATTTATGGGGCCCGACGTGTAAACAAGCGAGCAGAGCTCCCTAAACGGACGAGGTGACGCACCCCCGGGCAGCAGCGTAAATCTGGGCTCAGCTTGGCCCCCCTTGAGCGAGGTTTGCATGCAGGGGTAACAGCGATGGTTGCTAACCTGAAGGCTATAGGGTTATGCCCCAGGTAGTAGGGAAGTAGGTTTGAATAAAAGTGACTGGCAAATGTAAGGAGGTACAGGCCTGTGAAGCGCATTCCCGTCCCAAAGAGAGAAGGTGTGGATTAGCAATGGAGGAAGTGTCATGTGTTTGGATATGCGAGTGTGTTTGAGGGGGGGGGGGGCTTTTTGTGAGCTGTAGAGGCATGGGAGGCTGTGATGGAAATCCCAGTCTCAGGTCAGTATTGACATATCACTTCATGTCCAGATCAAGTGGAAATAAGCCCACTCTTTTAGAGTGGTGGGGGCGGCGGGGGGGTTCTCCCTCAAGTGGTCATGGTTGAAATGATGTTGGAATAATGTTATTGAACCGGCCCGGTTCTGGAACACTCCAGGCTGCCCCGGCGGTAATTTCGCTTCATTTTATTCTGTGAGCGGTAATCCACAGCGAGTGCGTTCGCATGAGTTTGTGTGCATATGTGTTCAGCAATTTTAAATAAGTGCGGGTTAGGGGAGTGGATCAGGGGCTGTTTTGACTCATGAATATATATCGGGCCCAGTGCTCTTCTAGATGATTCTAAGCACCCCTCACGTTGTGCCAACGTTTTCCCAGGTAGTGGATGTAATTAAACTCACCCTTACACTGGTCCGATTAGCCCAGCCTGGTGTGGTGCAGGATCTGAAATATCACTGCGCTCATTGCAGGGATTCAGGTTCAAAGGGCCTGTTTGGGCCTGAACTTTTCGCTGGTAATTGAAGCTCGCCGGCTGGTTCGTAAAGCTACCGAATGGGGATGGACAGTTTGTGCCGCTCATGTGACTCTTTTGCCATGGGGGGGCTGGGCGGGAAGGGGGCAGTTCAAATCAGTTCAGTCTTTATTTTCGATTACATATTTTTTTTCCAGTGGTTAGTCATTTGCAACCTTTTAGCTTATTAGGACAGCGGCGGTAACATCTGGCCGTTAATTCCCACACAAATGCTGTCTTTGTGCAAGCCCCCCCCCCCCCCACCCCCCATGACGGGAACACATGGCCACATACCAGGAATGTCTGTGCCCCACCCCTTTGTCATCGCTGCCGTCCCGGATGTGTCTCTCGCTCCTCCTCACTCTTTCCGGTGTGGTCCGTCAAACAGTAAGATGTGGGGCTGGGATTCACCCGCGGATCAGTGAGCGGCCCATAGCAGGACAGTCCTGCTGGCCTCTCGTTCTCTGTTCTTGGGGGTGGTCATTTTACTGGTGTTGGGAAGTATAGGAGTGGGTATAGGGGGGGTTACGATTTGGGATCTGTGATGTCACTGGTGATGGAGAGAGTCATTGGAGGGGTTGAAATTGACAGGGGGGTGTTTAAGTACCCCACCGAAGCAAATGATTTGGGTGGCTGGCATAAGGGGTGTGTCCTCCTGCCCCCTTGACTCCAGCGGACTCTGTGTCCTCCCCCCCGGCTAATGGCTGCATGCGGGCTGGCTGAAGGTGAAGCAACTAGTCACATGTGGGGGGCCATGCTCCGACCTACAGCCCCCCCTCCGCCACGGTCACCCCCCTCTGCGTCAGCAGTCAGACCCTGAGCAGAGCGTGTGTGTGTGTGTCTGTATGTGTGTGTGTAATACCCTGGATACCCCAGCACTGTAACACATCTCTGATGCATGTTAAACACTTTTTAAGTCCCTTTTTTCCCTGGTTGGCTTATAGTGACAACTTATTACACCCCCACCCTCACTTCCCTGATCTGCTTAACTCAGAGCTTACGAATGTGTGTGTGTGTGTCTGTCTGTCTGTCTGTCCGTATGTCTGTCTGCATGTGTGTATGGCGTTTATTTTATAAAAATCTGTGAATGCTATCAAAAAACTCAATATAGCCCAAAGCCTTGTATTTTGTTTGGTTACTTATGGTTAAGGTTAAGGCTGTTGGGATCAGTGACAAAAGAAATGAATGGAGTCCCTATAGTGGGAATATATGAACTGTGTGTGTGTGTGTGTGTGTGTGTGTGTGAGAGAGAGAGAGAGAAAGAGAAAGTGTGAGTGTGTGTGAGAGTGTGTATGTATGTGTGTGTGAGTGTGTGTATGAGTGTGTGTGTGTGTGAGTCTGAGTATGTGTGTGAGAGTGTGAGTGTGTGTGTGTGTGAGTGTGAGTGAGAGTGTGCTCCCCTTGCTCCCTGCGATTGTGTTCCTGTAACCCTGTGATGACTTAATCCTGGAAGTAAAGAGTAAACCCAGGCTAACAGAGCCCAGGAGGACATCCCGGTGAGGAGGGCAGAGTTCTACTTTTAAAACTCTCTTGCTTTTTGGCAGAGAAACGAAGTCTTAGGAGTCATTGATCTCTTTAGTGTGAAGACTCTGCACAGAGAGGTAGTGAAATGTGTACGTGTGTGTGTGTGTGTGTGTGTCAGGCTGACACACTGTCTCCCGTGTCCTCGCCACAGACAAAGGGGGCCTTTGACTGGGGAGGGGTCAGCTCAGGCTGCTGGGCCAATAAAGCTCTCAAAAACAACACGGCACACAAAGGGGGTCCTGAGGGCCCCGGCAGCGTGACTCTGCTCAGCGCTCTGGCCCTGCCGACTGGGCCCCGTCTGTCCTATTAATAGGGCTGTGTCGCATACCAGCTGCACGCAGACACTAGGGAAACGCAAACGTACACGTTCTGCTCCCCATTACGCCCCCCCACCCCCTTTCTCCCATTATAACCCGCCCTCGTTCAGCGTGTGCTACGCTAACATGCGATGCTTATCCATTAACACTAGCCTGTAAACTTGGGGAAGACTCTCCTGTAGTCCATCTCTTCACCTCTTCAGGGTTTGATTGGCCGATCGGTTGGCAAATCGCATGCTCCTCAGTTTGTTGTTATGGCCGCAGCGGTGAAAACTTTACTGGTAAACAGAGCCAAAGCAAACAAAACCTTCCAGTTAGAGAAAGAACTGGAAATTGTTACTGCAGCCCCGCCCCCCTAATTGACCTTTGCCCCCCTTTTTAATGGTAAATGAAGACACAAAGTGTGTGGGTTATTTAATGTACCGTGAGCGGCCCGCCTGCACCACCGACTGCCGGTACAGAAGCTCTGAAGGCCTGCCTGCTGTTTTTATGGTCTGTGGTGAGGGCTGTGGTTTGGCCGCCTTGGTCTAGTGATTCAGCTTCTTTGGGAGAGACATGATGTTGTTTGCTGCCTTTTTTTCCATTTTTAACTCCACTTAAGCTATTTAGCAGCTGATACCCATCTGCCCAGTTATCTGACTATTTCCCTCTCCGTACTCTTGCAGCCCCCCCCCCCCCACAGGTATAATGAGGGAAGGGGCAGAACTTTATTCCAAGGCTATACTGGGGGGTGGGGGGCTTTACAGGAGCCAAGAAGCTGTGGTGAGAGTGTGTGTGTGGGTTATGTTTATATTACAAAAAAATGGGGACCATTTTTTTGATTTGTACAAAGATCTGTGAATGCAATTAAAATGCAAATAGTCTTGCATTTTGTTAGGTTACTTATGGTTAAGGTTAGGGCTGGGTAGGGGTTAAGGTCATATTGGAGTTTGATTTTCCCCCATAGAAATGAATGGAGAGTCACCATAAAGATATAAATACACACCTTTGTGTGTGTGTGCATGCCAGTGTGTGTGTGTTCACATGGGGTTGAGTTTTATTAACATCCACTAGCCATACTATGTTAGCCTTACAGAGAACAGGCCGGCTTCTCTGCACTGAAGGCTCAGCGGGAGACACTGATTGTATTGTTGGGTCTAGTCTGCAGAGGTTAATGTGTCTGAGCTGAATAACTGAAAACATTGTACAGTGTGAGCCCCAGTACTGATGACTCCCCTGTAAAATCAGAGTACTAGGACTGAGGTGACTCTCCTGTAGTCAGAACACTGGGACTTAGATCATGTTCCAGTAGTCAAAGTGTTGGGACTGGGATGATTTTCCTGTAATCTGAGCACTGGGAATGAGTTGACTCTCCTGTAGTCTCCTGTGCTCAGACTGAGACGAGTCTCCCATAGTCCGAGTGCCAGGACTGAGATGACTCTCCTGTAGTTTGAGTGCTGGTACTAAGACAACTCTCTTATATTCTCAGCACCAGGACTAAGGCAACTTTCTTGTAGCCATAGTGCTGTGACTGAGATGACTCTCCTGTAGTCCGAGTGCCAGGACTGAGACAACTCTCCTGTAGTCAGAGTCCTGGGACTGAGATGTCTCTCCGGTAGTCTGAGTGCCAAGACGACACTCCCAGCACCAGGACTAAGTCAACTCTCTTGTATTCAGAGTGCTATGGCTGAGATGACTCTCCTGTAGTCAAAGTGTTGAAACTGAGATGATTCTCCTGTAGTCACAATGCTAGGATTGAGACAATTCTTCTGTAGCCCAAGCACGGTGACTATAACAATACTCCTATAGTCTCAGCACCAGGACAGAGATGACTTCTGTAGCATGAGCACTGGGACTGTGATGACTTTCCTATAGTCTCAGCACTGGGACTTAGGTGACTCTCCTGTAGTCCAAGTGCTTTGACTGAGATGAGCGGTCAGATCAGTAAAAGGTCACAGCACAGAATCGGTGATTTCAATCTCGTTGCAAACTCAGATGCTAATTGTGGCTCTCTTGTCCAAGTTGCCATGCCCCTGAATCTTTGAGAGGGAGCAGAATAAAGCTTCTGACAACTGGAGGGAGGGGGGAGATTGTAGTGCACACCCTCCTGACCTCAAGACTAAACATCGTCATTAGCCAGGAAGGAAAAGCATGTCGCTGAATCACGCGGCATGCCGTTTACATCTCAGATAAATATTTACCAGTGTGCATGGGTCGGGGCTTGTGATTAGGACTGCTGCAGTGGGGTGTGTGATGCATGTGTCTGTCTGTTGGGGGGTGGCGGGGCAGAGACCACCTCAGCGAACAATAAGCCTTTCAAGCCGGGACGGGGCAAGGGGGGGGAGGTCCTGTCACTGTTTTCAGGTCTACGGCCCTACAGCTGCACACAGGAGGCTGTGGTTACAATCCTCCTCAAACGTGAGCTAGGAGGGGGGTGGGGGGGGGGGGGTCACGGCAGTAGAACAGATGTAGCCCCAAATACCCTTTTGATTGCATTGGCCGTGATTAGCAGATTGGCTGATAATTATCATTGTATTAGAGATGGAATGAATAGACAGATGTGTTGTTTTTTGATTAACAGTAGTGCCACGCTGATGAAATGAATAGGAGGATTACAGGCGTGATTAGGGAGATGTTCCTGACGGGATACCCGTTTCTCCATCTCTCTCCGCCGCCGCTGGGAAGCCGCCTTCTGTCTTGTTCGGCGCGGAGCAGCACCGTTATGATACGAGATGGGCCAATTTGTCACAATGGCAGTGTTTATCTGAGGCCCATTAAGGGACCTTATTAACCTGCCGTGTCCCCCCGCTCTCACCTTGCTCTGAGACTGGGAGGGAGTGTGTGTGTGCATGTGTATGTGTGCGTGTGTATGGGTGCTGTAGGAGGAAGCTGCAGTTTGACCCAGATTTCTGGTGAAACTCCAGTGGAAACACCATAGCTGAGGAAGAACAGGTGGCTTCCACCCCCTTTCCAATGCTCACTAGCGCCCCCCTAATGTCACCTCAAACCCCCTCAGACCTAGCTTCCACAAACTTTGAAATCTGTACAATCTTCGACCTCACCTGACACCAGTCACCTTTCTAAATTGTTGCGACCAGCCACATCGTCAGCATGTCTGTACACAGACAAATATATCTGCGCGAACCGTATGGACTGAGAAACAGGCTACGTTTTTAAATACCACGTCTGCAGCAAAAATCACGCTTTAGATTTAAGATGGCTGTCAATGAGTTTGCCGTGTCGATCCCTGGTTCAAGCTGCTGCCGTTTGTCCTCTCGCTCCTCTGTGTGCAGGTCATGTTTACTCTCAGATATTAGTAAGATTCATACAAAAAAAAAAAACTTAAGGTTTCCTCTGCTCCCCCCTCCCCCAGAGCTGATAGTGCATCTCCAGGGCCAAGACCTGAAAGTATGGCACCAGCCGCCAGGCTGCAAATGGCCTTTGTGTCCCCATTGTGGGGTGGCTGTGGAGAGCCAGACAGACACAAAGCCACCAGCTCCACCGTCGCTTTCACATGCACCTGGCATTACCCGCGACGTGGAGGACATTATTAATTGCTAATACATATTTATGTGCCACAAATTTGCCATTTGTTTATGCATAAAATTATCAATGGTGCAGGGCGCTTAGCCAGAGAAAACGGTGACCTTTTTAAATAGTAATAAATGGAGTTGGTCTGCACGGACGTGTCTGCGTGTGTGTGTAAGTGGGGCCTGGGGGAGGGCAGGGGGTGGCTGGATCCCTGTTAGGGATGTCATATGACCCTTCAAGCTGGGCATGGTCACTCTGGCTCCAGGCGAATGTCCTCTTAGGTGACTCGTTCCCTGTTTTACACACAAAGTTCTTTCACCGCGTGTGCGGGCAGGCAAGAGAACATGCCCCCCCCATCCCCCCCCTAGTCGGGGGGGGGGGGGGGGTTCTGTGCTTCGGGACCAGCTGCCGTCCTCACCTCCCTCCCCCTGGTCACCTTCCATGATGTCCCCTCGCCTTCCGGCACCTTCTGCCCACCGATGGGTCTTTGGTCCAAGGTGAAGCAGTTTGAGGGCCTCTTGTAGGTAAGCGGACCAGTTAGTTTGTGACGGTCTGATGAATGACTAAGGAATTCGGCTCAGAAAATGATGAGGGTGATGGGCAGTACTGGGTCAAAAACTCAAAAGCTGAGGTGTCAGGTTTGAGGGACGTTCTATATGAGAAGGACTTGGGGTTTTGATGGTTTGAGTAGATCAGGAAGGTGGAGGCTGTATGAGTTAGGTTTATGCACACGTATGATAAGCTAGTTGGTAAACAGGCTCGAATTAAAGTTGTATAAGTTACTGAATAGGGTTAGAGCACAGTGGTCAGATATGGATATTGTTGCTGGTTTCAGTTGAGGGACATTGACAATCACGCGACAGGGATTTCAGTGTTTGAATCGATTTAGTTTCAGAATAGTAGCATGTGTAGCCCGCAGCTGAGCGTGCCACACGGCCAAACCCTGGGAGCTGACCCCCCAACACAAAGACCCCGCCCCCCAGCTCTGTCAGAGGGACAGGCCTGCACGCTTCACGGGACATTGTGCTATATCACATATGGCTTCAGCGCTCAGCTGAGGGGCTTGCAACTTGCGGGTTTCCAGCTCTCATTTTGCTTCTCTTTAGGATCTGAGTCGTGGAGCCTGGGTTCGAGGGCCCGACTGATGGTGCCGCTTTCTCTGTCTTGCCTCAGAGGTTGTTGTAGACACAATGAGTCTTTGACCCTCACAACTGATATACAGCCCCCTTTCCATCTTAGATTAGCCTTCTCCAGAATATGAGTGTATTGTGTGTGTTGGGGTTGGGGGGGGGCAAGCGGTCTTTTAGGGGCTAACTACAGCAGATAAACACACTATTGCACACCCTATTACATAGATATACTCATTTGCAGAACCTAATCTTACCCCTACAGGTACACACAGATGCATACATTTCTTCATCTTGGTCTTTGGCTGTAAAGACCGCAGTAAGAGATCAATAAAGAAGAATATACCCTCCTAGTGAAGAACAAAGCCCCTTCAGACTAAAAAAATGACACAGACAGCTGGAAGCTGAGGGAGTTGTGGAACAATCATGTGGATGTAAGACACTCCACAGTTTAGAGTTGTTATGGTTTTTTGGTGGCAAATATGCTAGATGTGGTACTGATTCTATCAGCTGACCCCGAGCCTGGTTCCGTTTGCCCCGTTGGGGTTGTACCAAGGCGATGGTAGTGGTTATCCAGGGGTTCAGGTTTTAAACGGCCAAATGCTACAGGTACCTCAGCATTGCCATGTGAGAGGTTAATGAATGCGTGATTGTGTCTGGATGGAGTGGACCTGTCTCATGTGATTCTCGAAGGAGGAGGATTTGTTTGATGTTGCAGGTTGTTCTATGACTATAGCACAGACTCGTGTAGCATAAACACGTGAGCAGATCTCAATCAGGGAACCTGATCCAATTTTATACTAAGTTGGGGTCACCATAGGACAATGTGATGACCGCAGCTGTTAAGCTAAAGCGATGTAAATGAGGCCAGTTTTGGGAAGCGGCATCTTCCCCGGGAGATAAGGGGGAAAAAGCGGGTCAAGGAAGTGGTCAAGCAGCCACTCGGTGATGACTGCTCCGCTGGTATCTGACTATCACAGAATCCAGGCCAGAGATCCTCCAGGGGTCAATAAAAGCCAGGCATCATCCAGCCAGGAAGCTGAAAGCCACCAGTAATACCGGCCAGTCTTTTGAAGACTACGTTCACCGTTAGCCTTGGGCGGTAGCGGGTGGTGGATGATTTACCTGTTGGTGCTGGTCTACTAAGATGGACAGATTGTAACACAGTAGAACACGTGGTAGAGAAGTAAAAATTCTCTTTAAACATATTGACATTGAACAAGATACTCACAAATGGAGGTCTGTTGAAGAGAGCATACTCAATGCTTGCTTTATTAATCTCAGGTGAGAATTCTTTCATTCTCTCTCCCGTAGAGTCTAGACGATATTTCTCTCCTTAATCAGGCCCTCGCCTCCGGTGGGGTGATGTAATTCCTTCCTCTCGAGGGCTCTATCCTGTAGAACAAAGAAGAACAGGTAGCGTCATTATCTTGCAGGTCTCCCCCCTCCTCTCTGCCTGTATTCCAGGCAATTAGGCTCATTAAAACAACAAAACTTAGCAATTAGCAAGACTAATTGTTGCACAATAGCTGATCGTTTGAAGAAATACTCAGGAGTGGGTCAGAACTACCCCCTACCCCAAAATTAGTCTTCCTATTCATCTGTGGCTCCGTTTTCAGAATAACACTCTGGGGATGAGTAACATAGTGTAAACTTATAACCTATGGTGTTTTGTGTTTATGAAGCAGCTGGAGCTATGAGAAAAGGGCAGGACGATATTTTTCTGTGTGACTTTTTAAGCTTGTTTTTTGCTGTCTTAATGTGAAATTAAGAGCTCAGCACTGGATGCAGTGGCATAGGGGATTCTGTAAGAGCAATGGTGTGTGAATTTGGTAGCGGAGACCCAGTTTGATTGGAGGACGACGGCGTGGTTGAAATCCATCATCCATGGTGATGTTTTATTTGCTGCTGCCTAGCAACTCTGACCCGTCGAAAGAGGAATGCTACAGGGAATTAAACTTCCTTCTCCTCCTGCCCGCTTTGAGTTTTGCGAGATCCTTTTGCTGGGGGGGGGGGGCACTCAGTCGCGGGCGTAGGAAGGCACCCCCATCTCCTCCATTGCTTCCCAGACGGCACGAGAGCGAGGCCGTGAGTTAGGAATGGAGGGCAGGAGTGTGGGGAGGACCAGGGTCTGCGGACAGCTGACCCAGCGCACCGGCCGTGTCAGCTGTGCGTCGTTTGGGGGGCGTTTACCTGGGGGGGAGGGGGGTGTATGGTTGCCGTGCCTCCCGTTCGAGCACGGCGGCTGGGTTAACGGCAGCACATGGTGACAGCGCAGATGGGACAACATATGACGCGTGAGGGTGTGGGGACACTGTGGGCTTCCGCGTCCATCTGGACTCCCCTCTGATCCGTCGCCGTCGCCACCCCCCCCCCCCCCCCCCTTCCTCCCCCCCCCCCCCCCCCCCCCCCCCTCCTCCCCTGTTCGGGGCGGGATACCAGGGGGAACACCCCCCCCGGGGCCGTTTTCTCCTTT
>JAABNY020000001.1:10861068-10871941 GCA_015164015.2 Brevimyrus niger
CGGTAATGAGCTGCGTACCCCCACGACCCCACACACCCCCCCTTCCTCCCCCCTTCTCCTCTGTCCAAACCTCCCTTCGGGGCCACCCCCCCCCCCCCCCCCCCCCCCCCGGCCCCCCTCTCTGCAGCAGACAGTTAGCAATGCTTGCTCTGGGCCTTGTTAAAGTTAATACTCCTAACATTAGCCTTTAATACATTGTAATTACATTAATGAGCTGAGTGCCCTCAGAACAATGGACCCCAGCGTTGGGCATGAGCTCGGTTTTCCTTCCTTTGAGAACAGGAGAGATCCTCAGTATTCATATTTATATGATTTTGGTGTGTGTGTGTGTGTGTGTGGAATGGCTTTGATGACAGGTTGTGTTTGCTGAGGGTCCCTACTGTGAGGAGTCACCTCTCAGTGTTTGTAAGATGGTGTGTATTGGTGTCTGGATCAGGTTAGTGTATTCTGGGTAATTCTCAGTAGGGGGTGGGGTTCACTCAAGGGGGGAGCTTGGTGGCGGACTGCCCGTTGTCACCTCATGTCCCAAATGAATGGCAAGGACAGCCAGCTCACCGACCTGAAATAAGATCATGCATTTAGTTATCTACCTGTAATTTAATTAACACTCATGTGGTCGTCAATAATCGCAGCTGCTTTTTCCTTTGTGTGTGTGACCCCCCCCCCCATGCTGACTTGTGGGTATTGGGGGGTGGGGGCTAGAGCCAGGAGGGGGACATGCGGGCGCTTTGTGTATTTTATTGGGGTTTGGGATGCCAGCATGCAGCCATATGGACCAATCGGCATTTTGGGGGCTACGATGAGGATTCTGGGTAATGTATCCACTCGAATGGTGGCAGCCGTGGAGGTTGTGACGCTTTGTTTATTAGCATCCTCCTGTTTCCCAAGTGCAGAGAACACATCGAAATTCACACAGGGAGCACAGCTCAGAAACAGCAGCACACTGAGACGCACCCAACCGCATGTTCCCACGCGCGCACACTCACGTACGCACTCATGTACGCACTCACGCACTCGCACCCCCACGGGGACGGACACTCCGAGTGGAGCGGGGCTCTCCTCCTCCTGCCTATGTATGGTAAATAGCGAGCTCCTTTGTTCCTGCTGGGGTTGTTTTGTATCTGCTGTCATTATCCTCATTGTCTGAAGGAACAGAGGAGGTCTACCCTGCCAGCGGACAAGGGCCCAGCTAATGACAGGAAGTCTTTAAAGAGCGCGGTGCATTTCATGTGCACGCTGAGGGAGCCCGCTGGCCAGCGCCTGCGTTTGATCCCCCCGCGCCAGGAGCATGGTACTGCTAGTTAATTAACAGATCTCTTATTATACAGAGAGACAGAGAGAGAGAGAGGCAGCCCACCTTTCTTTGCGTTGGGCCTGAACTGTGTGTGTGTGTGTGCTTGTAGACATGCATGCAGATATTCCTTCTTGACACCATAAGATATGTTCACACCTTTAATAACCCCAAGATGGAGCCACACCTGAAGCTACTAGGTGCTTTTTAATGAAATTATCTATGATTTACCATAATAGCAACTTATGCTAAACTGTAGCGCTTGACAGCAATTTATTAGCCAGCATCTATAAAGCATCTCAACTTCCCCAGTTAATTAGACATTTAACGCTTATCGTGTCGCAAACGACGCAAACTCAAGCGACCTTGCTTCAATCTCCGCCACAAAGCGCACGGCCATGTCAATATTTAGCATCCTGTGCTGTTTTATTGATGGCTCGTCGATCGACAGGCATGTGTGCTTTGTGAGGTGGTGTTGCCAGGGCAACGCGGTCGGAATCATGGCCGAACTCCGCCGGCCTGCTCTACCGCGCCAATTGTCGGACCCATCCTACGGGTTAACGTTGGTCTCCGTGGGTTCAGGTACGTATCCAGGATGGATTCCTGCAACGTAACAAACAGAATTTGATGTTAAGTAGCCCATATCATCTGATGTTTTATTGTTATTTCTGAAACTCGATAGTGTGATAGATTGTTAGCACCTGCGGCATCCTGGGTGGCACCAACCGACGAGGCTGTCGCTGCATGGGCAGGAAAGGGCGAATAATGGGTGCAGAGAACAGGGGGCCAGATGAAAGTGGTCCCCACCCCACGCAGCCTCTCACTGACTCCCCACTGCTGTCTTCCTGCCTCAGCTGGTCGTAGGTGTAGACCCCCCCATTTTAGTGAGCCTGGCTTACAGTCGCTGCCACTCCCGCTCCCAGAGGGACCCCCGCAAGGCTCAGTTGGGGTTTAATGGAGGACACTTCAAAGGAGATGCTGTCCTACCCTGAATATCCTGGATGTCTTCAAATGCGTACCTGAACGATGCTAGACCCATTTGGGCTCTGTGGACCATGATTCGGCCGTTTCCACCTGTAGGGGGAGCTCACCTTGGTTGTCGGTTGGATTTTTCACACCGGTTTTCCGCCCTGGGTTATTCAGGAATGCATTTTCTGTAGTGACCACTGAGGGGCTGTCACTGTCGTGTCATCACCATAGGATGGCTACCGTGGGATTGTCACCCTGTGTTCGTCACCGTGGGATTGTCACAGTGGGGATTGTCACCGAAGGTTGATCACGTTGGGATTGTCGCAGGGATTGTCACTGCAGGTTTGTCCCCCAAGGTTTGTCCGTTCTGCCGATTCAGGGGAAGCATCCGGACACCGACGGTGGCTCCTTCCCAACCCCTGGTCGGGGAATGTTCCAGCATTTAATAGTCATTATTTATTTGCTCATATTTGTACGGCAAACAACCCCATAATTAATAGCGTCCGAGAAAACCCGATACTCGAGAAGAGGAAGAAGCCTCCAGTGATCTGTAAGAAGGCCCCCTCGTTCTGCCCCCATCCCCCCCCGCGCCCCCCCTTCCCCTCGATACTCGTACATTTGAGCAGCGGAGAGAGAGGTATTAGCCTAATGGCTCCGGCATCCAAATGACCTTATTACCCTTCCTGTAGCCTCTGCATGCATTACAGTCACAAAGCCACCCGTTTGAGCCGCGGCTTGTCTCTAAGTGGAGACGGGTCCTCGGTGAATTGCATTAGTGTGGCGGAGTGGCACTAAAAGCCTGCTGGGTAATTGAGTGGTGCGGTCCGGAGAGGAGCGGCCTGCCCTCTCTTATTATGCCATATTTCCCGCACTGCCTGTCATTGTCTTGCCGTTCCCGCCGATGCCGGCGGGCCGTAATGCACGGTGACGCAGCGCCGCATTCCCTGCACTTATTTATTTATTTCCCATGAAATAAATAAAGTCGCATTCAGTCGCTTGTGGGACGGCTCCGACCGAAGCGACTGGCTTCAATCTCCGTGCTTTTTTTCCCTGCCCATTTACACAGGGAGGTGTTTTAGCACAGCGTGTTAATCGCCCTGCCTGAGCGCAGCCTCCGTGGGGTCTGAACGCAGCCCGTAACCACCATGCTCTCTACTGCCCTTTAAATAAATGAGAATAGTGTCCTTACCCCTTCCCGCCTCCCCCACCAAGGTTTTAAAGCCCCACCCACTCTGTGGCTGTCGTGGAGGAATCGGTTTTCTCAATAGCGGATCTCTGCTCCAGAATGGAATCCAGGCCAGACAAAATCCACCGGTGTTCCCGTCTTCTTGGGACTGGTCTCACTTCCTGTTATGTCAGTGCCTACCTAATATGTGACCAATCAGATTGAAGGATGGAGCTGAAGAACTCTGTCAGATATGAGTAAACACTTTGAGAGGAAAGGAAGGTCTGTATGCCACCTTCTGTCTGCCCCACCCTCCCAAACCCCCATTATACCCACAGCCCTCGAAACTGGCGACCCCTCGCTGCAGCGCCTCTCCTGTCACCTTGCTGCTGCATCTGTGTTTACTGTAAGCCCCCGACTGTGCATGGCTGTGCGTGTATTACACCATCACCGTGATCTTTGTATCGGGTCTCTCCACCTGTGGGCACGCCGGGGGTGTGAAAATGCAGCACTGCTCCATGCACCTCTCCCGTTGTTCCTCCCGTTGTTCTGTGTTCCCCTGGAACAGAAAGAACGTCTGAATGTGTCACCTGCTGCATGTACATGTGACTGATCTGGGACCTGTGGAGTGGAGGGCAGCTTCTACTATGCTGATGGGAGTTTTCTACCCCCCCTCCCCCATTCTCTATTAGATGGTACAGACCTTCTCTCATCCCTTCATCCCCTCATCCTCTCCTTTCTTTCCCCGCTCCCACACCTGTCACATCAGGCGAAACCTCACCTGAGCCACACCTACAGCAAACTGCATTCTGGGTAATAGGTATAAATTTCAAGCATGATGCTTTGAAACTTCTCACTGATGGATCGGGACACTCTGGAAACTTCTGTAACACGTCATTGGTGCCCTTTCCTCTTCCTGCACTGGGTCCCGGTTCCCCCATTGGGTTTTTTTTTTTTTTTTTGCTCCTTTCACCGTGGGTGCGTTTAACACATGGGCCATCATTTGTAGGCCGTGGGGGGGAGGCCTGTGCTGGATATGTTTCTGCGGTGACAGGTCTGACCCTACTGCCCTGCATCGATAGGGAGACCGGCCACGCTCTGCGCTTCCACGCCATAATTGCACGTGACACTAAATCGATGATTTAAATTTTCTCTTGCCATTTTTTCTTTAAACTCTGCATTTTAGAGGTCAATTAGGGAGATCAGAATAGAAAGGCTGACGGCGAGTATGAGCAGATCAAAGGAGCCGTTGTGGGGGATGCTGGGATACCCCCGGCCGTCTGCAGTGAGGCCGTCTGCAGTGCTGCCTCAGCGCGGGGCTGCGTTTGATGCCGGAGCCGTAACTTTCTGCTCTGGGAAGCTTCTGCTGAATAAGCTGTGTGTGTGTGCAGTATTAGAGTATGTGTGTATGAGGGCTTTTAGAAATGCACGTGTCCTTCCAGAGCATGCGTTCCCTTGATAGTAAATTCTGGAACTGTTGCATGCTGGGAATTCCACCCCGAATGACGCATGCTGGGTGCAATTGTGGAAAGTTCAGAGTGAATGCCTGGGGGGGCAGCTACAGTTTACTATGGCGGCCTGTGCACCAACAACAAGATTGCCTTCCTGTGCAAACTGCCTTGTGTGGGGCCGGTGGCAAGCAGATCCAGGGGCAAAACCAAGGGGGCGCCGTACGGCGGGGGCAATAAGGGCAGATGGCGACAGGAATAATGGCTGCCCGCGGCCTGAGATGTACAGTATGAGAAGAGGAAGTGGGCAACTGTAAAAGGCTCCAGGAATGTGATGCTAAATGGGGAAGTATCGTCTCAACAAAAGAAATAAACGTGTGATTGTGCGCTGTGTCAACACGTCCGCAGCGGCACGGAAAGAGAAGTCGCGGTCCGATAAGAGTGGGGGAGGGACTCAGGGAGAGATGTGTGTCGCCCTGGGCCAGTGTGGGCATCTGTGTGTGCTTGACATTCGCATCACGCAGCGGGGGAGTGCAGGAGTGGCCAGATGACAGCGGAGCCTGAGGTGATGATCTTCAAGGTTGATTAGCAGCAAGAGGTAGGAAGCCACTACCCACTAGGAGTCGCTGTCAGGGACTCTGATGGGACTCCTTGTAAGGGACACTCAGTAAGGGACTTGGATGGGACACTGTAAGGAACATTCTGTCAGGGACTCTGATGGGACTCTTTGTAAGGGACACTCAGTAAGGAACACTCTATCAGAGACTGATGAGACTCTTTGTAAGGGACACTCTGTAAGGGACTCGGATGGGATACTCAGTAAGGAACACTCTGTCAGGGACTCTGATGGGGCTTTTTGTAAGGGACACTGAGTAAGGGACTCGGATGGGACACTCAGTAAGGAACACTCGGTCAGGGACTCTGATGGGACTCTTTGTAAGGGACACTCTGTAAGGGACTCGGATGGGACACTCTGTAAGGAACACTCTATCAGTGACTGATGGAACTCTTTGTAAGGGACACTCTGTAAGGAACACTCTATCTGAGACTCTTATGGGATTCTTTGTAAGGGACACTCAGTAAGGGACTCGGATGGGACACTCAGTAAGGAACACTCTGTCAGGGACTCTAATGGGACTCTTTGTAAGGGACACTCTGTAAGGGATTCGGATGGGACACACTTTGAGGAACACAAATAGTAAATAGATTGGACTCTGTGAAAGGGACACTCTATAAGGTACTCTATAATATACTGTGGAGGTCTAGGAAATGCTTCAATGAGTAACCGGCACAGGTTACACACCGTGCCCCCCCCCATCTTGTTTAGGTTTCCATGGGTTAAGGTTAGGAGGAGGGTGCCCCCATCCATAGTGACGAGGCCCTGGTATTGCTGGGGAAGGCCGTATCACTGGAGGGGGGGCCCGTCGCCTGTCTCAGCGGTCCCATGTGGCCACTCATAGCCAGTGGCTAATCGGGCGACTGACATGGGGGGGGGGGAGGCGAAACTGCAGACGGCGTACCTGGGATCAGGCAGCCTGCTCCCACCTGCCGCTTGCAACTCTACCCGCTTCCCGCCACCACGATGTGCGGGTCGGGGGTCGGCACTCGCGGGAGATGCCGTGTGGCTTCCCCACTTCCCCTTCTGCCTATCTCACCGCATCTCGCCATATCTACTGTGTGCCCGGTGGGGGGGGCAGAGCTTGTCATTGAGCAACGCCGATGTCCCACGCAGCTCCTGGCCCAGGTGGCGCTCAACATTGGGGATTGCGCTACGAGATATTAAACAGGCGCAAACGAGCCCGCGGGGGATTAGGCTGGCTTTGACGCAAAGTGATATAATTATAATTATAAGAGTAAACACAGCGGGGGGGGGCTTCACCAGGGAATGCTGGAAGACTGAGGATTAGGGAAAGAAAAACATCTAGTCATGGCTGCTACCTGTCAACAAGTTGTGTGTTTTCCAATAGCTTTAGAGGAAATCACTGAGTAATCAATTTCCTACTGACCCAGAGTTCCCAACTGCAGCCCAGCACAACTCTGCTTTTCTCATAGGCATGTGCCTGTGTGTATCAAGGAAAAGACGTTCTGTCTGTTGGTGCCACAAAGTCCTCACAATACGGTCCTCACGATTCTTTTGCTGAAAATGGTGTGAAAATAATGTAGGTTATCAGTTTGTGCTGGAAACACAGAGCGGGCAAAGTGGGAATTCTGTGATACACACCTGAGTAGTGAGGATAGACCCGGGTACACCCCCTGTGGGACATTCTACTGCAGGGTATGCTCCCATGGACGTATTATAGCAGGGTACATTGCAGTGGGACATACCATTACAGAGTACAGCCCTGTGGGACAAACCATTGCAGGGTGCACCCCTGCGGGACATACCACTGTATTAATAGGATGCGTGGAGGATGCCACTCCACAGAGCCCCATATTTGAGGAGAGACGTTGGTGTGCAAAGGGGGTGGATGAGGAACGCTCTGCAGGGAGAGGGAAGAGGAAGTGGCGGTACAGTGATGTGTTAAAGAAAATGAGGATGTGTGACCCGGCCTGTTGCTGGACAGTGCTGGGCCTTTGGGACAGGCTTGGGGGGCAGGGTGTGGATTACTGTGGGGATTCAGGGGAGCATTCAGGGGAATAGACATAGAGCAGGGGCACATACCTTGGAACCCAAGACCCACTTTACCCTGAAGAAACCTTATCAGTATAGCCAGCATGAGACGGTTCTCCGTGCCTTTTCAGTGCGTGGGGCTGAAGAGCACACTAAAAAGTCAGTGTGTCGTTTCCGTCGTTGTGGTCACCCGCTGTGAACTATTGCGTAAGTGTGTCACGATCGTACTGAGGAACAGAACAGGGCCTTCATGGGAATAGATACATTATATATTTTACATTTTATTTATTCAGTAGACTCTTTTATCCAAAGTGACACAGCCACAGAGTCATGCGAGCCACTGATGACGGGGCTCCCTGATGGGCCTCCCTGACGGGGCTCCCTGATGGGCCTCCCTGACGGGGCTCCCTGATGGGGTTCTCTGAAGGGCCCCTGCTGATGGGGCTCTCTGACGGGGCTCTCTGACGGGCCCCTGCTGATGGGGCTCTCTGACGGCTGATGGGCCCCTGATGACGGGCCCCTGCTGATGGGGCTCTCTGACGGGGCTCTCTGACGGGCCCCTGCTGATGGGGCTCTCTGACGGGGCTCTCTGATGGGCCCCTGCTGATGGGGCTCTCTGTTGGGCTCCTGCAAACAGGCCCCTGCGAGGCCCTGGGAGCATATGCTGGGATCAAGTCCACACGGGCAGACCGCCTTCCCGACTTCCGAAAGCATGGAGGGGTGGAAAGGGGGGGTTGCAGATTCACACTGGAATACCTATTCCAGGGGTCTCATATGCTGATCTTATGCAGCGGTCATTTTAGCATGAAGCAGGAGCGGCAGAATTGTCAGGAGCAGCAGGAGCGGCAGGGGCCTCAGTGTGCTCCCACAGCCCGCTCGCTAAACTTCCCCAGTGATTTAACACGGATTCGATTTACCTTTTTAGTTCTACCATCAGTGCCTGCTCGGCCCAGTTACCCCGCCTCCATCTTTAAGCACGCGCATATTTTTTCCCTCCATCTGTCAGTCCATTTGCTGTTCTGCTGGTGCACCAGGTAGCCTCTGTTAGTTCTGAATGGCGATGTCTGACGAGTGCCCGCAGATTGACAGGAATCACCCCTGCAAACGCATTACCATGCGGGACAGATTGGGGGCCTCGTCTTGCCAAAGGCAGCCTCAACGCAGTCTGCCTCTCAGATGGATGCGGTGACCCCTCTACCTCCAGGCCGCTGACAATTTTTTACGGTTAGGACCCTGTGTCTGTGATCTGGAGGTCGCCAGTTCAAACTCTGGGGTCGGCAGAGTGATGTCACCATCGGGCCCCTGAGTGAGGCCCCTAACTCCCAAATGCTTCAGGAACTGTCTGTGTCACTTTGGATAAAAGAGTCTACTGAATAAATAAAATGTAAACTATATAATGTATCCATTCCCATGAAGGCCCGGAGGTCACCTTCTCGGGGTCTGTGTGAGGGTCCCCATAAAATGGCATGTAGGGTCTGTGGAGAATTGTGGTCGAGCTGCCTGACACACTTTGAAAAAGAATCATTATAAAGCTGCTTTTGTTTATAGGGCAAATGCTAACGTGAATGTGCAGGACTTTAATAGTGATGGCCCACTTAATGTGAGATGCTGGGCTGATGAAGAATCCCTGCTCTGTTTGTGTGTGTGTGTGTGTGTGTGTGTGTGTGTGTGTGTGTGTGTGTGTATGTGCGTGTGTGTGTGTGTGTGTGTGTGTGTGTTTGAAGGGCGGTTTGTTATCTTTGTGGTCATGAGTTTTTCCGCAATTAGAAAACGGCCATGAAAAAATACCTACAAAGAAACTTTTCAAAGATGAAAATTGTTTTTTTCTTTTTACTTAATTTTATTTAAAGAAATTAAAAGCATTTGTTTTTTTTTGCCTTCTGGAGGTTTTTAGAGCAGAGACATGCTCCGGACAGGTATGAATGTGAGCATACTCACTGGGGGTTTGTTTTATATGTATGTGTGTATGTGTGTGTGTGTAATATGAAGCACTGTTATTTCCTGGCAGACTCGCACTGCATTGTGGGAAAGTCAGAGAGCTGAAAACGACAGGCACCCTGCTGGGGGTCAGCCTGGGGTCCTTGTTCTTCTACACATTTTCTCTCTGGAGTAGAGATGTAAAAAAGGAATGCTGACATCTCAAAGTAATGAGACAAACAATCCCAGCCCATGAGCTGGTGACCGCGAAGGTGACTGGTATACCATTTCCCTGGATGCTGTTGTGGGCCTGTTTCATTGTGCTTTTCTTAAGAACTCACCAGATCATGTGTAAAACTGCATCATGGTCCCTTTTACATCAGAACCCCAAGCAAAGGGCTTTCCCTCCATACGTTTGTGGTGTAGTTCATGAACTGACGTCCCACGACCAAGTCCCAGAGATACAACAAAATGACTTCTGAGCGTGGGCCCTCAGACCGTGAAAGGACCTCCAATTATGTGTGAAATAGTGCCTCGGTGATAATCTGTAATAGTGTTGGAAAGCGAATTGTCTGAAGTGACATGGAAAAGCCTATTTTGGGCGCTCACAGGATTATGCTGCGTAGATTAGGGTTTACTGTAAGACTCACCGTAATGAAAGGCTCCCGCGCCCAGCGTCAAATACAGCAACAATTCCTCAATAGCATTTTACTGAATTGCAAGTTTCAGGAAGTGCATGCAAATCACCCCCCCCCCCCCCCCCCCAGCATATACACTTCTGTGGGGTATCTGCTGGGGCACACCCTGGTAAAGCACTCCCGGAAAAAATGGTCACCTGAAGTGATAGATGGGAACGTCTTCTTAGACCCTGCTAAGTCTTCAGTAGAGTTAATATATAATACAAACTGCAGAAAATGAGGGTGGTCTTCTACCCGGTAGTCTGTATGTGCTCATTTATAGAGTAAGACTAATGTGGGGCGGTCCTTTTGTCTGCCATTGGTCCAACACATGTTTATGTGGAAGGTATCAGCGTGGGTTCTTTGTTATGTCCAGCAGATGGTCTTTTTTGTGTCTGGTGGCCAGTCTGTGGTGAGTCTTGATGGTGTACGTGAGACCTACGGAAGGCCGTCTTTGTGGGTCCTTATTTTCCGCTGTGACTAATCAATGGTGGGTGTTCATTGTGTACCACGGTAAGGAGCGAGTGTTGATTATGTATAGGATAAGGGGGGCGTCTCCCGCCACATACAGTTTTTGTCCCTGCCGCCCCCCTCCCTGCACAGCTGGACCTCGACGATCGCTTTCTGCTTTACAAGGACGTGGACGGAGGAGTGCGATTTCAGCGCAGCTGTCATTGTCACCGGGGCCCTTATCGCGTAGGGGACCCTGGCCGGGGGGGGGGGGGGGGCGCTGGGAGAGGGGGGTCCTGGGGGGGGCCCCGGTGGGCGGGGAGCAGCGGGCGAAAGCCGAAAACC
>JAABNY020000001.1:10889592-10900387 GCA_015164015.2 Brevimyrus niger
CAAAAGAAAATTCAAGAAAATTCAGGAGAAAAGCAGCTCATTCTTTTTACTGTGCTGGGAATCAACACCAAACACCCTCCCCCCCCCCCCCCTTTTGTTTTCAAATGAACATATTCGTGGCAAGGACTTGGTAGTTTCATACAATTCCCAGTGAGCATTTCGCTATCGTCCAAACCAGATTTTTTTTTCTTTAGTAGGAACCCAGACTACCAATCTGAAATGGTTTTTTGGGGATCCCGACTCGTAAATATCACAGTTGCTGTTTTGTGAGGTGGAGTGCATCATTCGAAAAACAAGAAGTCCTGACGGCTGTTTTTGTAATGATTCGTTCTTCTGAATACTTCCAGAAATCTCGTGATGAGCAAGTTAAATTACATGCTGATTGTGTTAAGAAGTAAATCGCAAATGATTAGTTGATTATATTAACGGATCATACTGTAGTTACATCAGTATTTTTTATCCATCTTCCAAACGCTTGCCATGGACAGGGTGACAGAGGGGTCTGGAGTCCATCCCAGCACAGGGCACAAGGCTGGTGCGCACCCAGCAAGGAATTCCAGTGTATCACAGGCCAAACACACACAAGCGGCAGTTGGGAGAGGTCAGCCTTCCTCACTGTGTGTTTTTGGACTGTGGCCCAGGTGGGTGTCCTGTGGTGGAAACTCACGTAACACGGTAAGAACATACAAACGCTGCACAGCATCGTAGCAGAGGCAGGATTTAAACCCCCAGCGCTACAGGTGTAAGGCAGCAGTGCAGCCCCCTCAGCCACCCTGCCATCCCAGCATGCCTCAGTGTACCTGGAAAAAAATACAGATAATTGGCAAATATGTTCAAAAGCTAAAACTCCAAGTTAAAATGTTTGAGCAATCATTAGGTTCTGTATTCATTGTATTCATTCAGGGAAAACATTTAATTAGTACTGGCCTCCCATCCCTGGCGTCAACCAGACTTGTGTCCTGCGCTTTGTGGAAGTGAAATTTTTGACTTGCACAGCTTCCTGGGATAGACTTCAGGGTCACTGCCGTGTTGCAGCAAATGGATGAATCACACTGCAGAAATATTAAGGAAAACCAACACTGTGGAAAATTATATGAAGATAATGCAAGGTCATTTTTATTTGCTTAAGTATTGTGAAAAATTCTAAGCAACATCACACTGTTATACAGGCTCATACTACTTGAGATCTTCTGAAACTTGATGTATCATTGTGGATATTTCACATTCAGCGTGTTTACTGCTAGTGAGAGTCTGAGTTCGATTCATCTATGTCGTTCATCCATAGAAGCCAGGAAAGGCCTTTTGCGATTTTCAGTTTCAAGCTGGTAGAGTTTTTGCTGGTCAGTAACATAAAGCCACGGTGTGTATCAGCCCTCGCCAACTGGTGAAGCCTTTGAAGAGGAATCATTGTTTAAAATGAAAGGAACTGCGTTGAACTAGTTATTGAACCCAGGGTGATGTGTGCCTTCTGAAGGTTATGCGTGTGCTGCCACACCTGAAATTTCCTCCGTTTAATCTCCTCTTACAAGGGTATTCTGAAGTAGCTATACTATGCTTATATGTGCTGTCTCCATCCTTGACCCCACATTCAGCTTGTTTTGCATGTGCGTGTCCGCTCGTGTGTGTGTGTACACACCATTTTATCTTGGTCATTAACCCCTTATTCACCTCTGTTACTGTGTGGAACTCCACCTACTCCACCTCTCATCTTCCTGATTTGCATATTCCAGAATCAATCCTGTGTTTTTCCCACGAGCTTCTGGACATAATTAAATTTCCTACATGTGTGTTTTTAACTCTACATTTGCTTGTACCTTGAGTCCTGGTTTGTTTTATTGTATTTACTGGTGTGTACTTTTGCAGGATGTGTTCTGTAACCAGCACGCACCCATATTTTGGTGTGCATCTTCCATTGTTGGGCGTATCACCATATTAACTGGACTATAGCGGCATGTGTTAATCATTGACCTCCCCTTGATGCCTCAGTATAAGGTGGCTTTGTTACGACAGGCCCTTTCCAGGTACCTCATTTCCATTGCAGCTTCCCCACCTTACTGATTTCATTCGCCTGTCGTGCTACAGAATCTGTTGAGCTCACAGTCCCATGATGCACTACTCCAAGCCGCTGCCACATGTGGTGAATAATCCGATCCTCCGGGGTTCAGCCCCGTCCTGCTTTTTCTTTGGACCTGATCAGAGATGCGGGAATGACCTTCACTTTGCCTGCCGATACTATGTGTTTCCAAGTATTGGAGCCGACCTGCTGATATTCTATGGGTGGTCCAATCTGGTACTGTACTGAAGGACTGAGGCTGAAATTATTAGGTATTCTGGAGTGATACTTCATGGTTAGGGCTGATTTTCTATTGGAACTCTAATCTAAATCTTTATGTTTAAGTTTTATATGCTTTTATTTGGAATCTTGGAATCTTTCTGGGTATTTCCGTGTAGGACTGTAGGTATGAGTGCCCTGTGGGTATTTCAGTCTGGGACTGTAGGTATAAGGTAGGTGTCCTGTGGGTATCTCAGTCTGGGGCTGTAGGTATGAGGTGGGAATCCTGTGGGTATATCAGTCTGGGGCTGTAGGTATGAGGTGGGAATCCTGTGGGTATTTCAGTCTGGGGCTGTAGGTATGAGGTGGGAATCCTGCGGGTATTTCAGTCTGGGGCTGTAGGTATGAGGTGGGTGTTGTATCTCCCACTCCTCCTGGCCTTTGAGTGACATCATTTTAAGTGGCTGCCCTTTGGTGTATTGTGGAAAACTGTCTGCTCTTCTCTTGCGGTGGAGAGATAGGGGCCTATCTTAACTTGTCTTAAACAGCAGATTTCTTCTGGCAGAGTAGCTGATAAACACACATCAAAGGGCTGGCAGAGGTCACTTGGTTATGCGTCGGAGAATAATAATTTTTTTTTCCCTCATTCTCTCTTAAAGAGACCACATTTGTCTTCCTGATGAAACATGCATGTCAGCGGTCAATAGGGGTGCCTGTGTGGCCCCACCTTCGCCCCCCTCTGCTCTGGTAATACGCCCCCCCAGTTTCATTCAATAGCCTTCATCTTCCTCAGACCTTCCACCTCGGCTTCCTTGGATTCCATGTTCTAATACTGCAAGGAAATCTGGGATGCCCCAAACAAGTGCCCTGGGCGTCCCGGCCAATGACTGTCAGCTGCCCCAAGGTCCATTGCGTAGCCTTGCAGGGGTAGGGCAGGGGGTGGGAATGTGATTATTGTCGGCCTGATGTCAGTAACCCCCCCTCCCCCACCCAACAAACCCCACCACCGCCACCATCAGCCTCTGAACTCCCCAGGCCCCTAATGCATCACAGCTGTGGGTTTGCACTTCCCTCTGTTTTCATGGTCCCTAACATAGTGGCTCCTCTGAACAGCTTCATTGTAAAGGATGCGTGTGTGTGTGTATGTGGGCGCGCGCATGTGTGTACACGCGTGTGAAACCGTGTGTGCATGGGAGCCGCGGAACCTTGAGATTCAGCGAATTCTCACCAGCTTTCTAATCAAAATGCATCATCAAATACCTCTATTAACTGTGATCACACTTTGTAACATGTCCTCTTTTGTTTCGCTCACATAGTCAAGACAAATTTGAAGCTCCTATTATTATTATTATTTTTTTGTCTTTCTGCTACAGATTTTTATTCCTTTCACTTTCACATGCACCCCCCACCCCCCTGTCCTTGGATTTAAGGTGCTTCAAAATATTTCGACTGTAGACAATTAATACTGGAGGAGGGCTAATTAACGCGGGGACACAGGCCCGCTAGCGGGTGTCGCTAACATAATTGTGCACCGTGGTTATTAATACGTGGGAATGCGGGTCCTCTCTCGGCTCCATTGTGACACCGGGCCCCTGATTGTCGCAGCTGGGACACGGCGAGCTTCTCAATTCTTCTCGGCGCTCAGGGAGTTTGTGAAAAGAGAGATAGGTGTTTGCGACGGATGGGAAACCACCACCCCCCCCCCCCCCCCCCCCACCTCTCCCTTCCCCTTTCCACCGCATTCCCCGCTGCCCCCCCCCCCGCCCCCCCCAGGTCCGCCCCCCGTCTGTGGGTGCCCTCCATGAAGCGGCCGGCCCCTGTTCACCCGCGCCCACCCACCGTGGACTCTGGACAGTATTGGGTTTCCCGTAAAATAAACCCGCCCCCCCCCCCCAAATCTTACGTTTCATCTTCCTTCACAATTTGATGAAGCGGCCTCAAAGTGTAATTGAAGCGCCTCCGTCCGCAGATGTACCCCCCACCCCCAGTCTGGGGAGAAATTAACATGGTACTATTACGGTCTGGATTGTTTGCGTACAATTTCCCCTGAAAGCAGCCCCCCCCCGCACAAATTGGGGTGGCTTCCTTCCGGAAATCTCAGCGACAGAATCGAATCAAACGGCCTTGAGCTCCGACGCCTTACCTTTCACATCCTTACTCAGGTGGGGACTCTTTGCGGCCTGATTCCTGTGGTGCCATTACTCAGGAGTTAACACACGTGCCCTTTAGACACGTGTGCATATGTCTGATTTAGCGAAAATGCCCACGTGTGCTTGTGTGTGTGTTTCTGTGTTGGGACACAGTCTGGGGCAGGGCAGTAGTGGGCCCCCCGGTGGCTAGCGAGGGCCTGTTGTGGAACGCGTTCACAGAAGATGAAGGGCAGAGTGACACTCTGTTTACACTTCCCCACCAAAGCGCCGATGGCCTGCTTCAATCTGTCCGAGTCGCCATCCTCTCCCCAGAACAATGGCTGAGTGCTTCTCTTCCTGACATGCAGACCACATTCTGCTGATAGTGAGTGACAGTGGTGAAGTCTCTCAGCTGCTGGACACACAAACTCTACAACTTCTCTCCTTGCTTGGCTGGCTGAAGTAGTTTGACTGATATTGTCTGTGTGTGTGTGTGTGCGTGTGTGTGTGTGGGTTGGTGGGTTCATGGTCAGTCCAGGCTTGCATATGCAGTGCATTCAGCTGCATAAGGATGCTATAATTCTATGGTGTAATTGAGGTGTTCGTGCAGGAAAAGTGACCCTGCTATCAGAACTAGTCAAGAGGTGAAGTGCAGACAGGTGATGGGGGTGGAGTGGGGGTGTTAGGCAAGAGGCAGATGTGCCCACAAAAACGGAAGGCTGCCATTAGTGCAGAGAGCTTGTCTGACACTGTGGTCGAACCACACTCACTCTGTGTCCACTGCAGGGACTATCCGCTGCACTGTCCCTTTAAGAGCTGCCTGAGAAGTAACAGCTTAGAGTGAAAGAGGGAGGGGGAGAGAGGGAGGGTGTGAGAGTGAGTGTGTGTGTTCGTGAGAGAGGGAGGGAGAGAGAGAGAGAGAGCGACGGAGAGAGAGTCTTAGTTGTTTCAGAGGTTAGAGGATCAATAGACTGGGTTTGTCTGGAGGATCAGCGATAATCAAGCTGCATGTTGTGGAAGGGATCCTGAGACTCTGACAAGCATTTCCAGCATGCTCACAGACCCCGAGTTACCACAGGAGTTTAACAGGTAAGCATGGCGTGGCCAGCGCAGGCAGAGGGAGCAGCACTGAGTCAGGGGGTAAAGACTGGCTGGAGACAGGGATAGGACAGAGTCAGAGTTACTGCTATGCTGCCAGAGGAGGGAACTATGCATCAGCGTCCGGGACTCTTTCCATGGCCGAGCAAGAGAGATACAGGGATGGGAGAAAGTTACCGCCCAGCTTGGCTTATGTTATTTCTGCTACTTGCAGTCTGCTACTTTGCATGTGCATGTTTGGGTTTGTGTTTGTGTGTGGTGTCCGGGTGCAGTGAAGAGTGACAGAGTTCAGCCTCCTCCGTTCTAAGGGAAGAGGGCACCCGGTCTGTTCGGTGCACGTGTTTCAGTCCCGGAAAAGTTGGAAGCTTCATTGGCCCACCTGCCCGCCTTCCCATGTCACCCGCCGGATAGACATGTTTAAAGCATGGCGTGTTTTCTGGCGTGACAGGAGTTTCCTCTGCGTTGCCTTGTCTCCGCGGCGTGCAACGCTTGTCGTGTCTCCGCGATATGCAACGCTTGTCAACTTTTCTTAGTTCTGCTTTTTTTCCCCTCTCTGTGCGCTAAATAGTCTTCTGAGATACGTCAGTTTAAGAGCCCAGATCTGGGGATGAAAAGCATCAAAGCAACGAAGAAACTCCCGGCTGATCGGCGAATGAGCTTTTCCAGAAGTACCTAATATAAATTTAATCTGTAACCTTTGAAATTTCGATCGGGAAAAAGTCTGTATACGAATCATAATTACGTAGGTCACACAGACATGCCACTAAAACTACATAAAAAGTCATCGCATACTTTTCACGCCACCACGAGAGACTTAGTAGTGCGAACACTCCGAAATGTTTGCATCAATCCCAGTTTAACGCCATCATTTTAAAAATTTAATTGTTATTGCGTTGGTATTTTTTTCCAAATGAAATCGTGCTTTTGTTCAGATATAAATTCTCCGGCTTTATCCCCTGAATTAAGAACACGTTTAAATGTGTTCTTAATAAATCATTCACCCCGGAAAGGGGGGGAGATAACAACGGCTATGTGGAATTAAAACCTTTAAAGGATTACATCGAGAAAAGCGGGGTGTATGCAGATAAATTTAGGGATTACAGTGACTTAGTAAAAGAACGGGTAAAACTGCTTTCTAGTAATGCAAAGTGAGCGCTGCGATGGCCCCTGTGCGCCGAGCCCTTCCGCGCGGACGGCCGCTGTCCTGATGCGCTCCGAGGCCGCGCGCTGCTGCTCCGTCCGGCTCCCGGCTCGCAGACGAAAAACGAGCAGAAACCTGCGATTTTTAAATACGTATGTGCAGGGCGTAGGATATTCCGTGCAAAACTTTGCAAAAAGCCGCATAAAATGACGTGCGATGTATGCACGACAGGGAATTGCAAATTGTACCGTGAACGTAAGCTACTGCCTGCCTTCGTAACCTTTACTATCAGGGAGAGAGAGAGAGAAAAAAACATTTTAAACAGTATATGTTAAAATATGCCAAGGTTACTCCTGATTACGTGTATGTATACGTTACGGTCGTGCTCTTTTCCCGCTGAAATAACTGAGTCAAAAATCAAGTGTGATTGATCTGAAAAAATATTATAGCGATATACTGTGAGGGATTTTTTAAACTACTGCTTTCATGCATGCTAAATTTGCCCCAATGTTTCGATTAAATTGTTTAAATAAAATACACACATTGTCACGTTTGTCTTGTGTTTATGTGGAATGCAGCTTCTTAATTCATTAAAACAAGCCCTGGACATTTGCTAAGTTATTTCAGTTATGGCTGTATTTTTAATGAATTGGTATTTTAAATGACACATTCCACAATCTCTTTAAAATGAAATGAAGCATTTTTCTGTAATATTTTTGCTTATGTCTATAACTTAATTTCTGTAAGTATTATGGAGATAATTCATGCGAATTTGACTTTCACTTTTACATAGGCCTTTGTTGATATTTGACGTCAGTCGGCCAGGAGTAGAAATGGTGTTTGAAAGCACGATGTCTCTGTTGTGGAAATGCCCAGGAGGTGTATCAATGTCATGGCCACCCCTGGACTACATACCACCACCATCAATGATAATTAAATAGTAATGGCTCGCTTAAAGTAGATAGCGGTTGTGTAATAATGATGGTTAGTTAATTAGTTGTGTAACGATTGTGTAACTTTCCGCTGTTGTCTGGCTTGCTCTGGATCAGCTCCGGGCTTTATTGCCACGGTGGCAGTACTGGATTCCACGCAGAGCGGGCCTCTGGGCTGGCCTGGTAAATGCTGGTCTGAGAGGGGAGCCTCTCTATGGTCAAACTGACAGATTCCTTTGGGCTAGTGAGCACGGATTGGGGGGGGGGGGGGCTGGGTGTCCCCTGGGGTGGTTGATTGGAGCGGGGTGGGTAGAGAAGGGGGGTCTCCCACCAGGCTGATGGGGCTGTGTGGAACTCCATAACACTTGGCCATTTGTTCCCGGACGTTTGAAGCAGGCCGGACGTGGGGCTCTCTCGATGGAGCGTCCCCCTGCGGCCCCTTGTGTGTCGGCAGGGCCGCGGCCCTCTCTCCTGCCCCTTCCCCAGTGAATTTCTCAGCGCGGCATTCACTGAGGCTATTCAGGGCCCAGGCCGCTGTCTCCAGCCCATTGTTAGCTCCGCCGGCGGCTTGATAACCGTGTCTCCATGTTAGAAAGGAGAAAAGACGGCAGAACACTGGAGTAGAATGCTAAGTTGCCCACCCACCGCCCCCCCCAGCAAACTTGCCACCGCACACACCCAAATCTCGACCTCCCCAGTGCAGTCACCTGACCAGCCCATTGACCAATAGCGTCGACGCACATTTGTTTTGAGTTGTTTTTAGGCTGGAATGCCTGGGGGCCGAAGTTGGAGGGAGAGTTCCCATTCTTCCTTTGGGTCCTCCTGGGTCCCATTTGGGCCGATTGTCTTTTCATGAACTCCCATTTTCTCCAAGCTTTTGGTCCTCTGAGATTTGAGGATGGGGGGGGGGTTATAAAGGAGTCACATGGCAGCTGGTTAGAGGTGGGGGGCTCATGGCTTTCCTCTGCATCATCAGTAAGATAATTTTTTTAAATCTAGAGGGAGGGAAAAAAAGACTGAAATGTGAAATGTAGTTACAGTCACAGCCTGTTTCGATGGTCTCATGGTTGTTGTTTTTTTTCCCTCGGAGCAGTGTGCTACGTGCTTAATATTTAAATAGTTTTGCCTTTTAACAAAGTGCAACAATGAGCAACATTGTGTGTCAGAGCTTTGGAAGAGCTTCACCGTCCAGTCTTGCATGGGGGGGGGGGGGGACACAATGGCCGCTCTGTCCCCTCAGGTGGTGGGAGCGGATGTTTCAAAGCAAGAGGAAGCGCCGGGCCGAATCAGGTGGCTTGCGCAGGAGCGCAGATGTGGATGCGGGGCGGGACAGCTGTGGTCATCGCGCGGGCCCCAAGCCCAGGGCCATGCTCAATGGAGCAGTGTTACGGAACAGCGCTGTGTGTGTGTGTGTGTGTTCCCCTGTTTCAGTGTCAGCCTTGTTATTTATTTAGCAGTTATTCAACACAACCAACAAAGCTTTTTTAAAAAACTTTTTTTTTGCACTTTCTTTTTGGGTCGATATTGACTGAAGTTTTTCATGCTATTTGTGTCTGAAGGACACACCTGGACCCGAATCACTAACCGTTCGGTCAGGAGTATGGGTCCGTAGATTCCCACTGTCGCAATAGTGATCCGCGAGCTGTGTACTTGTGTTTCTGTATTTGTATAAAAGGACGTCATCGCCGAGTTTTAACAAGCCCTTGTTTCCACCTCTGATACAAGTCCGGTGTCTATGCTGAGCTTTAGGCTTTTTCTTTTGGATTACGGAAGCGACGGAGATTAAATATGTGCATTGAGATCAAAAACGTGTTAATCTGTCAATAAATATTCATTCTTCCGTGTTTTTTTAATATGCCTGGGAATAAATTGGGAATGAACGGGTCGTTTGAATGTGCCGTCCGAATGTTTTCTCCCAGAATTCCATTGGAATGACAGAGTTCAGTAATTTTGTGTTACTGCCGGTCTTTCCCCCTTAGATTGTTTTAGAAACATGGACGTCCTCCAAGGTAAAATGTCACTGAAAATCACATTGCGGTGACTCAGTCTAAGGAAATAAATAATAATAACAAAAACAAGACGGGAAACTATGCAGACTGTCGAAGTGATGAGTAAAGCGCTGGCAGCACCCGTGTGACGTTTCCTTTGGAGGGGCTGCTGGCGGTACCTCCGCGGTTCGCGGGGTTCTCTCAATCGGCCGGAGCTACGGTTCTCCCCGCTCGTCAGCGTCCACTGTGCAGACGGGGTTCTCTTTCTGTGAGGTCTACGTTCTTAATAATAAAAAAACAACTTAAAAAACTTTTAAGTAACGGGAGCGATTGTCAATGACAGCCCGGTCTGCGGCGTGTGTGAGTGTGAAACTTTTTTCTTTTTTACCGGGTTACTTGTCTCATTGTCTTCATTAAAAATTAGCATGCCGGTGGCATATAGCGCCTTTCAGTCTCGTGGCCTTCACGCTGTCTGTTCCCTTCATGCTGTCAGTATGTTAACTGTCCCTTTTGTCTGTCCAATCGTCCCTACGCCGCGCTTTTAAATGGAAGCGTCTGGAAGAGCGCTGTTTAGTGCTTAGAAACACCACATGGGAAAATCGTTAACTATAGAAAATGTATATTGGGGAATATTTTCCAGTATTTATGGTAAACTTGAGAACCTGACAAGGACCCGTTTTTAAAAATTCTGGGTTTGTTTTTCGAAGCATCTATTGCAAAAGACCTTTTCACAGGTGAAGTGCAACTTTATTTAAACAGCACAACTTTTGTCTAGCCCCTCGTGCTGGGTCTCCATTTGTCCAATATTTATTGAGTATTGACCCTCTGTCAATACCCTATATGGCAGCTTGTTCATACACTGTTTTATTGCTTGTGTTTATTGGCTGCCTTCTTGTTGTTTTCTTGGGTCCTTTTGTTTGCATGCGGACTGCCCTGGTGTCCAATTCCTGCCTGTCCCCTAAGCACTATAACATACCCCAGGCTGTCCTTTCTCCTGCCTGTCATCCTTTTTTCCTTGCGTGTGCTTGCTGCAGTCTGATCGTATCCATGATACAAATCCAGTAACCGGTGTTGCTTTCTGCGTTGATCTCCAAACAAAACAGAGACCGAAAGCATACATATCCAGGTTCTCTCCTTCTGCAGTCAGGTTAATTTGACCTTAATGTGTATGTGTGTGTGTGTGTGTTTTTTTTAAAATAAATATCCCCACCACCGCCCCCCTTCCCCCCCGTCCC
>JAABNY020000001.1:10900487-10923558 GCA_015164015.2 Brevimyrus niger
AATATGCGAGTTTCAGGCAGCTGAAGTTGGGTCTTTGTGGGGTGGGGGTGGTGGCGTGAGAAATTGCTTTTCCCCCGTCCCCCCCAGGGCTGGTAAGCTGGACGATGCTTTAAAACAAGCCAGCAGACGTGGCAGGATGAGTGAGAAGCAGCAAACTAAAATGAAAGAGGAAGAGATTAAGAGTGGTGTACATGATGAATGCCGTGTATTAGTGCCACGGGCAAAGGGGGGGCACCTTACCTTTGGCAGAGGAGCCTCTGTGGTGGGGAGGAGGCCGAGGAGGACCCGTGACAAAACTGATAGTGATCTCGAGTCCCTGGATGATCCGTCTGGGAAGTCTATGAGGGGGATGTTTTGGAAACTGGCTCCAGACAAGTGGGAAAGTGCCACTGGACTTGCACTCCCCTGACCCTGTCGATCGTTTGTGAGATTTATTTGTTTTGATATGGAAGAATATTCCCTTCAGTGGGGATGTTCTATAATTGACAGCCTCCCCCTTGTGGTACCCCCTGACTGATCTCAGTCAGTGTGCCCTGCTTCGTGTGTTAAGTGCATCAGCGTACGCATCCTATTTACCGGTCATCGCAGCGCCCCCCCCCCTCCATGTACGAAGGCCATATCATTTCAGGGGAAACGCTGCACCAACTGTGATTGGGTGAATCGCTTTGGATGCAGTGGAGTTTGACTCTGGGCCATCGAGGCCCTCCTGGTGAGGACTGAGCCGATAGGGGAAGGAGGCATGTTTGAGAAATGGGAACAGGGCATCTTGGGAGCGAGAGTATTGATCAGCTGGGAGACCAGGATTGAGCGTTGGACTGCCCTGCTAACGCTGGCGTAGTGGTGCATTCTGGACAGGTGACCCGCATTCCGGAACTGGCGATGCCGCCCCGTGGAGTTCGGGTTCCGCAGGAGGCAGTATGAGTGGCTGTGTGTCTGTGTATGTGCATGTGTGTGTGTGTGTTTGTGTGGGTTTTATTTACCATACCGGTAGAAGAAGCATTGTTTTGGCATGCCTGTCTATGTTCTAGCCATGGAAGGATGGAGTGAAATTATGCTAATGGTTGCTAATTATGACCTTGGAGACACTCCGTGCTGCCAATTTATCTGCTTAATAAGACCCTTCTTTTTAATCTGTACATCACTACATGCTTTAAATGTTTTATGTGGGCTCTCCACCAAGACAGGTCTGCCAACTTTAAATAAAATAGCTGCTGTAACCTGCTCACCCAGGGAGTTGAATTGTATAGTAATTAGACTTCAAAGGCTTGGAGGAAAATAGACATTTTATTGCTTGAGAGGAGCTGTGAAGGGCTTCTGTCGGCCCACTGAGCGGAGCCCCAGGGAGCGGCATGCGTCGGGTGGGCCGGGCTGGGCCGGCGAAAAGGCCGGGATAGCTCCTTCCGGGGCGGAGGCCGGCGTTTGGCGGGAGGGTGGCAGGGGTTACAACGGACGCTTACACCTCCAGCGGGCCACCGCAGCTCTGTCAGGGCATTGTTTCATTGTTCATCGCTTCCCAATAATTGCACCCGGCAGTCATGTGTCCGCAGACAATGGCAGCGTCTGTTTGCTCCTGGTAAATCAGTAATCGGTAATATCTAACTTCAGGGTTATTGGGCACTTTGGAAATTATAGTAGGAGAACTGAGCCTGAGCTTAAGCCTGGTTAAAACCTGGACTCCCCCAGGTTAGAGGATTCCCCCCAACAAGGAAGAATCCGGGGGCCTTTCCAGGAACTGGCATGTGCATTGGACCAACACTGCTGCCTGGCTAATTCCTGGGTGATAAAGAAATTCTGAAACCCAACAGCTATCGATCATCGCGATCGATTGGCCCACCGATCCCCGGCCTCAGAGAGAATCGGATTTAATGGGCAGCTAATGAATCTACGGCCTCAGGCAAACAGTCACATGGTGGATGGGGAAGGAGCCGGAATTCACCCCTCTGTGTCCACAGTCGCTTCCAATGTAAAATCGCACCTTGCTATTCACTGCTTCTCATTTCAGGACAAAAATTACCTCTTTGTATTTATCCCTGTCCCTGTGTACATAAAAACCTCATCTGTGTTTCCATGCGTATTTGTATTGAACGGAAACATCAACTCTCGGAATGCCGTTGTTTCCTCACACAAAATCACCCCTGGATATTTACTCAAATTTACACTTCGATTCAGAAGCGACATTCGGGCCGTTTAAGTGTTTTACCGCGCAGTGACTTCCCGCCTTTCCTCGCCTTCTTATCCTACACTTTTCAGCGTTCATCTTCTTTCCTGTTCTGCCACAGCACGAAGTAGGGTCACTCTGGTTTGGCGATGAGTGTGAACACCCTCAAGTGGAGTCAGAGTTGCCTTAGGTCCTGGCAGGTCAGCGTGTGTGCATGGCCGCGAGTTCGGAAAAGGCCTTGCCAGTTCATTTTGGTAGCGGGGGAGGGGTTCGGCAAAGGGGCGTGGCCTGCGAAAGGCGGAGTGGTGGGAGGCGGTCTCAGCAGGGGCCGGAGTGCGGGGGTGGCTGGGGGGCCGAAAACAAAAGGTTCCAGTGTGCGAGAATGAAAGGAGGTAAAGTAAACAGGTCCTGATGAGAGCTGCCCTGTGGTACGGGGGCCTGGCGTGGGGCTCCGTGGCCCTGCTGCCGTTTACACAGCTGGGCCTACTACCAGGGCCTGGAAAACCACCCCCCAGCTACGCCACCAAGTTCCAGATCACAAAAAAAAATACATTTCATACATTTGTGTACTTTCAAATTGTCCCTCCAGATTTCTATGCTGCCTTTATTCTGCATTTTCAAGTCAAATTTTTGAACAAGGGGATCATGGTTATGATAAAATACTTGCATAATAATTATTGTCGTTACAGTCATTATATTGATTGTTACTGTGTTTTATATTACTGTACTGATTTTATTGTTTTTATTATTGTGCTGGAAATTAGCTCTAGTCTTGTTTACCTGTGTCACAACCTCGGACAGTTTATTTGGATAATTTTAGCCCTCTGCTTTTTAAATTAGACACATTATATCATGTTTGCTTTCGCGGCGGCTAGAAAGCAAATAAGTGATAAATTAGAGCTGGGAAATTGGAACTGGGCTACACGCGCAGCGCCGGTAAATCCAATAGAGGGAGGGAGGGCTTTCTTTATAGTTTACCGCGCGGAAACCTCTCTGTCGGGCAAATAGACGGGACCGAACCGGAGCCATTGTGTTCGCCGGTGTCGGCTAATCGGAACAATCTGGTGTATTAAAGTCCCCCGTGCCGACCCGAAGGATGAGCCGGTTAGCCTCGTTAGAA
The DNA here is from genome assembly GCA_015164015.2 of Brevimyrus niger. Taxonomy (NCBI): domain Eukaryota; kingdom Metazoa; phylum Chordata; class Actinopteri; order Osteoglossiformes; family Mormyridae; genus Brevimyrus; species Brevimyrus niger. The sequence continues at coordinate 10,903,766 of JAABNY020000001.1, forward strand.
AAGAGCTCCGTGCGCGTAGCGGCGCTGCGGCTGTTAAAATACACACGCTGCCGGAAAGGACCGGCGGCTGGGCTGCGAGGCGCGGGTATTTTATCTCTTACTTTTAATTAGAGGTGCTTCTTGCGGCTTTCATGTGACAGTCTTGTAAACAGCGTGGAAAACATATTCATTAGAGCTCCGGCGGTCTGTCTTTGTGGCGTGCCGGCTCCCTCCCGCCTGCCTGCCGCTCACTTTCATTTCTGAGACACGGCTGCATATTACCCAAGGTGATAGTGCAATAGCTTCAAGGCTGAGAAGTGCTCGGAAAAGCTCTCAGGAAGGGCAGGGAACAAGATTAAATTCTTTTTGTAGCATATTTATTCTTCTATTCACCGGGGGAAAATTATTTGTGAAAAGACGGAGTTAACCTAATAAATACCAGGGAGCATATCTTCTCTGAGGATATCAATATTCTTACCCTGACACTTGAGACAAATCGGTGGCCTTTGCTTTCATGTGTGACGCGCCGGGCCTTCGTTTTTGGGCATGACTCACAGGTGGGGCCCAGATTTCACGTGGATGCTGTCAGAATCGATCGAGGCTGGACTCCTCTCGGCGAGGCTGAAATCCACACCTCCACGGCAAGGACAGGCATTCAGCATTCGCAATTTTATGTGCGAGTTCCAGATATTGTGTATATTAGGGAGCCTTCGAATAACTTAATGGTGAATGATTATTAATGATTTTATTATAGGTGTTATTATGGTTTGATTTATTTTCCGTTACATTTATCCAATGCATAATAATAATGAGTGCGAAGGTTGTTCTAAGAAACACGGGACACAGGACATCTAGCTGGGATAATTTTAAATATTATTATTCGTTATTTCTTAATGTTATTGGGATTACTCTGTAGCAGCGTTAATAACTATGTGTGACTGTTTTGAATAACTGTCTGTTTAAAAATTATTTTTAGTTGTTATTATTGAGTTTCATTACAGCTTTCGGGAAAGGTAATAGCAAGTCGGGATGTGGGCTGCTATTTATATTAAGTTTCTGTGTAATTTTACGCTGGGGGTGGGTAGGGGCGCAGGATAAAGTTGGAGGGGTTAAGCAGTCACAGTGCAGGACGGTGCGCGTCTCCTACGCCCTCCGCTCTGCGCGTGTGTTTGCAGGACGTCTCAGTCACTCGCTTTCTCTCTCTCGCTCGCTCCCACTCTATTCCAGGATGTCTTCCAAGCGACCAGCCTCTCCATATGGGGGAACAGATGGAGAGGTAGTCATGGCGACCAGCAGACAGAGATTGGAAGATGAGGAGAGTGATGGACAGCCTGTCATTCACTTGCCCCTAAACTCCTACAGCAGCAAGGCGTCCCCCAGATCCCTGGACAGCCCGGCCAGCCTCCACAACTCCACGGTAGGACCCCCCTACCCAGACCCCTACACCTCAGCAGATCTTTTGGGGATTCTCCCTGTCCCCAAACCCTCTTCCGTGTGATAAGACAAGCTTCATGCTAGCATCCCTAAGAAACACACCTGGCGTGTTTGTTACAGTGGCGCCGCCCTTGTGGTGGGTTCTGTTGGCAGGAACTTTGCTGTTTGCTCGAGGGACTTTAGACCCCAGCTGCACATTTGAGTCCAAGGCATCAGGACTAGCAGCCGCTTCACATGCTCTACATGGGTTTGCATGCTGTCCACTCGGAGTTTTGATCTGTGGTCACCGTGTGGCCTTGTGTGTGTGTGTGTGTTTGTGTGTGAACTCAGCAACCTCCTCACATGGAAGCGCATCTGAACACAACAACAGGCAGGGCTGACCCCGTCATGGTATCTCCCAGATAAACACGTCCACAGAGCGTAGACTTTGGACAGCCATGCAGGACAGAGGTTGAGTCCCCAAGAGTCCTTAATCATAAGTTAATTTCATAATTAACATGATGATCACGAGTCTTACAAGGGAATTACTGGACTCTGAACTTGGAATTGTCTCTCATTATAAAAACCAAAGTCACCCTTCATTCCTTCATTCTTTTTCTGCTGTTTCTGTTTCAATCTCGCCCACTCTCTTCCTTCTTCCTCCTCTCTCTCTCTCTCTCTCTCTTTCCAGTTGTCAAGGTGCTTTACTGGCATGGAGTTAAGGTGTTATTGCCAAAGCAGTTAAAACAATAAAAATAGGGCGATTACAATAAGGATATCATAGCCCTCTGGCTCTGTGGAGCCTGACATTCTGTGCTTTGTACAGTAGCACACTCTAAATTTGTCCTCAGTAAATTGGGGACTTATTGTTTTGACTTGAGAATCTGTGCGTGTGGTGCATGTGTTTCTGATTATGGGCTCTGCGTTGAAAGCTCTCAGCCCCTCCATTCTTGCATGCCTTCAGCCCGCAATAACATACGGGGTCTGTCGCCGGTCGCTGGCTGCCTTATCGCTCCTGGTGCCTTTGACCAGGGTGGTCGTGACGGGCGTTGCCTTAATGGGAACTGCACGTGCCCAAATAGGTAACCCGTGGTTACATTCCTTGCATTGTTGAAATAATTACAGTAGTGCAGTATCCTGATGTTTCAATTTATTTACAAATTTGATGGGTTATATATTCATACTCTAATAGTACACACAAATACAAAGTGTACACAGAAACAGCAGCGGGAATATCAAGTACTGAAAGGGAAGTTTTACAGCGGGTCTCCCCCGATTCTTGACATTATGGGAGCTGGTCCGTAAAATAATGAAGTATGAAAGAGTGCGAAAGAAAATGAAATTATAGTGTACCACTCAAATGATACCAAATGTAATCCAGTTTGTGAGTGCTGAAGGGGGCCTCGCGAACACATATTACGGACATTACACTAAGGAATCCCCCTAACAATTTAGATAAAAATTATGAATCTCTGTGATCACAAATCAGCATTATTATTATCATTACTAAAACAAAACAAGTAATAATATTAATAACAACATATTCATGATAATTAAAATGACAAAATAACACAATATTATAATGGCCATTCTTGTTTAGAATATTATTGTTATTGTTGTTTGTTACATTTATTTTATATTGGTAATGAGACTGACTAGTAGTTTTCTGTTTCTTTTGATGGCTAATATATTTTTAATGTTTATTTTGTATCATAATTACCTTACTGGTAAATCGCGATGGAACACTTCATCCAACTCCAGCAGCAAACGAAAAAAAAATGTTTTTCTGCAAACCTCTCAAGTCTCCAAACGTGAAATATGAATTTAATCCTTTGACTGACACCTCAAATGGAAAAGGGGGAAAAGCCCGTATATTGACGTGGATTATTATGTGCTACCCATCTCGTGGAGGGGTGGATTTTTGGAGCGGGCTGGCATGTGTAAGAGGCGAAGTTTGTCGGGGCTTTAGCGCCAATCCGCTCGGCGCTGACTGGCAGCGGAGTTGAGTGAGGGGGAGATTTACATGCGGGAACTCCGAGGGGCTTTGTCACGGCAATTGTATAAAGTGATATACAGTGTAAATCGACTCCGCGTGTCCCTGGGTAGCGGCTGGTTTACAGGCGCTAGCGAGAGGAGATTACTGCTTTATCTTGTCATACTAAATTAACACGGCAGCGCACACTTCAGCACCGCTGACCTCTTCATCTGGAGCCGCCACAGCTCGGAGAGGAACAGAGCGGTATTTAAAGGCGCCGTCCTGTGGGAGTAGGTTGTGTGTGTGCGCGCGTGTGTGTGTGTGTGCGAGCGCGCGTGCATGTGTGTATCAGTCTGTGTTAAAAGGCTTGCTTGTTCTCCCTTTTTGCCCCCCCTCCCCCGGAGATTACAGTACAGACCGCATCTTTTACAAATGAAGGGAGGGAATGTATTTACACGCAGGTGATAATATCCAGGTGATAATTAATTCCTTTTTCTCTGATTAATGAGCGGGCCTCGCCAGACAGGACTAAACGGAGAAAATTCGTTCACCCACCCATTTCATGTCCAATTTCTGTGAGTACTGTTTACTTAAAAATTAAACGCGAACTTGACAGTTTTACAAATTCGTTCTCCGAGATAATAATTGGATTACGGTTTATAAGTAACACAAACATTATGATTGTGCACCGGCCTGTAACAATTTATTTTAGTACCCTGTATTATAAATGTTTAATGAACACATTTATGAGTAGCTGAATAACACTTAATCGGCGCACTTAAAATGAAACGTGACTAACGGACATTATTGATACTGTAGCTCTTTTAAAACAAACAAAATCGTAGCGTGGAATTTTACTTTTTGGAAGTTTTCAGTTAAGTTTTAATAATTCCGCTGAGCGTGATTCGACAAGAGCTTCGGGGGTTTTGGAAGACAGTGTATTTAATTATCAGATTGAATGTATGCACAAGTATTTGCGCACGTAATATAAGCATTTACGATGACAATAATTTATGATTTTTAAATTATTTTAGGACTATTTGAAGGTCTGTATCTCCCGCCTCTGTGGTAATATCCCTGCGTATAATAAATTAATGAAGATGACTAGTAAAATGATCACACTTCATATAGTTGTTGTTTATTTTAACTGTGCAAAATCTATACATTTTAATCTTTAAATTCGATACTTATCGTGGCGTTTCTTTACTCCCTCCGTCCGATAGAGAATTCCCCGGGGCGTGCTGCTCTCAGGGCCGAACTGTGTGTAAACTGTCAGCGCCGTTCAGCGCTGGAGGTAAGGCAGTTATCTGTGAAAAGTGCTTTTTCGGCACAGGTTGCGCAGGCTTTGAAATCTCTGCGGCCCTGTCGCCGACTCAAACGGCTCGGAATCGAAGCTGACAATCGCGCTCCTCAGCCGGCGCGCTGATCGGGGGGTGTGCGCCGGGGGACCTTAGAGCTGGAGCGCGTGGGGGTGGGGGCTGGGGGTGGCATCCCGGCTCATTCCTGCTTATTCCACCTTCTTTCCGTTATGCATGCGTGCAGCGTTTTGGCGCGTTAGAGGCATTTGCTATTGTCTGCAGTAATCAAGGTCAGATGCCCCATTCTATCTAGCACACTTCGAGACGGGCCAAAATTTGTTCCCAGACAGCTGTTTAAAAATTAAAAGGTCCATTGTAAACTCCTGAGTGCTGGTCACACTCTATCAGTTTCTTATTTTCTGTTTAATTTCTGTTCAACAAATTCCCCCCGCCTTATTTATTTATATAGTTTCTAGGGAATCCCTGCGTGATATCTGGGTTTTTTATCTTTTATATTTTTTCTTCTTCTCAGCTGCAGGAGACAGGCCCTTACATGGTATCCGTTTTTATTTTTTTATTTTATTTTTTTGTACTCCGCTTCACTGGAAGATGAAGGAACAAAGGAAAAAAGGAACATGAGCAGCAGCATCTGTTTTGGCTGAGGGAAAGAAATAGCATTTAGATTTATTGGCAAGTGTTAAGTGTGTTTAAATATGCTCCTGTCACAGATGAGCTTAAAAAGACAAAAGTTGTTTAATTCTGTTCCCATGCTGGAGCGCTAAAGGGATAAAGTGAGATAGAGGGGAGAGCAGCACAGTTTTGTACTTTGTTACAGTCATTTGGAATAGAACTGACATCTGCAAACTAAAGCAGAACCACCCACACCAGACGGATTTCAGATCGACCGCGTATAAATACACGCATGTACACACGCGCGGGCACGCACGCGGACCGGCGCGTACACACGCGACCGCAAACGCGTGGACGGACGGTGCGTGCACACACGTAACCGCGCGCACATACGCACGTATATAGGCATGCGGCCGCGCGCGCACACGCATGCACACAGTGTGTAACGGTGCTCCGTGCCAGCATACGTGCACACAGGCAGAGCGCACACACAGAAGCACTTGACGAGAAGGCTGGCAGTTCTGTTGTTTGGATCTGGAGGCACCGGTACAGGGTGTAAGTGTTAAATTTCACCTCCACCTGCGCTGGCGGCATGTGAGTCTTCTGGCAGGTTTATGCGGTGAGTTTCAGAACTAGCGATTCAACAGTCTGTTGTTTATATGGTACTGATGAACACTAATCGTTATAGATTTGCATTTCTCTCCTTTATATATTTTTAATTCCCGATCTCTCTCTCTCTCTCTCTTCCTCTCGATTCACTCTTTTCTCTATGACAAGCCCAGTTTTATTTCGTCCTCTGTCCGCCCCACATAAAGAAGTTTGCTGTTGGATTTTCAACAGTCTCATCATCACTCCACGTGTCCTCCTGTATTTTTATTATTTTTTTGAAGTGGGTGAGTGAACCACAGCCCCACTGCCAACCAAAAGAAGAAGATGGACCCTTTTCCCCCTGCAGTCTTGTGCTTCCATTTTCCTTTGTTTTCTTTTTTTCGATACATTTTCTAGAAATAAAGGGTGCAGCTTTTTTAAGTAGGCAGCGGATTAAAGAAATCGGATGTGACAGGTGTGACTCTGCTCGTAAAATGCGTGCGGCGCTGATGTAGGGCGAGTCAGACCCGCGAGCTGGCGCCCCCTGTCTCTTTCTGTGGCTTCTCCTCCCCCTTTCTATCGCTAAGAATCACCAGCTGTTGATCCGATGCCCTGCCGGAAAAATTTACCTGGCTGGCCACAATCGCCTACCGATGGTGGCGTTTACTGGGTAAAGTGTCGAGCGAGCGCATACGAAAAGGAGGAGCCAATCAGACTCAGAGGAGAGAGAAAGACACGTGGGTCAAGTCTCCCACTGGTCGGGCCAAACGGACTGGGTCGGTCCGGTTTTCTCAGGCCTAGGTAATTAATTTGCGGACAGCTTCCCCAAAACACCGCCTTAGGAATGGGGGGAATTGTGCACTGGAGACAAACACTTCCCAGTGCAGAGAGAAAAAACAAAGCACTTTAATCAGACTCATTATTTAAAAAAAAAAAAGAACGTGTGAATCAGTGTAAAAATATTCCAGAATTCTTGCCGTTTAAGTGTCGCAGTCCACCAAGTGCATGCATGCAACTTCCGAGGTGGCATCTGCGACGGTCCGAAACACTCCGATCGTCCCGGGCAGCCAGCCGCTCTCCTACCCGCGAGGGATCCGTCCTAATGAGGCCGCGGGGAGCAATGTTCATACGCTCCCCCCCCTCCCCCGCCTCGGACTCTTACGCGACCCTGAGACTAAGCTAAGCTGAGTCCTGGCCGTCCACCCACCGAGTCTTGAAGGTGTCTATGAATCCATTACCGAAGGTGTCGACGTATTAAACAGGAAGCTTGTGATTTGTAGGCAGGGTGACGGAGAGAAGCAACACTCCTCCTGTCGGGTGTGAGAGTCGCATGCAGGAGGCCCTGGCACCCGGCCGGCACCACGGAGCGGCGCCGGGCCCAAAGCGAGATCTGCCCGGGGCTGCATGCCACCCCAACCCTCTGGCTGGCCCCCACTCCCGTCACCTTCCCTCCAAAGCCACGCCCCGCGTGTCCCGGGTTCCAGTTAGCGATTAGCACCGGATACAAGGGGTCAGTGCGCCGGGAGACACTTTCGCCCCGAGTGCTGGAAGCCGGTGTGAGTGTGTTCTGGGCGGCTGCAGGGCTTTGAGGCGTCAGCCCCCGCAAGCATGCGGCGCTGGATAATCCCAGCATCCCACCGACTGGGATTACCCCCGCCGGCCCACGTGCCCGCTTCCCCTGTCAGCCGCCCAAGTGACGAGATTAACCCTCGTTAACCAAGCCAGACTATTGACCTCAACCGCAAATACCTGACTTGTTCTGTAATTAAACTTAAAATAAATATCCTGCTTTCTGGGCGGAAGCCAGGCATGGATTTGTAGAGATCTGAGATCTGTGTGGGCTGCAGGAATCGACCCAGGCTGGTGCAGCCCTAAGGTCTTTGTTCTGGGGACGCTGTTACCACATTAAACGCCAGTGTTTTTATTACACCTAGGAGATTTATAGAGTATAGCAGAGTTATGCTTCAAGGTTACTATACTCTATTAGAGGTCATTGTTCTGCATTAATACTGGCTGCCATCAGCCATGACAGTTAGGTACTTTTTAACGTTATTCGTTCAAATGGGGCATCCTCAGATACGGAGCCCGGAGCTGGCAGAGTGCTGGATCCATCGCAAAGGAAAACTTTGTCTCGGGAATGAGAGGTCTCCTCTCTTCATCGTTTTCTGGCTTTCATGTTTTCTTCTGCATTGGGGTCCAAATTGCCCAAATTGCGAGTCTTGGAAACTGGCACCCCACAGCGTCTCGGGATGAAAGTGGGTAAGTGGGTGGAGTTGCATGGGCCCCCCCCTCCTGAGATCCAGGCCTCCCGTCACACTGCTTCTGCTTCTTCTCTCTCCAACAGGAGCACGAGGGCGGCAAGGGGGCGCCACAGAGTCCATACGCCCAGCACACCTCTTCTACCTCACCCGGCAAGACGGAGGACGGCGGGCGGCCGGGCAGCGAGCCCAACACCGTGGCGACGACGGCGGGCACGGCGGGCACGCCCGAGAGGCGCAAGGGCAGCTTGGCGGACGTGGTGGACTCTTTGAAGCAGCGCAAGATGGAGGAGCTGATCAAGAATGAGCCAGAAGGTGGGCACGTTCCAAAGGGCCATGTTTGTCACCATAACATAACTTCTGACCGTTATGTGGATTATCACGGACGCTCTGTATTATTATATGTGCTGAAGGTGGAAGAAAGCTCCGCCTTTTTGAACGATAATTAGCACTTGAATTGAGGGCGGGGCCTGAGGTGTGGTCAGGTGATTAGCAGCATTGTTCACGCCGCAAGACTCCCTTCCATTCGTTATCCCTCTGCCCTTAATTAATCTCCCCGGAACATTCCTTGTGAACTCCCCAGTAAGCGCTCATTCACGCATCTTATGTTTAGCCATTTCTCATTAGTGTCAGTAATCATCCTCTGACCTCCCCCCCCTCCCAAGTTTTCCCCAGTTTCCGGAAGTTTCTTTAAGGTAATTCAGCTGTGTGTTGGCAGCTGATTGGCTCTCCAGGAGGAGGCTTATATATCGGTGTTTTTGTCCAGTCTGGTGAGATCTGCTTCAGCACAGCTGCCCTAGATATCGCCCTGTTATCCATTATTATTGTTGTTGTTTTGTAGCTGAGCAGATCTATTAATAAGTGACTCATATCACCCACCTCCCCCTAACTTTACCCACATGTGAAGGTAGAGTCCCTGCAACCCCCCTGCCCATCTCCTCTGGCATTTTAGTCAGGCAGTTCTGAGGGCACCCTCCTTATCGGCCATGACTGACAAATTCCCGCTATCGAGCTGCTCTCGACTCGCACCTTTGTCCTGAAGAGATGGCATCAGCTGTGTTTTGCAAATTTATTGCAGGGCTGATTGTGCTGGGTCCGCAGACTTTCTCCTTTCGTTCCCCATGAAGCAGGGACAGCAACAGCCGCTTCCTCGCCCGGACCGGCGTCGGACCCTCGGAGTAGCGCGTCTCCGCATTTTCCGAGCCACCCCAATACCACCGACCCCCGCCCCCCCCAACACCACCTCTCCCAAGTTCCCACGCTCTGCCGCGGCGCCCTCCCGCCTATTCCGGGGGCCGCGGTCGGAATCGTGAGCGGAGCGGTGGGGGGGAACAAGGCGAGCTTTGGCCAGAGCCTCTGATTTCCATATGGCCTCACTGCCAGGCCTTAGCGCTGCGTCACACGCCCGTGTGCGAGTACCTTCACACCGCTGAGCGCGCCGTAGTTTCCAGGGTCTGTCGCTATCGTTCCACTGTAACATCACAGGGCAAAGCATCGATATTCATACAGTCTCAAGAAAGTGGACGGTCCTGCGAACGGCCTACGAGTCCAGCTCTGTCTACATGCCAAAAACTATGTAGCGGTGGGTATACAACAACAATAACCAGGGTCTGTGAGATCACCACGCGCACAAGGGTTCTGAAACATGTGTGTCTGAACATCTTCAGCCATTCTTATGATTTAGTTTTTCTCAGATGTGGTAATGATGTCACGCACAGTGCTGGCTCTCTGTTTGTACTTCTGTCGCATCTAATGAGGCAATGAAAAAAATCCACCCTCCAAGTGGACAGTCTTGTTGTGATGCTGAGAGAGAAGTTAGTTTATGGAGAAGTTGGTGGGTCTGTTAGTCTCCCAACTTTCACCGAATGGCACCGAGGTCCCGCCTACCCACCCGGCTGCATGGCTCATGTTAGCATTTAAGGGGAAACCGAGGAGAGCCAAGAGGAAAGGGTAATGAGAGGATGGATGTGGGGATGGGGGGAGAGCCCTCAGTCTGCCTGGACACCTTAGTGGTAAGCGGCAGTCCGCAATGAGAGATTAACGAAGGTCTTAATCCTCATAAAGGGAGCATGTTGTTTCCCCGCCTTCACACACAAACACACACACACATACGTGCGTGTTTTTCTGGATCCCGGCTCTGGACTGGATCGGTTACTCTGCACTGAGGAAGCTGTGCTCTCTGGCTGCTAATTGGGCTGTAAAGATAAAGGTAAAAAATGAAAAGAAAAAAAACAAAAAATGAGGTCATCCCTCTGTGCCGTTTTGGGTTCGTCACTGAAGTTTGGGGGGGGGGGGGGGGGAGCTTCTTTTCTATGACCCCGCCCATCCCAGAACTGGAGCTCTGGCCCCGCCCACCCAGAGGCTGCCAGGCACAGTCAGGCACGCCCCGTGTGCCCCCCTCCCCATGAGCCAGGCAGTGCCCCTAGCTGACTTCACTCCACCTGCAGCCGATGTAGATACTGGGTCACCGCGGCAACCCCCCATCCCCCACACCGCCCGGCCCCGCCCCTACCCAGTGCGGGCAGCAGCGTCTGACGCCGCGCCAGAAGCTGGGCAAGACCAGCGCTACCAGCTGGCCCAGTAATAAATTACAGCTGCTCGTGTCCCTAATCGCCTGTAACTGTTCACCTTGTGTCTAGCCCTGCTTCTGGATTCCGGCTCCTTACGCCATGTTTCCTCCACCAGACATCTATCTTCCATCTCCCACTAGAGCTATCCATTGTCGGCCTGCAGAAATCATGTCTCCCTCTCCTCTGTTATTCCACTATTCCTCTATTTCCTCTCCTCCTGCTTCTTTTCCTCTCGCCATCCGACGTTCTCCCTCCCCTGTCTGCCTTGCTCATCCCTCCTTTCTTCCCCCCACCTGGTGTTCCGGTGACCCAGTGAACCACGGCCGGCCCAGCTGCATGTGTGTTGGGGGGAAGGGGGGGGGGTAGTGAAGATGAGGTGTAGTAGGGCAGAGTTTGAGTGTGTGTGTGTGTGTGTGTGTGTGTGTGTGTGTGTGTGGCTATACCTTACCTTATGGGGACACAATGTCCCCAAAATGTTATGAATACCCATTTTTTTTTTCTTATGAGGACCAGTTTCCTCAGCTCAATTGAATAAAAATCTGTGACTGAAATGAGAAAAGTCTTGTATTTTGCTTGGTTACTAATGGCTGGGTGGGGTGAAGGTTGTCATAGTTTGCTTAAGCATTTTTCCCATAGAAGTGAATAAGCGGTCCCCATAAATATATGTTTACTTGATGTGTGTGTGTGTGTGTGTGTGTGTGTGCGCGCGCTTTAATTTATAAAGAGCCGGTATCTGGAGCCCAAACAGCCGTGGTGGGAGGGGTCCTCATCATCTCCCCCATTGCTGGACTCCCCCAGGATCTGCCTCATGTTCGGATGATGCAGGTTTATCTGTCTATTGCAGTGTTTCTCAGCCCAGTCCTAGGAGACCAACAGACAGTCCGCATTTTCATTCCCTCCCCTGTGCTAACACACCCGTACCAGGTATTCAGAGTTCCTGATTGGCTGGGAGCTGGGAGGGAGCAAGAATGTGGACTGTCTGAGGGTCCTCACAGGACTGGGTTGGGAAACATTGGTCTTTTGGATCTGTCAGAAAATCCGGTACACTTAGATCTTGACTCTTTACTATGTAGGGCCCACCTAAGCCGGGCCTCTACGATGCCATGAGGAAACTTGGTTCCCTGGTGCTGGGGTAGGAGATGCCCATACTTGGCTCTCAGAGATATGTGGGCCACAGATGTTTGGGGCCTGAGGGCAGGCCTAGCGCTGTCTAGGTGGGTGTGGCAAGAGTGATTCATGGAGAGCATGTTCAGGAAGACCCCAGACATACGGATCTGGACGGGCCTGCCGGCCGGATTCTAGCACCGTGGGAAGCAGAGATCCCTAGCTGAGTGTTGGCCTCTAGATGTGATTTATGTGGGCAGGATCCTTCTGAGAGAAGGGAGGTGTAATTCGCTGAAGGTCAGGATTAATTGATCTCAGTATGTATTGCTGTTTTCGGGACATTAACGTACGTTAGACTTTCATTCCTGGTGTGAAAGACAATCCTGCAAAGAAAAATTTGCCGTTACATTGCATACTTGGTGATCCCTGTTGAGATGTTTTTCCATCTTCCATAACTGTTTATCCAGTTTAGAGTGGATGCAATGTTAGTCTATCCACAGGGACATGGCACACAATCATGGCCTGGGCCGTCTGGAGACACTGTGCCACCTTAACTGCATGTTTCTGGGCTGCAGGTAGACAGTCTGGGTCTGACCGCTTAGCTTCCAGAAGAGACCAAGCCTGATCGAGGCCAGAGTGACAGTCTGTGGTTTAAACTGTGAGGCTGCTTTTTGGCTTGCCAGCCCAGCTTGGGGTCAGGCATGAGGGCGGGGGGTTGGGGGGGCAGCTTTGAAGCGGGCGGGTATTGGAGTGAGTCACAGATAACAGACAGACAGCCTTTCATCAGCGAGGAAGCCAGTCCCCAGGAGGAGTAGGAGGAGCAGCAGGAGGAAGAGGCCCCTCTAACTGTCCACATGTGTGGGAGCCTGAGGTGGGGGGTGGTGTTGGAGGGGGGGAGACCTGGTGATTAAGTAGCACGGAGGTCGTCATGTTTGAGTAAGAACAGTGTTGGTGACACCCATGTCTTTGAGGGTCGTGGGCTGATGATCAGGCTCTATGACAGGGCCCCATTTGTAACTCAAGGCCCCTCTTATGACCTGAGGCCCTGTCTGTGACTCGAGGCCCCATCTGTGACCTGAGGTTTTGTCTTTCACTTATGACCCCTTTTATGACCAGAGGCCTTGTCTGTGACCTAAGGCCCTGTCTGAGACCTGAGGCCCCGTCTGTTATCCAAGGCCTCGTCTGTAAGTCCAGGTCCCTTCTGTGACCTGAGGCTCTGTCTGTGACCCAAGGCCTCATCTGTGATCAGAGGCCCTGCCTGTGACCCGAGACCCAGTCTGTTATCCGAGCCCTTGTCTGTGACTTGAGACCCCATCTGTGATCTGAGGCTTTGTCTGTCACTCATGGCCTCTTTTATGACCTGAGGCTCTGTTTGTGACCCGAGGCCCCATCTGTGACTCGAGACTCCGTCTGTGATCCGAGGCCCCGTCTGTGATCCGAGGCCCTGTGGTCTGTGGTCTGGGGACTCGTTCTTCTCATGGGTAGCGGACCTCATTTATGATTTCGGGCCCCGTTTTTGTGATGGAGGGCCTCAGCAGTCTAGCTGAAGCAGAATGAAGAGTGAGACGCGGAGCTGATGTAAAGGAGCTGGTGCCGCCGGATCTTCCTCCCCAGGGACAGGCTTTCAGGAACCACTGTCACCCAATGCCAGTGAAGAGCGAGTGGCGCGGGGAGCGGCTGACTCACAGGCTGAGCGTGGGAGAGGACAAACCTGCCCATGTGATTTCCACCATTTGGTAGCAATTAGTTTTGTTGTATAAATTAACATTAAGTGCTGCAGGTTTTTTTTTTTTCTTTTTCATTTTTTCCCCTCTTTTTCACAAGCATTGTTTGTAATTATCTTCATCAAACTGGGGAGGGGGAAGGGGGCAGATGCAGGACCCCAGGGATCAAAAGGAGAGGCAGTTAAAAGGGAGCATGTAACGAGGAGGACGGTGGTCTTCTCACACTCCTGTGAAAAAGCGGGAGCCGGCTCTGGAGCGGAGGAGCTAAGCCAGAGTCCAGCCCGGAGAGGGAGAGGCTGGGGTATGGCCATCCCTGAGGTTCCCCCCTGAAATGCCCATGTCTCTCAGACTGCCCCCCCCCCCCACACACACACAAACGGTCCACAGGCCTCTTAATTACCGACAGCCATTTCCGTTCGTCAGCGGCCTTCTGTTAAAGGACTTGAAGATAACTGCTAATTCGCACACTCCCATCGATTAGCTGTGCCGCGTGATATAGTTCCCCTGCCGAGGCGGAAAATCCCTCCCAAATTCCCTCCTCCCCGGAGGCTCCGGAATGGATTAAATAATTAATGAACGGTCCGCTAAATTAGCTGGGTTTGCTCAGAGTGGCGGAGACGAGTAATGGACAGGACCGCAGCGCATTTTTCACACTTGTGGGTGACGCTGTTGTTTTCTGGGTGCTGCCAGTTGCTGCTCATTCGATCCGGGAACCTTTTCAGCCTGCAGCTGTTGTTTCCCTGTGGAAGCTCCAACGCTGAGACACAGGCACAGGACAGGTAAAAGATGGCCGTCCCTTCAAACGAAACCTTAACTTTTACCCAACTACCCCTAGTGAATTATTTATTCCCCTGAGTAGTTTACTGGAGTCATTCCAGTTACACTCCTGTCAATAGTAACTGGGGCCCTCTAACTTTGTATAAGGTTAGAAAAATTATTCAGCAAAATGAGGTGGGAAATATCAACTATTTACCAGTATGTAACAAAAAATTATAGGCACTCCTAAATCTTAGAATCTCCTAAAATGCAACGGAAGCTTGCTTTTTGTATCCCTGGATCTGAGGCAATGAGAATTGATTTCCAGGCCCAGTCTGTCTCTCACACACAAAAGAGTATCAAGCCCAGCATCCCCCCTCGGGCTGAATGATGGCGGCCAGCTACCGGCTAGCAGGTAACCAGGGAGTGGGATGCTCCACTCTCGGGCCCCATTTACGGGTCTGAATCGCTCATTTCTCATAGCTGCGGCTCTAGCAGTTGACCAGGCGGCTGTCGCTCAGGCCGCTGTGAAGTGATGTACCCACCCCCTACTCCCCCCCCTCCAGAGACACCCTCTGCCAGCTGTCCAAATTAGCCCAGGGCCAGGCCGGGTCAAGCAGATTTGGGTCATGCCATGAGGGGCCGGGGGTGTTGTCCATCCCTAAAAACAGTCACATGTGTCACTTGGAAGGGGCCCTTGGTTTATGTCAGCGGGTGCGCGGATGTGACGGCAGGTCTGAGTTTCATAACGGCTCTGGAGGCCGTGACGCTATTTTTACCCGCACAGAAGTGGGAGTGACTCCAAGCTGCCTATGGCTGGCTCCCGCTCTCATCCTGCTTGAATTAGAAACAAGTTTTACCGGCAATTCGAGGATTACAGGCAGATAAATGAAGCCGCGAATGTATAGATATGAATAAGACGCATGAACATGAAATCCAATCTGTTACTGTAAAAACATGCCGGTTCGGGCCTAAAACAATTCATTAGCATGTCCATCAGCTGTCACACCTGCGCACTCTTTCCTGTCATGTCCCCATGTGTCCTGAAGAGGGAGCTCTTTGCACATTCTCAGGCCAAGCATACCTGCTCATTTCATTGGGAGGCGCTGTTCACCTTACCCTGACTCGCAGGTTTTTCCAATAAAAGGGGGAACTTAAAATCGAAAGAGAATAAGTGCACAAAGTAAAACAGATCAACTCCAGTCCCCCTGAAATGTCAATGCTGCCACCGGCTTGCCGTCTTATTTCAAGTTCCGGGTGTTGCGGACAGATTTTGCTTTCTTTCATCACGTACAAATTAGATAGCAAATGTTTGAAGCCACATTGATTTTAAACTGTTCCCTTTTTTTTAATTAAGTTTGCAATCTGCAGTTCTAATTACACACTTTGTTACGTGCTATATTCTTACATTATATACGTACAGCCTGAATCTCATTTGTTTTACGTTTGTAACACAGCTGCTGTGTATAAGAGATATCAACAAACTTTCAATGGCTAAATTGTATCGCTATTTTGGAAGTCACACATCTTAACTCATGCGTATATACATATATACTTTTATAGTGTATAAAATGGTGAGGATAACGCTAAGCTCAGCTCTACAGGCTTGAAGCGGGAACTGCTGGAAATCTCTGGAAGCGCGCCTGTTTCCAGCAGATATGTGACAGGAATTGGAGTATAATCATGTCGGCTGTCACTTCGGATAAGGATTTCTGCTGGAATGGAATCAGAGGCGCGTTTTCCGTGTGGCCATATCAACGCAAGTGTATTCCATCCGTTTCATCGGGGGATTGAGGGGATTTGGCGAGGACGGCGATGTCCAGCCGCGAGCTGCAGAGTGAGTAGCGCAGTCCAGGTGGGAGTGGTGGGGGGATGGTGCTCTGAAGCTTGCAGTGTGGCCTCCCTGACACCAGAGGGCGACATGCTGGTGCCCGTTGTTGTTTTTTTCTCCAATGGGTGTTTATATTATAGTTCACATTATGGTGAGATAGACAAATTGTGTCACCTACCCTTTACAATTAAGTTGAATGCATTTAAGCATTTATTAAAAAAATCTGGGCAATCTGTGTCAAATTCTAAAGGTTAAATTAAATCATTTTTAGAAGAGTACGGGACATGAAATTGGAGGATTGTATAACAGTCATAAAATGTGTGTGAGCATGAGGTGGAAAGGGGGCAACAGGATGGGCTCCTTGTACTGTATCCTGCTTCACTGTTGACAGGTACGGCCTCCTGACAGCGCGTGACACTGCATACATGCATCGGCTGTGTTTGTCGTCAGAGTGAGCGCGACGATCTGGTTTTAATGTCGCTGTTGCCAGAAGGCTGCAGCGCCTGCTTGTGCCACAGTCTGCGTTCCGCAAATGTTTTCCTTAATGAGGCTGTACGTGATGAAGACGGGCCAAGGGGGAAGCTTCTCAGATCCTTCCGGAGAGAGCCCGCCTCACGTCGGCCAACGGAAATCGTGATCTGCAGGCCTACACGCTCAGCTGAAAGAGACACGAGTCCGAAATAGTTTTTTTTTGGCTGAATGAAATGCGTTGCTTCAGCCTCAACTTGGCTGGGTTTATAGGACTCATACAGAACCCTGCGAAGATATTATGTGGCGCTAAAAGCTAAAAGGCTCATAATTTATTTTACTTAATCATTTGTTCCTGTCCAAACAGACATGACATAGAACGCGCAAGTGCCCCATGTTGTCCGACAGGCTCGTCTAAGATTACCGAGCACCAGAACAGGGAGTCCAGATGCTTCTGAGCCTCTGTCCCCGCCTTGCTTCCCAGATCCCATTCCGCAGGGATTACGCAGGCAGGCTAGTCAGGTTTTAGACTTGCGGAACGCTGTCCTAATGACAGAATTATGCAGGCGCCATACGAGGGGGGCCTTCTCAAAACAGATTCTCAAGCATGCAAGACCCTTCTTGCATATCTCCTCCCCCGGGCCAAAGCCTCTGACCCTTCCCTCAGGCTTATGCCACGGGGTACTGTGAGGTCTATGGAAGTAAATCTATATCATCAGAATTTGATTTTTGTATGCCACTGGAATTCTAACATTGAATATTCATGCATTGGAAATCTGCATCGGAAATCTGATGGTCCGAATTCACATGCGAAAATACGAGGTTAAAAAATACAAAGACGGGTGGTGGTGGGCAATAAAATAAATAAATAAATAAAAATACTACAAAGACAACATTTCAATGCTGCTTAAATTTGACGATCCGGGATACCAAGGCTAAGCAATCGAATCTGTGGCTGCGATCGACTTCATGCAGCCGCTTACAGGACAACAGCAATGCAAACAGGTGTTCTGGGCAATTCAGTTTCCCCGTGTTTCCCCTGCAGTGCGCTGATTTGTACACGGTTCCGCTGTTGTTTTCATGTCTTTTTACGAAGCCCTGCATTATAGCTGGGGTGTATGTGCCCCCTCCCAGCTGCACTGTCAGTAGGTTCCCAGAGGACTGGGAAACGCTGGAGAATTTTGTTCCAGCACCTTCTATCACTCTCCTCCCTATTAGCAGCACGTGTCAGGTACCACTTACGGGTGTCTGATACGGGAGATGAATATCCCTGCCGCTGTGGCGCCCCCAGGTGGCCGATTTGCTCATAGGCTCGTAAGTGCCCCCAGCGTATAATGGCCCTCAGGAATGGGGCGCATGTAAGGGGGATCCAGCAGACAACGCACGAGATGGCCTTGTCGTGATGACAGACAGGCCCGGGCCCAGAGCCCCCCCCACCAACCCCCCCCCCAGGCGTGCTCGCACCGCTTACCCGCTGTCATTAGCCTGGACTCCCCGGGGTTGTCGTTGCCCTCGTCCAACTCACTTTACGCCCCCCCAACGGCCTCTATTAAAAACATTAGATCAACATTTCAGTAAAGGTTCAAGTTGCCCTCCTATTAGACATATTATGATGAACAGGACCTCCCTGGTGGCTGGTTCTCGATGGCAGCTTAGGGAAAAAGGAGGAGTGTGTGTGTGTGCATGTGTGTTTGTGTGCGTGTGTATTAGCTTTACATTGCATTGTGGGGACATTGTTGGGATTAGGGGTTTTCCCCTTGAAAAGAACTGATAGTCCCACAAATATATGCATACAAATGTGTGTGTAGGTGTGTGCGCATCTCTGTGTCTGTGTGTCTCTGTCTAGTTATGTGTGTGTGTGTGTCTGTGTGCGAGTGTGTGTCTGTGTGTCTCCGTCTAGTTATGTGTGTGTGTGTCTGTGTGTCTCTGTCTAGTTATGTGTGTGTGTGTCTGTGTGTCTCTGTCTAGTTATGTGTGTGTGTGTGTGTGTGTGTGTGTGTGTGTGTGTGTGTGTGTGTGTGTGTGTGTTCGCACACATGCTTCTGTCAGGTAAAAACATTACCTTCGTTATCATCTAAAGGGGAAGCACAGAGAGAAAACAATGATGTATCTCGGCTTCCGCTTCTCCGGATTTCCACACCTCCCAGTGTAAAGGCGGGATATCCTCCAGCTCCCCAGTCAGTACATTAGCCGATAATGCTAATGGTGTGTGAGGGACGCCTCATGTGCACCGTGGCTCTCCTTCAGTGAGCGGGACCCTCCTGCTGACTCACAGAATCCCTGGGCAGGATACACGAGAAGCCCGGTCTTTTCACGCAGCGGAGAAGTCAGCGTTTTCACAGCCGAGGGCCCCGATGCGGCCGTAATCTCTGCTGTTTTTCGCAGACACTCACGCAGGGAGCTAAAAATGCCATTTTCATGCAAACTATTCAGCTGTTTTATTTGAATCCCAACAAACCAGAGGAAGATTTTCGCCTCAGCCTGTGAAGTGTACAAAATATCCAAGACTGATGACATTTAACAGCAGAAACAAAGGTGTAACAGGCAGCCGAATGAGCGAGTAGACAGCTAGGGGGGGCTGCTGAGCACAGAGCTGAGTGGGCAATCTACAGGGGCCACTTGCAGACGAAGTGGCCGCATCTCACACTGACGGGCCCCATGTCAGGCAGCGATGGATGGATGGACCCAGGCCTCGGCTTTGTCGTGCTGTGCTGCTTGAGTGAGCTCCCTCGGCATGGGGTCTCAATCTTCCTGTTAATGGGCCTGTGGTGGGATTGACACTACTGGCCCGCTTGCCAGGACGCACAGACAAATCAGGGGCTTGGCGGCGCTGTCATTACACCGCATGAGTAATGCACCACATGACCAGATGACCACATGACCAGATGACCACATGACCAGAACCACAACCCATAGGCAGGGATGCCTCTGTTACAGATAATGAGGGTGTTTATTGAACCTAGTTCCACGACAACTATGAAATCAACCAATCAAAATAACAGAATAACAGTTTTGGTCCATGACACGTGATATATACATGACCACGCATATACATAGACAAATACACACACACACGCACACATATACACACACACACATGCCATGTACTTTCTCCATAAACCGACATTTGGTAATTTGAGCGTCTGTATTATAAATGTTGGAATTATTTTGTTGCTGGTGAAGGATGAGGGGGTCGTAC
>JAABNY020000001.1:10934169-10945235 GCA_015164015.2 Brevimyrus niger
ATTATGTATAGTGCCACCTTGTACTAGATAAATAGTCTAGAAAATGAATGGATGCATAACATACAAAGGACATAATGATACCTTGTTATTCTATAGTAAATTCAAAACGTTAAAAAAATTCCTCGATAATTAAAAACACCCTTTATTGAGCTTTCTATAAAGTTGTATGTGTCAGATTATCGAGGAACGGGAGTATGCCTATATCATGGTGTATAATTGCTGTTAGAGGTATAGCTTGTGCTATTTGGCACATGCACGCAAAGGCAGGAAATGTACACCGTGGCCTGTTTGCTGCATGTGCTTCCTGTCAGCGAGTCGGGTGGAAACTGGCCCGTTTCCTCGTTCGAAGCCATGCGGGAACATCCCAGAAATTTACAGCAGTTTTTTTTTTTTTTTTCAGTTTCACTGTAGTGCTGTGGACGTATGTGCGCATACGTGTGTGCGTGTGTGTGCAGTGTATCTCTGTACGCGTCTGTCCATTTGTGCTGAATACATTATCCGCTCTTCGTTTATTGGTACTTTTGGAAAATGCAGCCAGTAGATATTTTATGTGTCGTTTTTTTCCCTGTTGGATTATGCCTCGGGCTGTCCTGATGTGTCCCGTTTGCAGGTTAAAGTTGTGCTTTATTGGGCCGGTCGTGCTGGCCATCTTCATGCTTGATACTACGGTGCTGAGTATGGCGCGAGTATGGCCGAGTATGGTGCTGAGTATGGTGCTGAGTGTGGCTGTCTGTCTCGCTGCTCAGTGAAGGCAGGGCGGGCAGCACTTGACTTGCGTTCACTCCGGCGGGAAAAAAGGCGGAATGAAAAGAAAGCAGGGAAGAAAATTCCGGAGGGTTCTGCAAGGTGGAGGAAGAGCATCTCTGAGCAGTGAAATTAAGTGAAATATCTTGGAAGGGGTTAGCAAATGAACGATTTGTGATGAATGAGTCAGAGTCATTCAGAGTCACTTAGAGTCAGCACTCTCGCTTTCTGCGCTGTGGCGTGACTCATGGTCCGTGCGCAGCCAGTCAGCTCTCTTATCGGAGCCGCCGATTACGTGCCAACGCTGCCGCTGGGGCATGAGTCAGGGGGACCAAAAAACTCCCCCAGTAACATCCATGACCCTCTAGTCCGCCCACCCAATCACTACAGGTGCTGGGCGCACCATTACCCTCTCTCTATCTGTTTCACACCGGACTCCCATTCTGGGTCACCGAGGGGCTCGGACCGTGGATGGCCTGCGGAACCTTCCAGAGCTGGACCGTGGCCTCGAGTGTGGTGGAGTGATCTTTTGTGGTGGATCAACCAAGGGCACGGGGACCGGTAGGCGGTAACGATTTTAGGCTCAGATCGCACGTTCACACCCCCCTGACGATCTTATCGGTATCCATGGGAACCTGCCAGGTCTCCTTACCCAGGAAAAGCAAGTTCTGTTATCAGCCGCTGGGGGCTTCTGCCCACTCCCCCCCTGCCGTTTTCAATACAATAAATTAAAACACAAAGCCCCTTTCTAGGCACTGCCGGACACAAATTGATGAAATGGACAAAACAACTATTCCATGCTAGTCACCTTTCTCACCTAACCGTTTTATTTAGGCATGTAAAAAAAAAAAAACGTTTTAACATTAATCGATCCTTTGAAAAAGGTGTGATTCTGCTGATGCGAACAGTGACACTTTCGGTGTTTGAGAACTCACTGTGAAACTTCCTGAATGATGACATCACAGGAAGGGTCACGGTGTCACATGAGGGCCTGAGTCGTGGAACTTGTTCTGGAGTTTGCTGAGAAAGCAGAAGTGAAGAAGATTCCGAGCGGCCTTTTTCAGGAATCCTACGTCGCTGTTGGGTGTGGGATATGGATACGGGTTTGATTCAGCTCAGCCCTGGTGTATCCATGTGAAATGTTGCTGGGAAGCCCATCATTCCACTACACCCCCCCACCCCCACCCACCCACACCAGCGATCCCATTGATTTTTATTGGAACAGACTTTCCTGCTACTCCAAATCAGAGTGATTTCCTTGCAAATTAAAACAACCCCACCCCCACCAGGGACAGACTCCTGCACTGGGAGAATTGCTTCGCTGAGCTGGATGAGACTCAATAGCTTGATGGTCCTGGGAGGGGGGGTGGTGGGGGGGGGGGTTGTGGAGGTCACAGAGGACATGGTGTGACCACATGGGCCATTAAACCCACGTGTTGTGCGGCGTGGAGCCTGAACTGTACATGAGGGAGGCCCTGAGGGGGCGTGGCCTCATTGGGGTGTAGATGTTGGAGGCAAGGTGCTCATCACCCAACAGAATGAACCTGCAAGAGCCTATAATGAGGGAGCGACTGGCCTCCCCCGGCTGTGCGTTCCATTTGCCACCCCACCTTATTCAGTCGCCGCTCTATAACCCGCATATCTATGCACTTTCTCCCAGAGATGTTTCTGACCAGCGCTCCTCTGTTCTGCCTCTGCTGGGGCAGTGCATCTCCCTGATTTCCCCACTGGTGTCTGACTCCTGAATGGGAATTGAACATTTCCCTCCAACCCCTTTTCGCTGCCCATTTCCCATTCCGTGGTCTATCTGGACTGTAGGAGACCTGCCGCACGAGGCGCGGCTCAGATGGGCAGTACGTCGTCGTGGCGACCTCCCTGCAACCTCAGTGCGACACCTGCCCCCGGGCGGTGTCCGTTACAGAGCCGGCTGCAACGGCCCGATGTGAACGACCCGTTTGGATGCGTAATATGATCGCCATCGACTGACGTCTGGCTGGGCGGCACACAGGGACACAGCATGGCGGCACACAGGGACACAGCATGGCGGCACACAGGGACACAGCATGGCGGGCGCTTCATCAGTGTAGCAGAAAGGTAGGGAGGAGCTTGTGTGTGGCACCATGGCGGGGAGAAGCTTTAGGATGTGGCAGCATGGCATGAAAGAGCTTTGGAGGCGTGGCAACAAAGCATAGAGGAACTTAAGGGGCGTGGCAACACAGCATAGAGGAACTTTAGGGGAGTGGTAACACAGCCGGGAGGCGTTTTAAGGGGGTGGCAACACAGCAGGGAGGAACTTTAGGGGAGTGGCAACACAGCAGGGAGGCGTTTTAAGGGCGTGGCAACACAGCAGGAAGGAACTTTAGGGGAGTGGCAACACAGCAGGGAGGAGCTTTAGGGGAGTGGCAGCCCAGCAAGGAGGAACTTTAGGGGCGTGGCAACCCAGCAAGGAGGAACTATAGGGGCGTGGCAACCCAGCAGGGAGGAACTATAGGGGCGTGGCAACACAGCAGGGAGGAACTTTAGGGGCGTGGCAGCCCAGCAAGGAGGAACTTTAGGGGCGTGGCAACCCAGCAGGGAGGAACTTTAGGGGCGTGGCAGCCCAGCAAGGAGGAACTATAGGGGCGTGGCAACACAGCAGGGAGGAATTTTAGGGGCGTGGCAACACAGCAGGGAGGAACTTTATGGATATGGCAACAAGGCAGGAAAGAGCTTTAAAGTCATGGTAAAACAGCAAGGAGGAGCTTTAGAGGCATGACAGCCTGGTGGGAAGAGCTTTATGGGTGTGACAGTATGGCAGTGAGGTGCTTAAGGGGCGTGTCCTTGTCAAAATGTTGTGTGCACCTGCGTGGTCCGTGATTTAAATTTTTTTTATATGACAATAACAGAATGTATCTGCTGGAGTTTGGGGACACTTTGGGACGCTGATCTGTGTAAAGGACGGTTCTGTGTCTGACATCATCGTGGCCTGGAAGTAGAATATGTGAGAGTTAATTATTAAGGCGGCGGGGGGGGGGGGTGCTTAAGGGAGGGGGTGGGAGTCAGAATGGAGTATAGGTGACGTATAGGTGACTTTGTGTGTGTATGCATGTTTGTGTGCATGTGTGCGCGCATGTGTCTGTGCACGTGTGTGTGTGTCGTGCGTGCGAGTGCTTGCTTTGGACAGCCGTGCCCCCCCCGGGACTCCTCCCCATCAGTCGTGGTGTGCAGGTGGTGGGGAGAGAGGGTCAGGGGGGGTAGTAGAGAGCGGCAGCATTGGCCGCAGCCGCAGGAGAGGATCTTCTGCTGGACCAGTCAGGCTGACCTCCAGGCGTCCGACAGCACTAACACTGCTGAGATCCAGGGCCCCCAGTGTCCCACTCCCCAGCTTAAGTGAACCGCAGAAGCACCGTTCCGACACCTTGGGGGGGGACAACAGGGGGTCCAAACCCAAGTGAGCCTTCGCTAAAAACCAGTTGACTTGCTACTTTTCAGTCTAAATATAAGATTACATTAACTTAGTCGACGCTTTTATCTAAAGCGACATAGAATTCAAAAGGCAGTGTCAGCCGATCCCTGGAGCGAATGATGGGACCCATGGTGACATCACTGCTGGGATTTGAACCAGCGACCTGATGATCACAGCATCCTAACCCACTAAGCCACACACCACAGCTAAAGTACAACCTTAATAAAAAAACTACCCTCATATCTCCACTGCCAATGAAACCAGTAAAATGCAGCGTTTATATAGTGCATCCTTAAAAACCCAGCAGACAATAATGGGGTTATTAGAGTAGAGTGATATTTGTCCTCTGTCTCAAAGGTCTTTCCGTCATTAGCCTGTGATTTGAGTGTGGGAGAAGCAGAAGAGGAGGCGGAGGAGTACGGAAAGCCCTTTGAAGTCATTTAGGGTGGATTTCTCTGGCAGGTACCGTTAATGTCAGATTCCGCCCTTCCTCCTTCATTCCTTTGCCCTAAAGGGATCCTTCCCACACAGACAATTATTTGGACCCTTAAACAGCTCCAGGACCATCCTGAAGATGCAAATAGCTTCGTTAGTAATTAAGTTTGGCCCCAATCTGCACATGTGAGGAATTTGAAGCATCTTCTCGTTATCTGAACAAACCTCAGGTCTGTTCGATCTTAGTCATCTGCTCTGGAATCAGCGGCGCTGTTTATCATGTCAAACCATGTATTTGTGCGGGGCCCCTGAGGTTTGTAGGCCCCCTGTTGGCTCCAGACAGTCACTACATCAGGGGGAGCAGGGGGCCTCATAGTGATTTTTTGAGTAGGGCCCCCGAAAACAATCTTGCCACTGCAACCCTTCGTTGGTGTGCGAGGGGGGGCACCGTTATACACAAGGTGGGATTTATTCCTCAAAGGTCCGTGGAGACGTGCAGGAAAAAAACCTCGCAGGCCAGCGTGAAGCTGCTTCGCTGCGGCGCCCTCACGCTCTCACTGAGCGCTGAGTGATCCTGCAGGCGCCTTTCAGGGCGTCTTTCCCAGCATGGAAGAGGAAGAGACAGCTTCCGCCGAGCCACTCGCCGGGGAGATAACGAACTTGTAAAGACGGCAGTGTCCACAAAGACGAAGGCGGGGGGGCAGTTTTTACTTGTCCTCCAGTCGAGGTGATGCCTGTCTGTACCCCAGCCAGTCTGTCCATCTTAATTTTCGATGCCCCTCTGCCTTACCTTTATTCACAATGTAAATGCTCTCGTTTTGACAAACTGAACTTTAGTTATTTCCAGCCATAGCACCGGCCTACTCCTTATTAATAGTTAAAATGGACTGACTGTCGCTAGGGACAATAGCAGTGTTATTAATAAATAAATATAATAACTATTATTGCCGTGGCACTGGGAGAGAGCCCCAGAGAATGGCTGCACACAGCCATTTGTTGTTCCCTCTCACTTGTCAAAGCTCTTTGGCTTAAAAGCCTCTGTCATTGTTGCACTCGGGGTTGGGGGGGTGGGGGTGGATGGCATGCAGGAGGGGTGGGTGTGGGGTGAGGGGGTGCCGCGCTGAGGGCTAATAACACCTGTTGGGGTGAAAGCGAGACAGCTGTCAGGAGGGGAAAAAAACAGTAGCCAGGATTGTGCAGCACAGGGGGTCGTGGCCAGGGTGGGGCGGCCCTCCATGCTTCCAGTAACGGGATAACGTCCCGCCCCCCCACCCCACACACACACTACAGCAGCCTGACGAAGGGCCAGGCCCCGTAGTTAGCCACTCGACGGTCTAGGAGCAGACCAGCACTTCACTCTGCCCGAGTCTGTGTACACGCTAGTGCTTCGGCTCCGAGGGGGTGACTTAGAAGATACTGGAAAGAATAGTGTCCTCTGGCGTGGGGGGTGGCCTCAGGGGAGAGACACAAAAACGTGTGGAGAGAGGTAAGGGCCTTGCTCGTGTGTGTGTGAGGGTCTGTGTGTGAGGGCCTGTGTGTGAGGGTCTGTGTGTGAGGGCCTGTATGTGATGGTCTGTGTGTGAGGGCCTGTGTGTGAGGGCCTGTGTGTGAGGGTTTGTGTGTGAGGACCTGGGGGATTTGGAAAGGACAGGAAGCAAAAGCTTCCTGTGGTTTTGTCAGCACCATAGTGGGTCGCACAGCTCTGCTTAGTATGAGTGTGTGTGAGTATGTGTGTGTGTGCGCGTATGTGTATGTGTATATGTGTGTGTGTGTATGTGTGTGTGTGCGCGTATGTGTATATGTGTATGCGTGTGCAGATGTGTGTGCATATGTATATGTGTGTCTGTACATGCTGTGTGCAGGGCACTTTGTACCAATGTACTGCATAATAAACGTTCAACACTTTGTGATTTTTTCCAGAATAATAAGTCATATATAAGTTGTCTCTGATGGCATTAATAAATGACTGCTGAGGGCTGTTACTGTATTAGTGTGTGAAGCGTGTTGTTCGATGACACAGATTTTGGGACTGATGTTATATCGTTACATGAGTCTGATCTATAACAGTGCTACTGCCATTCCATGTGAGGGACAAAAACCAGAATAACAGTCACCTTCAGATTACATAAGTACTATAATATTTATTGGCCAACATGGTGCTTTTAATACTAAAGCTCAGTAATTACTGAACCAGTTATCATACTCACATGACCACAGAGGTGGGCGGGACATATGGTTCTGGGCGGAGCCTGGTGCCCCCCCCCCCTTTTCATGGTTCATTCTGCAGGACACCCTGCTGGAAGACTTGCAGCACAGATCTGCTATTTTTAGCCATAAGAAATGGAGAGAGTCCCTGCTGTGGGGAAGTATTTGACAGAGCTTAGGAGCTGGGGGAAGACCCTTAGGGGCCGGTCGTCTGCTTCGCTCAGGAGCCCCCAGAGTGGTCTGCTTCCAGAGAGGCCCATGCCACACAGCAACCCAGTGGGGGGGGTTAGGGTGCTGCTGTGCTTACTGTGACACTGAGGGAATCCGCCTTGTGGCCACACACTCTGGTGTGTGTTTGTGTGGTCATTACGACCACCACCATGGCATATTCACCAGCAGCAGGCTATCGTGGAACTGCTCAGAGCCCCAGAGACACGCCAGCGCCTCCTGGAGGCCGATGGCACACTACGCTAAGACCCATTTTTACATCTCATCCCCTAATACCCCACTCCCACCCTGCGGCGAGTCTGGTCCCCGCTGATGGCCGCAATTAGGGCGACGGGTAGCACGAGACATGGAAAGCGATTAAGACTTTAAAACTCGTGTCATCCCCAATGGGGAAAAGAGAAAGAGCGAGGGGGGGGGGGGGTAATAATCCTGAAAACAAAGTTTTTGCTCATCATCAGCAGTCAAACGTGGGGTCATGGTTTTAATTCGCAGCTGTCGGGATGTTTCCGATCGGGTTAATCCCACGCCCGCGGTACGCTGGATCCAAACAGATCACAGCGTACAGACGGCTGCCGCCCGCCCGTCCGCCCGCATCAGTGCGCTGTTTTTATTACGGGTTTTGTTGTAATTTTCCCTTCGGTTCTGTTGAGACGTTGTCCTTGGCAGGTTAGCAATTAGATGGGGGGGGGGGGAGGCAAAGAAAGCAGGACCTCGCATGTATTAGAGAAACAAAGCAGCGGCTTCATAATGTGCCCATTGTCGTGGTGCATTAACATCCTCTTTGTTTCATGGACCAAAGGGCTAATGATTCTCTAACAGCAGGTGAGGAAACGCTTCTTCTTTAGCTCTTATCTGCCTGTTGATGAAGCCATTAGGGGCAGGAACACAGTGGGCTTTATTACAGCAAATGGACTTTAAATGAGCTTTATTGTGCCGTAGTCCATCCATTTTAATTCCTCTCTGTTCTGCCCCCCCCCCCCCTCGCCCCGCACAGAACCCCCCAGCATTGAGAGGCTGCTTTCCAAGGACTGGAAGGACAAACTGCTGGCCATGGGATCAGGAAACTTTGGGGAAATTAAAGGTAACACAAATTGCTTTGTATTTTTTTTGCATAGCCGTTCCTCAAGCCGCCAATTTTAGATGAGTTGGCTGTTATTTCTGTCTCTCTGTCTGCCAGTTTTTCTACTTGTGTGTGTCTGTCTGTTTTTCTGTTCACCTTCCTGTCTATCTGTCTTACATTCTACCTGCTTCTTTGCCTGAATGTCTATGTACATATCTCTCTGACCGCTTTCTTGTCTGCCTGCCTTCCTGTCTGTCTGTCTGTGTCTATGAATGTCTGTCTGCCAGTCTGCTTTCCTGTTTGTTCGTCTGTCTGTCTGTCTGCCAGTCTGCCAGGTTTCCAGCTTGTCTGTTTGCTTTCCCATCTGCTTGCCTGCTTTCCTGTCTGTGTGCTTATATGTATGTCTGTCTCTCTGCCCACTTTCCTGTCTGTCTGCCGGTCTGCTGTCCTGTCTACCTGTCTATCTGCCTACTAAACTGTCTGTCTGTCTGCCTGCTTCCCTGTCTGCCTGTTTGTTTGTCTGTCTGTCTGCCTGCTTTCCTTTCTATATGTCTGTCTGTCTGTCTGTCTGTCTGTCTGCCATCTTTTCTGTCTGCTGGTCTGCTTTCTACTCTATGTCTGCTTTTCCGCATGCCTGTCTTTCTTCCTGCCTCCCTACCTGTCCTACCTGCATCCCTGCCTGTCTGTCTCTCAGCTTAAACCCCCTTCCTCCCTGTCAGTTCTGCACCACTCCCAGCTATGCCATCTAGGCCAGTTCGCACCAACTGAGCAGCACATCCAGTCACACGGTTTAACCAGCAGAAGACCATGTATGACATATGACAGTAACAGTTAAATCGTGTGTGACAGGAGATGAGGAGCAGCTGTTAGACTTCAGGACTGGTTACTGGCAGAGCAGCTGAAAACGTGCTATTTGACTAAACACGCGGGGATCGATTTTTTATTAAGAGTGAAGAGGGCAAAGGGGCTTCAGAGACTGAATCGTGTCTTTTTCTCTGCTTTGAGAGACGAACCGTCTGATGAAGATCCAAAACCCACCCCATGCCGAGCAGATGCTTCACTGTTAGCGTGTGCAGGAGGCCTCGGGAGACAGTGCGCGCGTGTGCCTGTGTGTGCGTGTGCATCTGCGTGTTTTAATCTGCAGCCACGGCCCGCTTCTCACTCGACACGTTAAAATGAAGGGCGTATGAAGCAGGGCTGTGCAGGTCAAGGGGCGTTGACTTCGGCTCTGTGGCCTTTGAGGGCTCTGGAGCGCCTTTTAGAGGCTAACCCCCCCCCCCTCTCTGTACAGACGAGTTTGCCTTTAGAGCCACCCAGGCAGTAGGGTACAATAGCAGGGTGCATGCTGAGATGTGGGGTCAGGTGCCCTAAATAGTAGACACTTAGGAAGAATATAAACGCTGCAGTTAAAAGACATACAGGTATTAGTGGAAAGTTCAGGTTCAGAAAGTAGAAATCCAGACCAATATTTTGTTCCAACCAACCAACCAACCAACCAGATGAGCATAAATAAGATACATTCACATGGTACTTAACTGGTTGACTGGAACAAATTATTAGTACTTTCTGGACCTAAACTTGCTACCTCTGAGTATTATTATTATCATTATTATTTTGCATGTCTTTCCCTTTAGGAGTTGCGTGGGTTTCCTTAAGGTCCTCCTGTCTGGCCACTATAAATGGCCTGAGCTCTATGATTCTGCATGTGTCCTGTGGTGGACTGCACACTTCAGCTGTGTGCCCTCTGCCACCTGGGATGGGCTTCAGGCCCCCCAGCGCCCTGACAAGGATAAGCGGTTGGAAGATGGATGGATATTACTATCATTAGCGATACATTAGACCCAGCAGAGCTGAGGGCAAATTGCCCACAACATATGTACTGAGCGAATTGTGAGTTAAAGCATAAACCCCACCTACAGCTCGTGGCCAAAAGGGTCAATATGGATTTGACACAGCCTGTAAAGGAGCAGCCTCGAGGACACTGCTGAAGCTGGTCACAGAAACAGCTGATAGCTGGACAGTCATCCAAAGTAGAGGGTGGAGGGTCCCTGTGTGGTGGGTCCCCATGTGCGGACAGACCCCAAGTGAGGAGGGTTCCAGTGTGCGGACAGACCCCAAGTGAGGAGGGTTCCAGTGTGCGGACAGGGCCCAAGTGAGGAGGGTTCCAGTGTGCGGACAGACCCCAAGTGAGGAGGGTTCCAGTGTGCGGACAGGGCCCAAGTGAGGAGGGTTCCAGTGTGCGGACAGGGCCCAAGTGAGGAGGGTTCCAGTGTGCGGACAGGCCCCCATTGAGGAGGGTTCCAGTGTGCAGGCAGGCCCCAAGTGAGGAGGGTTCCAGTGTGCGGTGTATCCTCGTGTGCGGTAGGCCCTATGTACAAAGGGCCCCTGTATGGTCCTCTGTGCTGATGGTCTATGTGTGTGGTGTGTCCTCTTATGTGGTGGGCCCCTGTGTGTGATGGGGCCCTCTGTGTGTTGGGCCCTTGTGTGCATTGAATCCCCGTGTAAGGGGGGCCTCTGTGTGTGGGGGGCCCCTATGTGTGGAGGGTTCCTATGCATGGGGAGGCCCCCATGCTGGCTGTCCCCCCAGGGACACGAATGAAATCAGCAGCTAATGGAGGCGCGTGGCGGCCGCTGAGCTGCTCCTGCTTCTGCCTCTTTGCCTCACTCCTCTCTTCATTTCTGGCGTATTTCTGCTGCTGGGAGTTATCTGCTAAGCCTGGTCATTAATTAGTTTCAAGGGGTTCTTGACAAGTATTACATTGTTACAAATTAGTTAATTACTGGGGGATGTGATGTGCGCTGGGTTATACAATCTGCCTAAGGATGTTTGTAAGAGGAGGAAACCAGTTATTGATCCGCCGCCAAAGTCCTGGGTGCGGAGGTGAAGGCCATCGTTCATGATTAATGAAGCGGTGGGGGGGGGGGGGGGGTCCGCGGGGGCGTGTGTGG
>JAABNY020000001.1:10983034-10995773 GCA_015164015.2 Brevimyrus niger
GTTCTGAAGGCGAAAGGGGGTCAAACACCGTATTAGTATGGTGTTCCTAATAATCCTTTAGGTGAGTGTATATATATCCTTTTGACGTTCGCTCCGCCTCCACGCGCAGACTCCGGCCACTGCCTCATCCTCTGGCTCATTCTCCATTCCACGTTTGCTCCGCGTCTACGTGTAGACTCCGCCCACTGCCTCATCCTCTGGCTCACTCTCCATTCCACGTTCGCTCCGCTTCTACGTGTAGACTCCGCCCACTGCCTCATCCTCTGGCTCACTCTCCATTCCACGTTCGCTTTGCTTCTACGTGCAGACTCCCCCCCACAACTCTCTGTATGCGGCATTCGTCACTTCCGTCTTCCGAAGTGAAACGCCGACCGAAAGACGTCTCTGGAGCTCTGCTAACTTATTGACTATTGCTGTTGGTGTGCTTTTCTTTTATGGATATTATTGTGTATGATTTGTTTGGCTTGTTGGATTTCTGATTTTCTCTTGGGTTTACTTGCTATTTGGTTTCGAACACTCCCCCGTCTTCGCGCGACCTTCGGACTTTGACACTTTCATCTCTGTGTATGCTGTGTGTGTGTCAGGTGCATGGGGAGTGACTACCATTTTTGTTCTGTGAGCTTTTTTGGTATGCTGTTGTTTGAATAGGCCAGGAGAAAGGTGTAGAATTTGTCGTTATGTTTTTATTTTCTCTGTACTTAAATCAGTTAGCTTTGGGTTGTATTCGGAAGCTGGATTATGTTTATTGCTTTCGCTATAGTCACTCCTGAGTCCTTTGGCTTGTTATGTGTCCATGGCGTGTCAATAAAAATAGAAAAATAAAAAATACCCCTTTGTCCACGTGTATTCCCTTGTCCATTGCAACCTGTCCTTCCCTTACGCCACGTTCCCTTTCACTCTGTTACGCCCCAATCCTAGACTGGGGCTCGTAACAACAGCTGTTGGTTGAGTAAAATTTAATTTGCGTATGCGCGTGCCTAGAGCTGCCCGCTGGAAGAGAAGTGCCCATATATTGGAGGTCCGGATAAGGGAGGTTTGACTGTGTTTATACTGTATATGTGTATGTGTAACTGTGTACTCCCAGTGTATAGTAGATATGTAGTATATGGTAAAAGCATAAGGTACTAAAAAGTCATTGTATAAAGCCTAATGTACTATATTGAATGCTATTTTATTTTGAGGCTATAAAAGGATTTCAGTTCATTCTTCTGCTGTAACTCACGCTCAGTGTTAAAACAGGATGAACCCTCCTCTGGTCACACCGGCACGGTGGTGCTGGACCCTCCTCTGGTCACACTGGCCCAGTGTAGCTGGACCCTCCTCTGGTCCACTGTAGGATGAAGGCTGTCTGTTTTTAAGAGGCATACACAGCTGCGTCCTTTGTTTGCCCTCACGTGGGGCCAGGTTTTCACTGTCCTGGCTCTCTGCTTCATGCTGAGTGCCCCTCAGTGCCAAGCAGCTGCCCCCTCGGCCCAGGGGGGGCTGCTTCTCCTAGAGAGCCACCGCGGCTGCCAGCACCGGGGCCCACCCAACTGCAGAGGAGACCCCCGGGCCTACGATCCTTTCCGAGTGCCGGCTTTGTAAGACGCCTGTCTTCGATTGTCACATGAGCCGCTTTGGCACATCCCTGTCTCCGGGCAGTTGTCCCGGGACTGGCTCTGGGCTGCCATCCCCAATGCTGGCTCATGGGTCGAGAGTGACGGCGCTGCCCAGGTCACCGCAAGCCTGGGAGAAGGCCTCCATTCATATTCATCTTTGTGAGAAGCAAGCAAGCCACACCAGGGCTGGGCCTAAAGCGGAAGCAAACTTTTTACTCTCTTTTCTGGCCATTGGTATGATCTGTTGTTGCTTTAGTTGTTTGTAAGCCTGCGTTTGCTGAAGGTTGCACAGCTTACAGGTAGGATTACCCTGCTGGTCACTGAGTTACCCACAGTGTTCTGTGATTTCCTTTGGGTTAAAGTATTCCTGCTAGTCTTTGGATTACAAGGCTTTATGGCAGGGGTGGCCAATCTTATCTGCATAAGGCTGGTGTATATGCAGGTTTTTGAGATAACCTTAAGGCCAACTGTCCAAACCCAGGTGTGAGGACTCTTCAGCCAATCAGTCCTCTAATTAGTAATCTGATTAGGGAGTTACAGCAAAAGCCAGCATTTTCAGTGGCCCCTTCTGGATAAGATTGGCCACCCCTGCTATGTTGTATTATACAGGGTGTAGAGTATACGGTATAGGATATAGCAGGGCTCCAATTATCTGACCCTTGGTAACAAATCCAGGCCTTGTTTTCAGTTCCCCCAGGTAGTTTGTTTAATAATTATTGATTCTGATTAGCCACAGAGGCATCATGCCTAGCCTACACGCACAGGAAGCCTTGAAAATCAGCAGCGCTCAGCCCTTGAAGACTGTGATTTGAATAACCCTGGGATGTACAGTATAGTGTATAGGGTGTAGGGCATAGTGTACATTTTGTAGACTATACGGTATAGTGTATATGGTATTAGTGATATGGCATAATATATATGACACAGTGTATAGAGTATAGTGTGCAGGGTTTAATGTATAGGGTACAAGTCAAGGATAATAGAGTACAGCATAGAGTGCATTAGATATAGGGTATAGGATATAATGTATAGAGCAAATTCTATAGAATATAATATGTGTGTATAGTTAATATTGTGTAGGGTATAGTGTATTTGGTATAAGGTAGGCTCAGCACCTCAGTGGGTACAGATTTTATAGGAAAACATCTTCTGTATGTTTCTGCATGTGTCTCACTGGTGCCAAACACCATATTGTGGATAAGAGGGTCAGTATGCCAGTGTGGGATCTGTTGGCTGGATTTGTACTGAAGTCTTGGGATTAGCACTGGAAATGTGTTATTTGATATGGATTTAGGCTTAACTTTGGAGATAACGGCCAGATTGTGATGTGACTGCTAAGCAGGTTGCAGCCCGGCCTTCCTGACAGATATCTCTCTTAGACCATTCAGTCAGTTTAAAATAGCTCACAGCGTATCTGCAAATGTTACGTTGTTAGCCAGTTTCACAGTTAGTACTGCTGGAGGAGGGTGGTGCAGCCAGTAGCGTTTGCATGTTCTCTCAGTCTTTATCTGGGTTCACCCCTTGGAGTCCAAAAGCGGTGCAGCGCCTCCCCGATACGTCTCTCCGTGTGTGAATGTGGTTCTACGCTGTGGGAGATTGATCCAAGGTTTCCTCTGCCTTATTCTTCTCAGGACAAACTCCAGGCTCATTGCAGCCCCTTCCTGGATAAGGGGTATGGATAGATGTTCCTGTAGCAGTTTAGGTTAAGCGTCCAGGGTTACCAACTCTCGTTTCCGACTTTCAGGCCCCAGCAAAAAAACTTAAGGCAAATATATATTATTCCATTATAAACCTAAAATTATCTTCATCAAAAGCATTGGGCTAGTTTGCAAACCCTATGGACTATTTACAAGGTGATAAAACACTTGCAGACATGTAAACGCATGTGCAAACTTTTCTCGAATTGAAAATCTCATTTTCAAAATCTCAAAAGTCATTTGAGTGTTTTCCCAAAAGTGAAGCTTCTTTGTAAATTTCACCCATTTCTATAGTGGTTAGCTTGGTGTATCCACCATGACTTCCGGGCAGTCCCAGGCTATGAGGGCCAGTGCAAACAAATCTTAACCAACAGAGCAAATCACCTGTGGGGGCACAGACCTCATAGAGGTGTTTTTGAGAAAGGCTTTACCGCAGAAGGCCATGCGCTTGCATTCTCCCTGCATTTGGGTCGCTGTAGCCATTCTCCCAGCTTTCTATTGAACATGGTCCTGGCTGTCCAGTGCAGGGCATACATGCCCAATGTGGCATGAGTGTTTTTTTACCACTGTGGAGGCCAAACAACAGCAAGGCACAACCCACCACAATGCCAAGTGGCCCCTAGGAAGGCAGTAGAGCAGCGAGCTAACAGCGAGCTAACGTATTGCCTAATGACCTAAGCAGTGTTCTTTGCTTTTGGACATGTACATGGTGAAGACACAAACAAATAAAGGTCTAATGGCGATTTTTTTGTTTGAAATACACTTTACAACTCAAGCCATATTTGAACTAATTCATTCATTCATTCATTCATTCATTCATTCATTTTCTAGACTCACTTGTCCTATGGAGGGTTGTGGGGGCCCAGAGCCTATCGGAAGCTGGCAGGGAATAACCCAGGACAGAGCATCAACCCGCTGTAGATATATGAACTTACTTAAAAATATCAATCACATACTTAGGTGTAAAAAAGGCATTTTTAAATTCAAGGAAATGTTGCTCCCCAGTTTCTAGTTTAATCAGTGCCCTTGAACATCATTTGGAGTTTTTCCAAACAAGGTGTCAAAATAAAAGTCTTCAAAGAGGGCCAGGGTTTCCATCACCTCTGAGAACCTCTCTGTGGTGTGACTCACAAGTCAGGTCAGTCTATTGGTACCAGGAGACTTTTCACCCGGGAAAATGCCGGTGAATCCTGGTATTCGGAACCAAGCTACACCCGAGATGTCACACTGCAGCTGTCATCCACGCCATTCGCACCAAGAGACTTTGTCCTGTGCTGTTCACCACTGTCTGGGTCACGGGACATAACTGACCCACTTCAAATGCAGGTTTTCAAGCTTGTGGTGTTACCAGGGTTATTTTCATGGAATTAACGGTGGTTGAGTCAATATTCCAAATTCATATGCAAATTACTCACACTCCCAGTCTTGGCAAAGCTTTACGTGTCCATATGCGTCATTTTGTATTATGTAATGGTCTTAGTTGGTTCCCTTTTTTAGAATCCATAAGGCTGAAATTGAGTCATTTAGAGCATGCATTGTATTAAACACATTCAAGGTTGACTCTGCTTAACAGCTACCTTAGGTTGCTCCATTTTAATGGTTTTAAACAAGAACGATGTGGTCCTCCAAATACAGACCACCCTGAAGGTGTGTGACCTAATGTGATACTCATACTCACTCAAAACATGAGCATGTGTGTTTGATCAAGGAACAAAAAAAAGAAAAGTCTAAAATTATCATTGTCCTCACAAAAGTATATATATTTAACTACGACTGCTTAGATCATCTTAATAATTTGCTGAAAACAGAAGTCATATGTCACTTCCTGTTCCATTTCCTGCGGTCAGCTGTCAGCAGACATCCATTTGCACCGCTCCATCTGTCCTCGGCATTCAAGCCTTTTGACGGCTCTCGCTGCAGACGCCCCCGCCAGCAGACGCCCGCCACCCTGGCAGCGTGGACTCTACCCTGCAGACTGCAAGGCATGAGCAACTGCAAAGACTGCACTGTGTGCAATATAGCTGCTTCAGTTGCATCTGCGTTGGCTTCAGTTTGTTCGGACTGGGGGCATGTTTGAGGCTTTTAACTTGGTGAAGATAATGGACACTTGCTAATACAGATTGAGTGCAGAGAAACTGATTGGTACTTGTTAAGACGGATAAATTCAGCCTTAGTACCATACAGATGCATTTTTTATTATTTACTTTATTGCCATAATGTTTATTAGAGAAACTCTGGTTAGATCTTGGCTTGGGGGATGTTCCACGAAGGAGGATTTCTCAGTTAGCTGGATTAGCTAAAGCTATAAGTCCCGATTGTCCAATAGGAATGCTTCTTACCTGAATTCTTATTGGGCATTACTTATAGCTTAGGTTAACCCAGCTAATTGAAAAATCCTGCCTTGTGGAACATGCTTATTTACCCTTTACTCCTAGGTGCATGTATTCAGGTGAAAGTGGCCAAAGTATGGACCCTGATGTGGCCCATCCATCCAGAGTGTACCTCTGCCTGTGATTGGCTCCAGCCCCCCCCCCCATGACTGTAACCTGAGAATTCCAGGAGCAACTTTAACTGCCTTGGTGTAGATAATGCAATAAGCTGCCCTAGGTTGGCCAAAGCATTCATCAGTCCAGCTTTGCAAGTTCATCGGCCTGCGCAGAGATGCCGGAGTTTGCAGCGACGTACCTGTGCGAGTCTCTGCTGTGCTGGGCTGGTGAGACCGCCGCACCATTTCCCCGCGTGCTGCCTGTACTTCCTAATAAGCTGCTTATTTTGTCTCTAGTGCTAGGTGTTTATTACACCACGGAGGCGCTCGGAAAAGTCGGCGGCCTGCTTGATAACGATAATGGATTCTTTACTTTGCCCTTTGAAGTCGTCCATTTTAGGAAGACGTTTGCAATCTAATTACCGGCTGAGCCTGACTCCTCTAATAGACACAGCCACGAGCGACATAACTGCCAGCGATGGGAAACGTTTAAAAAACAAACACGGGAATCACAAGAGGGAAATTTGTGTCGACAGCTGGAGCCTGTTTGGGGTCACACGCACAGACTCGGTCCCCCGGAAACAGTCCCCGGCGTGGGCTGAGGATTTGAAAGCGGACCAAGGGGAATTATGGGAGATCCTTCTGTTGTTCTGCATAGTGGATATGGGGCTCGAAGTGTCTCTCGCTGGGATGGACAACACTCCCTCAGTGGGCTCTAACCATGACAGGGGGGGGCTATTTCAGGGAGGCACAGGAAATGCCATTTTTGAGGGAGGGGGGAACAAAACAGCACAGTTTGCTACACAAGCTGCAATAAAGACAAGGAAAGAGAGACAAACATCAGCTACCTGTCCACCTCCACCCTCCATCCAAAATCCTGACCAGCAGCCAGCGGAAACCTGAAATGAGCAAGACGGGCAGACGTCGCACCCGGCCCCGCTTTATATACCCCTCCCCGTCCTCCCTCCCTTTCCAAAAGAAAAAGAATCTTTGCACTGACATTTGGGAGCAATTTGAAGTGTATTGCAAAGGTTGTCAAGGGATTAATCTCATATCACGCTGCGGCGCAGAAAAAAAAAAAAAGAAACACTTCTTCCAAGAATTAAACACAATTTGCCCATCAAGCCGCTTCTTTGAGAATCCGAGACAAGCATAAATAATATCTCTGCAGTCCAGACTCGCCAATTTACGAGCTTAACGTCTTTAAATGTTATTACTGGTGCTGACAAGGTTAACAGTTCTGCTCCAGGGAGCGATTTCTTATCCTGCCTTACAGCATGTAAGGGTTTGAGAGGCATACCTGACAGCCCCCCCCCCATCGCCACCGCCACCACCGCCACCCTCTATCAGGCTTGAGGAACCCCAGGGGTGACAAACACTCCGAATGCCAAAATCGCTCTCCGCGTTCCAGCCTACCCCACTCTCATATTCATGCTCTCCTCTTCTGCACTCCTTTCAGTCGCAGTCTGTTCCAGCCCAAGCTTTTCCCTACGCATCTCTCTGTCTCTCTGTCTCTCTTTCTTTCTCTCTCTCTCACTTTTTGTGCTTTATTGTTATCTCTATTCTGACGTTGTTCTGGCCTACTCCTCTAGTTCAATATTTATTTTTTGTTGTTTTAAACATGATACTTTTACAAGTAAAAATATGGGCAAAACTTTACTTGAGGCCATTTTTTTTAAAATTTAAAAACAGATCCATAACGCATTAATAAAGCATTATAAACATGACTATAAATATTTATAATGAAGCGTAACACATTATTGAATGTTTATTATGCATTATGAATGCTCTATGAAGCTCTCATCTATAATGCACTATACATACCTTCATAATGATTCCATTGGTTAGTATAAGAATTAATGTGGCTTTGTACTGCATTATGAAGGTATCTATATAAAGGCTTGTGTGCCTGTAGTGGATGTGATTTCACAGGCCCCCGAGGAAGTGAGCTGGCTGTCTGGGCCACTTTACATCATATAAGCGGCATAAGTAAAACACCTCCAGGGGGTTTATAAGTAATAGTAACATTGACAGACTTGTGAGTTTATGAGGAGACTTGTCATTGTCTCCATTCCTTTCAAATACATCCCTGAAAGTAATACCAAGGAAAGTATGCAAAACGGTGCAACGTCTTTTAAAAAGCGACGTGACGATCAAGTGGCTGTGACGGACTGCAACGTCCTTCACAGAGAGACGCGCAGAGCGGACGGCCTCTCGGCGGCTGTTAGGGAAAACGACGTCCTTCACAGAGAGACACGCAGAGCGGACGGCCTCTCGGCGGCTGTGAGGGAAAACGACGTCCTTCACAGAGAGACACGCAGAGCGGACGGCCTCTCGGCGGCTGTTAGGGAAAACGACGTCCTTCACAGAGAGACGCGCAGAGCGGACGGCCACTTGGCGGCTGTGAGGGAAAACGACGTCCTTCACAGGGAGACAGAGCGAAAGGCCTCTCGTTATCGCTTCCACCACCCACTTCTCCTGTGAATGTTCCCCCCCGCTCTGCTGGGGCCCGTCTACCAGATGACATGGTGTTGCTGGTGGCCACTGGACTGTCGCAGTCATGTTACTGTGCAATCAGACAAGCTCAGAGGTGCGAGCCCAGTGGGCAGAGTGAGGCAGAGTGAGCCTGTTCCTGCAGTCAGAGGGCGGAGCTCAAATGCCAAGATCTGGTTTGCATTGTTTACCTGGAACCACACACATACCTATGGCTCTGATCTGGCATGTGATAAGGACATACGGATGCTATATGTACTCTGATTGGTGGGCTTTGCCTTCCGTCCTTATTCTAACCACCTATCCTGGTCTAGGTGTCATGGGGGGGTGGCTGGAGCCTATCTCAGGTGGTATAGCATAAGGCTGGGGTACTCACTGGAACACAGTGCAACATGTGACTGTGAAACACCAATGACTGCAAACCATTGAACCATTGAAGGAAGCAATAAAGTTAATGGTAATGCTAACTTACTTGAGAACAAGAAGCAAACCCATAGAACTTTTGATCTACGGACAAGTGGATTTGGTTAACCTTTCAGTTAGTGCTTAACGAGGTGAAAAAATGGCCTCATATCCACAAAATACATATAGATGCTCCTCAACGTAGGTTACATTCTGATGAACCCATCATAAGTGGAAAATATCATAAATTGAATAGGAGGAATATGATATATATAATATAAATAAGAAAATAAATAACTACTGTCACTGTGTGAGTACATATTTACTTGAACTAACTAAATACCAGTAACTGAAAAATCAATAAATGAATGCAAGTGTATTATTATTAAGCAAAAACGCTGTACAGTATGTTGGTAAACCATGTATGAGATATTTATGCTGGTGGTCGCTACAGTGATTGGCCGGTTCGATGTAAAAAGTATTGTGCAGCATACCGCTAGCCCGGGAACAGATCAGAATTCAAAGTTTGATGACTGCTGAATGTGCATTGCTGTCTCATCATCATAAAGTTGAAATATTCCGAGTCGAAGCACCATAAAGTAAGGAGCATCTGTACAACATCGATGATGAACTTAAAACCAGTAAAACACTCTGCTCAGCCCACAAATGACCTTTAGTTATCGTGAGGGCAAATATCGACTTCCGGAATGTTCTCCTTCTGTGCAAACAGATTCCAGAGTCTCCATGGTGCAAGACTGAATGCCACTTAGTGAGTGCTGAAGACACCTGTCACTGGATATTTTTTTCATATCCATGCAAAGTGGGTGGCTTTTCCCGAGTCCTTTCTGCACCATTGCGTCAATCAGTTGTGTTATGCATGTACTGGCCAAGCGGTGCCCTTGAGTTCAGCTTGTTCTGGCCACTGTCGACACAGGAAAGATCGTGGTACTTTAGCGTAAAACAGACCTCCGATGTAATGTACAGTTGCTGCGTTCCGCTGATTTTTTCAGCCAATAGCGATTCTCCCAGGAGCCCTTGAATGATTAGCGTGGAGTAGAGCAGTAAGCTTCCGCAAAGGAGGTGTGAGGGACCCGGCCTTCACACAGGGATTCCTGCGTACTACAGCGGATGGGCTAGGCCAGCCAGCTCGGCCTTCATGGAATGAGATTGGATGGGGGGGCCAACCAGTCACGTGCCCACATTCCTTTGGCTTCTGCGCTGGCTGGCTGGCTTTAAATTATAGTGGGTTTTTAGCTTTAAAAGGCAAAAGAATCTGTAGCGTCAGTTCTGTCTAAGACCGGGTCCCCCTCCAACTGTGTGAAAGTCCAGCCGCAATGCCTGCTGCAGACCCACAGGAATTCGGGGAGTCGGGGAGTTTTGTGAAAACCCCCAGGGGGCACTGTGGGTCATGTCACACTTTTTTCAACTTTAAACTCATGTTTTCACGCAAGCACTAACTTGCCATTATGTGCATCAGTTCACTGCTGGACAGGGGTGTAGGTCATAGACCCTGACCGTAACCCTAACCCTGACCCTGACGCCATGCAAACACTGTAACTCTGCTCCTGTATGTGAGACAGGAAGCTGCTCTGCCCTTGGGGGGGGGGGTGTCAGATGGCTGTTCACAGACCAACAGGAGAAGAATGTGCTTAACTTTACCTGCCAGTGCTAATTTACTGCAGTGAAACGTCTCGTCCCACGGCTTAGTGTCGGTCTGGGTCAGTCCCACGGGAGCGAATGGGGGTGGGGTGTCTCAGCCCTTCCTACTCGAGGGTGGGAGTCTGGCTGTCAGCTTTCCCCGGAGCATCCACCATCTCAGGCGGCACCTAGAATGTGGAGGTGGAGTCATTCAGTCAGCCTTGATGGGCAGTGGACTGGGCGGGGCATGAACAGGGGGCGGTACCTTGTCCAACAAAGTGCGTATTTCCTCCCCCCCCCACCACCTTAGAGCTTGAGGCATCCTGGTGTGAATCTGGATTAAAGGGCATCTCTTAAGCCTCCGTTTTAAGTGGAGCATGTAATCTAGAGGCTGTGAAAGGCAGGATTCTTCACCGTCTGCGGAGACAAAGCCGGCTTTGAGTCGAAATTCAAAGTCAGTTTGTCGCCTCTGGAAAGGATCTCTTCCGCTGTACAACAGATCCCAAAAAAATGATCCCTCCCTTTCAGGGACTGTCCGCAAGGTAAAACGTTGGTAGAAAAGGATTTGCATACGTTGATGGCGATATGAAAGGGATATTTCCAAATTTGCATACAAAAGGAGGCCGAGGTCACACCAAAATTAAAAGTCGGTTTTAAGATCCCAGATTTAGCATCTAGCATGTTTCTGAGGGACCAATGGGAGAGCAGTGAAAGCACATGGTGATGTGCCTGTGCTGCTGGTCACATGACCTCACTGGGAGTCTCACAGGTGCCAAAGGAAGGTCAATGAATGGCTGGGATCTAAGACCTGTGCTTCATCCACGTGGAGACGACCCTTTGTTTTGGTGTTTGACTCCATGAGAAGGTGCACGAGATGGCTGAATCTCCGCCATTGATTCCACCCCTAATTCCTCCCCACCTCCCCGGTTGCCAAGGGGAAAGGGGAAAGTTCTGGGGGTCGCGGTGGTGATGAAATCCGCCAGCTTTTGTTAATCGATGAGTTAACGTCTTCCCCCTAATGCTATCAGCTACTTTACTGCCCGTGCCTGATTTCACCGGCACAGCTCCCTGGGCTCTGCCCTCCAAGACATGTGCCGTCACTTGTGTTTTACTCGCTTCTTGAGCACTCCCTACTGGGCAACGCTGCAGTGCCAAGCGGTTAATAAATAATGAGTGACAAACACAGTGAATAGCACTGTGGTGTGTATGATGTTTCCTGGTGCGGGAGTCAGACTCAAACCTGCAGGTACTTCACACTTTTCCACCGGGGCTGCAGATCTCGTGGTGGTGGGGGGGGACACATGTGGATGGGTTTACAGAGGCCCTCAGAACCAATTAGATCAGATTTTTTTCTTGATGGCATTATAGCTTTTAGAAGACAAACGGTAAGAGGCACTCAGAAAGAGCCAATGCTAAGAAGCCTGATGGGGGCAGCTATGATTTGGGGTGCGGTTTCAGAAAAAAACTAGTCGTGTCTGCTCCCCCCTACAATGTTGCGCTTTGCCACGTTTCCCATATCAAACCCCACACCACTGCCCCCTGCTGGCGCCAGCCCACACACAACGTGCCGACTTCTCACCAACGCTCTGCTCTCCATCTGCGGGGCGCTGCCACGGAGATGGAGCTCAGCACGCCCCCCCCCCCACACACACACAAACGCGGCTGTGGACGACCACATCGTCACCGCGGCAGATTGTCCTCGTTACACGAACCTGACGCGCGGTAGATCCACAGATGCAGAGGTTCTTCAGCCTAAGTCAGTGAGAAAAAGGCACTCAAATGGGGGCACTTTCAATTATTCAGGCAAAAGGGGCAGGTGTTGAAGCCCCCCCCCCCAGCCAGCCCAGCCCCCACACATCCCTGATACAGTTTTATTTTGTACATTATAAATGAAAAAAATATTTCTGACTGTTGTCTTTTGACCAGGTGTTAGATGGAAGACGGCCGGTTTCC
The DNA here is from genome assembly GCA_015164015.2 of Brevimyrus niger. Taxonomy (NCBI): domain Eukaryota; kingdom Metazoa; phylum Chordata; class Actinopteri; order Osteoglossiformes; family Mormyridae; genus Brevimyrus; species Brevimyrus niger. The sequence goes on from JAABNY020000001.1 coordinate 10,995,301, forward strand.
TTACCATCTCTGCACCTCGGCGTCTCAACTGAGCCTTTCGAGTTTTGTCTTCTCCACATGCCGGAACCCGTCAGATGGCCCAGCCGACCTCCGGCCGGGGAGGCCCACATGCCAAGCTGCCGAATTTTGAGAACAGTTTAATGACTTATAATGAGATTCATAAAACACGGATAAACTTCCAGAAGAACAAGCTGACAGCAAGCAGGCTTGACATTTGGCCTTCCGTAATTACGGACGTGCCAGAATCCGTCCCACTGAATCCCGGCGCTAAATCGTTATTCTCGGCGGAGTTGACTTTGTCATGTTGTGCGCTTAGGCTCCGCCATCCTCGTAAATATCGCAGCCAAAATTGCATTACAGTTCCCTTTCCTTAATTGCTTGCCCTCCAAACACAATCTGCTTTGGCATTACATAACATGGCTCTCGAGTCGATACAGGCGGCGAATTGGCGCGCTGGAGACGAGGGCCGGCGA
>JAABNY020000001.1:10997553-11008366 GCA_015164015.2 Brevimyrus niger
GTACATGCTCTGTTCCATGCCCGCTTCCTCATCCTTTATCGTCGGCCGTGACACGTCGGATGTACCGGATTTGCCAAAACGGCCAGGAGGGGGACCGACATGCCAGACAAAGAAACAAACATGGGGCCTGTCTTTCTAGCTACTCCTCATGTGGCAGGAACTGACTTCACCTGTGTTAGGAAAGGGGCTTCACCGGAAGCCTGCTGAGCGCAGCCTAAAGACTTTATCCTGGGATGTTTTTAAATTATTCAGCTAATGCTTTTATTCGAATTGATGCACAAATGAGAAAGCGGGCTCTGCTGGTGCCCCGTGCTCTGCTTAAGGGCTGGAAGGTGAAATCACTGTACCCACCCTGGGATTTAAACCAGCAACCTTCTGATCACTGACACAGCACCCTGATCTGCTGCAAGTTCTCCAGGCCCATAATCAGGTTACTGCGGTAATCACGTCTGTGGAACTAAAATAAAGGGTGGGGGGCATTAAGCACGACAGGGACCCCTTAGCAAACAAAACACGCCTCTCCCAGAACTTTCCCCCATCCAGCAGTCCCCCCCCCCCAATCTGGGTGTCCTGGCCCAGTGTCAGACTCTCCTTGTGACATCAGCCGCGAGGGCATATGGCGAGAGCCGCGACTGCCCCCCGGGCGTGCGCCGGAGGGGTGAGGGACCTGCTCACTGATCCGTGCAGGCCCCTCCTGTTGGGCCCCCCCCTCCCCCCGGGCCCTTGGGTGAGCTGTAGGCCGTACGCACACCCTTCTGTAGCCTCACGACAGACACACACAGAACATGCGGGCAGGATGGATAAACGCGTGCAGGGATACCCAGCTTCGGCAGAGATGATGCCCAAATTCACACACACACACATACGCACACACACACATACATGCATACGCGCATGGCTCTGCCACAGAGACAGGCTCCCAGTGACTCCGCTAGGCGGAACAATCCGGAATCCCCTCGGATGTTCCGGCTGTCGTGTGGGCCGCCTCCCCCAGGCCCGGGAACAGCTTGGACACATAGCGGCGCCTTCCCTGAAGACTTGGCCTGGACATATTGGTTCTCCTGTCCCTTTTGTTGCGCAGCCATTCCCGCATGATGGAGGCGAGAGCTTCATATCACAGTGCCGTCTCCCGGCACGGTCGGAGCTACGGGCCGCATCCCCGAGGAATCCGTCGCCGAGACAACTAAATATAAGCCATTAATATTAATACTCACAAAACTGTACGATAAACAACAAACATTCTTAAAATTGAGTGTTTAACATTTAACCTGCCATTTTATTAGTAGGAATTTATTTATTTTTTGCAAGTTATAATAGAGGGATTTTGTATAGGATGGTGAAAGTCGAAACTAAACCACCGCATAGACTGAGAATTAGACTGTAGACTGAGGCCTTTGCTGCTATCTGCACACGCATTTACAGGAGATCCCCACGCAATTTAGACTCTATAGGGATTTTTCGAGTGCCCAGTCCACCTGTCTGTCCATTTTCCTGCTGATGGATTGTTTTATTATTTCTGTAGATCATTAATGTCTGTACTCTAGGGAGACTCTGCTGCTGAGGGCTGAGCGAAGCACAGAGAATACTGCCCCCTTCAGGCTGGACTTACAGTTGCAGGTGTTGATGCAATGACCAGGGAAGAAAAATGAGGAGAGTCGGGGTATGTTGAATAGCCCACCCTCTGCCTCGGTGTTCTCAGGCTAGGGGACGTCAAATGTGAGCTGAAGTATGGCAGAAATGTCCCCCAAGCAGCAACCACTAGCTCTGCGTTTCTTACTTCCTGGAAAACAACACACATCTCTGCTTCCAAGACCAAATTCTTCCAAGACTGAAGTGTCTGCTGTTCATTACAAGCTCATCAGATCTGCGATCGGTGGCAGAAATCGCAGTAGATTTGTGAGGGTGACAGGTATATGGGTGTCGCCAAGGTTACACCTGGAGTGAGGTCATAAAGAGAGTGAGGTCACACCTGGAGTGAGGTCATAAAGAGAGTGAGGTCACACCTGAAGTCATACACAGAGCAAAGTCACACCCAGGACCAGATACCTTGGACAAGCATAAACCTAAACACCCTGGGCGATAGTTGGGGAATTAAGGATCTGGTCACATGATTGAGGAATTGTACTGCACACTCGAAGACTTGAACCCCTATGTGGGCAAAATTGTGCCATTCTGTTTCCAGTATTAGATGATAGCGAGGGTAGACCTCGAAATGAAATCTGAATTGCTAATTCAAAGAGCACGCTTAGCGCTAAGTGGGAAAAACAACAACAGGCTAAAGGCCGGTTCTGACCCGGACGATCAGCTAGCAGCAAGGGCTGTTTGTTTTAAGCTACAGGTGACACACCGCCTGGCGAGGTAGCCAGGGTCCCTGAAGAGCTGAAACTGAGAGCCTAGATGGCATTCACACCGGTGCGTGATGCCGGAACGTTCCCTGCCGGTGCGCGTGTGCACGCGTGTGTGTGTGAGTGTGGCCTATAATGCACTGGCATCTCCTTCAGGGCGACACCTCACCATGGACAGGGTTACTAGGGCACTGCTCCCAGCCGAAGCCTGATTGGCTCCCGGAGTGCCCCCTCCTCCATCACTCACAGTTTTCAAAAGATATCATTGGCTAATGTCCCCTCGACATGAATTACGACCCCTCCTATGCCCTCCCCCTTCACAAACCGTAGAACCAGTCCTGGGACTCACTGCGACCCTCTGTATCATAAGCAAGTACAGATGGATATAGGGGCTTTAGCCCCACCATTTAAATGTGTATTTATTGGCTTAAGTCATGAATAGTTTGCCGTCAGCCCCCACAGTAAAGACCCCCCCCCCATTCATTCATCTTCAACTATGCTCTTGGATGGATAGCTGAGTTGAATTACCCACAATGCTCAGCGCACTGCTGTAATCCATGTGTAGGACATGATAGGGTGTGACAAGAGGTTCTGTGCGGGATTTTTCAGATTTTGGGTCCTAATGTGGTGTAGCGTGGTGCACTGGGGCTGCAGTGGGCTCTGGTGTGACTACACCCCTGTTTGTGGACGGGGGGAGCTGGTGGGAGTTGGCGGGTTAGGGCACAATGGAAGCATTGTGTTTAAAGAACTGAGCAAATTTGCCACCCTCTTCAAAGTGGATGGAGGCAGCTCAGTGGGCCGACCCTTTTAAAAAGGAGCACAGCCAATGCGCAGCGACATTTCAGCCCAAAAGAGGGGCAGTCTCAGGCTGAGGGGACAAAGCTGGGGGCGTGTGTGTGGATCACGTGGGACACAAGGGGTCATGAGGGTCAGGGAGCTGGGGGGGTGGGGGAAGGTTCCCAGGTACATGCCACGTTTACTAAAATGGGCAGGGAGTGGGGTGCTGTTCGGGATTCCTCACAGCGCTGTGATGTCACGGCACCATGCGAAGTTCCCTTGATCTTCAGTATTGTTTGTTTCTGCCTATTTTTGAACTTTCGCCCCAATGAAAGAATGACGGCTGATGTCATGACCCCAGTCTCCCCCCGGTCGGTTTGCTATGAGGTCACGCTAAGGCATCTTCCTGTTTTCATCTCGGACCTCGTTCCGTTTCAGCCCAGAGACGGCAGGAGGTGATGAACGCCACTGTTCCGGGATCAGTAACCTCATGTGACCTCTGAATCTGTCAGCATGGCTTAAAGATGCTGACCCTTGAACTTTTCCACCTATAGGGGGCAGCCATTAAGCTTTTCTGTGTGGAATTAGTGTTATTTCCAGACTGAAGGAAAGTTAGGGGGCTTGAACCATGCAATGGGATCATGTAGCCCCCACCACCGTACTATCTGACAGCCCCAAAGGTGATTTCAGGAGAACCAGATTCTGGTGTCTTGTGTGTTCATTGAAGAAGGCAAAATAGAACCCTTTGCTCTGATTGGCTACATGTAATTCAGGGCTGTCTCTGTACTGGGGGAGGCGTGTCCTCCCCAATCCCCACTAAACATACACAGCCATATATGTGTGATGATTTTCCTCTACCGGCAGTATGTGATCTTGCTGACACTCCTGGTCGGATCCATAGCCTAAATATTTACAGAACATAAATCTTCTGGGAGACAAAATGCACACACACATACACACACACACATTTTTCTCTGGTCACACTGGGTAATTTCGTTGCTCCCGAAAGGGCTGATTTTGGGGTGCAAGGTTGACCTTTCTCTTTTATTTTTTGACTAAGCGCGAAGCAGATTCCTACGTGGGATAAACAGCCCCCCCCCAACCCCCACCCCATCTTATTTTCAATTTATCCTGTAAAACCTTTTCATGTTCCTGTTAAACCTTTTATTCCTCACACCCCAATGAAACGCTTCTGTAGCGACCAGATAAATAGGAATCCCTGAATCCGGAGGTTTGTTCGTCATGGTGTAGATTCCAAGAGCGGGATCTAGAAATAGCTCCAGTGAGGGTGATGTTTCAAGCCCCAGGGCTGCTCACTCGTAGGAGGCTTTGGTGATCTGTGCCTTTTGCATATTTTGTTCTGCATTCCTTTTCTATTTTTTTTGCAAAAAAATTACACGTTTTCCATTGCAAACATAGCATGGGAAAAAAACACAGATTTTTGTTCTGTAGTGTGTTGTAGGAGGCTATGCCTATTATTTTGCTACTGTATGACATTACAGTTTTAATTAAATTGAATGCAATTTATTCTTAAGAAAACTTTTAATTAAACGCCATGTGGACAGATTGTTGAGTGGTAGCCCCCGTTATTTTCCCTGAGGGAGATTGGAGGCATAATTAAGAATATGAACTGTAGTGACACACAGAGATTTAATGGAAAGTTGTAATGCAAATCTGCCATGTATTAAAGCCATTTATCTGACAGTTTGGGAGAAGTTTCTGGAGCGATGCCTGGATGAGATGCTGCAGAGCCCACAGAGATGCTGGAGAGTCACAGATTAGCCCAGAGGAGAAGGGCCTTATGGGATTGGTCACCAGAGGGGTCAGGTGATCCCTGTGACCCAATAGCATGCCGGGAAGCTAAGAAATTCACAGGTACTCATCACCACAATTAATATAGATTTTTGTCATGCCAAGATACCCAATATTTACTGTATGGCTAGTAAGTGTTAGCAGTGGAAGGATTTTTTTTGTAGCTTTGAAGTAAGTGAAACATTAGATCTGTAAAGGGTTGTAAATGACTTTAACCCCACATTCTGAAGAATAACATGTGCTGTTCTCTTTGCTGGAGTTATTGCTCCACTCAAACAAATAATAAATAAACTAGTATAAAAAATACAAGTTAGCAGCAGAAAAACTAAAAGGCACAAGAAAAGTAATTTCTGTGTTTGTGTTTAGCTACCAGGCCTGAAAGAGCTTCAGAAGACACAACACAGACACGTGAAGAATGGCTGAGTGCCCGATCGAAATAGCTCCGAAACAGTCAAGAAATCATAAAAGTATACAAAAGGCGATGGGACAGCCAGCAGGAAGAAGGGAGAGGAGAAGAGGAAAAACAGGATGCCGATGAAAGGCCAACAGCCAGCGTTCATGTGAACAAATCCTCATCCAAGGAGCGGTACAGGAACTTGAAAGCAATTATCTGGCATCTCATTTCCGCCGCACCGCTGGCGTCGTTTCGTCTTTGTTTTTGTTTTCGTCAAGGACATATTAATTATTTTAGATTAGACCGATTCTCGCACCATAAGAAAGGATCCACTGCCTTTCTGCTGGATTGCAGGTCTTGTGATGTTCTTCCTGCTTCTAAGAGTACAGAAGTAGCCATGCACAGGCCCGATGAAAGCCGTTTTGACGTGGGGCAGGTTCATTATGTTTCAGACAGAGGTGGCGGAATGTTCCCTGAGTGCCGGAATTTTGGTGGAGGATTCCACATGTTGGCATGGTAACTCAGTCTTCACCGTGAGGCCACGGCACCAACCTTCCCAGCAAGGCATCACCGGCACACACCAATGGCACGTAGGCCCGCAGTGTTAAATCAGAAGCACTGGCATTGAAACTGAAGCTTTGTTGGGAAAAGCTTTTCTTCAGTCCAGCCGGCCAGGGACTGGCGATGTGATCGAAACCAGTGGCACGTCTATAGAATGGTCTTCAGTGGTCCATCTCTGCATATCAAACAATGCACACAAAAGCCCCTCGCACTCCTCAAAGATGAATGTTTTTCTGCTTGATTTAAAGATTTTGGGAACCAACTGTGTTTCTAAGACAGACGTGAGGATTTGGCATCACAACATAACTGAGGGAGATGCTGCTACGTTCCCAAGAACGTAGTTCTTGTACGATTACCTTGTTAAAGCAGCTTGCTTTTCTTATTTTACCACCTTACGCATGACAGTTATCGGTTTAACAGTGAAACCCTGTTACGGGCCTAATCATTTGTCACACGCTCAGTTCACACCACACGAAACCTCACTCCAGGCATCGGGCTGAAGCCGACAGAGCGACGGGCCGCCCACATTTTCTTGCTGTGTACCAGCACCGAGAAAACGCACCAACCGCAAGTGCACTGAGAACCAAACCAATTGCGCTTCTCAGGTAATGAACAGCTTTAAGAGGAAATGAATCCTCTCTCCTGCTCAGAACCCTTCCCATCTCTGTGTCCTTGAAGCCAAAATTGGTAACACTCCTCTAAAGAGAAGTAAACAAACACTTTGAACCTCAGAGGGCTTGTTGGCTGCCAGAGTAATGATTTCCTTTGAATGCAGTCTCTCACAGGTCTTGTCTACCTGGATCATTGAAGCCAAATATTGAAAGGCAACAATGGGAAGAGGGTGAGGTCGTGATTCCAGTTTGGGCTTTTGATTTGATTTCCTCGCCACCTTCCCCACCAATTCAGGTTTTTACTGACTGCCCCGAGTGTTTGCAGACCAGGCTTGGGCACAGACGAGTGAGCGCGGCGGGCGCACGCGAGGTGGCCTTGAAGCAAGTCCACATTTCTGACTGGCTCCCAGACTTCTGCGGGCCCAGCGCCGTCCAATCAGGCAGCGGGGTTCAGTCTCTAGACTCTGGAGTACAGACGGCCCATTGTCTTGTGTGAGCTGGCCTCAACTGAGCTCGGATCCCTAAATTCACAGCTGTTTACACACTCTGTATTAAGCCCCCCACCCCCCATGGTACCCTCACACACACACGCGTACTGGGACACAATGGAATTGTGTTGTGATATATATTGTTGACAAAAATACTTATTTTGGGATATAAATTGTGACCGAATGGAATTACAGTATGTTGTGGTGCGTTTTGGGACAGAATGTGACTGTTATGCTGTGATATGCATCAAGATGGTGGTGTGTGAAACTGAGGGGCCTGCATGCTCCCACAGGGCTATTGGTGGGGGGGGGACAAGTACCGATGACAGGTTACCATGGTTACAATGGCGGAAATCTGTCCATGACTTGGGAGTCTCTCCAATGGTCCAGCACTGCACAGTCCTCTCCAAAACCCAGGGTGCAAAACATCACGTTAATATCAATAACCATACTCTTAAATAAAGCATAACATCAAGCACATACAACTAAAAATTCAAAGTTAAAATCATTATCTGACCATCTCATCAATAATATTAACATCATTTTGATGTTTGAAACATTTTTAGCCTTTGATACCATGTAGTAGTAATAATTTTCAATATTATAGTGGATTGATACAGCCAGAAAAAAACTGATTTGACTGCTGAAAAATGAACAAGTGTGTAACAGAAGAAGCATGACTGGAAATCCTAATTTGTAAATTATTAATAATGTGTATTCTTTCAAAAATTATTTTAATGTTTTGTGTAAATTATAAGTAATTTTATGCAATATTACTGAATAAAACAGCACATAATTATCAGATATCACTGCTGTTTTTTAGGATACTTCTAATACCAATTACTACAACCTGAAATAATAATAATAATTATTATTATTATTATTGTTATTATTATTATTATTGCTTTTATTCTTATAGCTGGTTTTATTAATAACTGCTGGCTGAAATTCCAGAGTATTTTTTTTTAAGTAAAGCGATAAACAATTATATTTTATAAAGACCAAGTGGCATATTGTGCTTTAAATTTATTACAAAATAATATTATATAAAATACTCAATGGCTAATCTCTAAAGAATTATTTTGCTAAATTACTATTCATTTTATATTAATTTAAATACAGCATGGGAAAGATTATTGATTACTTAGAAATGTAATTTTCTTTTTAAAATTTCCCTTTAACTGGGAAGGTAATCGTGATTTAGACTCGAAATTACTAGGCTGTTCCTCGGACCCTTTCTTTGAAAGGTCTTGCATATGTGATGTTCTTCTCGTTACACTGAAATGAAAAACGGTTCGTATCTTTAGGGGGTCAATCTGATCCGAAATCAGTTGTTAAAGGCGGGCAGTAAAGCGCCGGCGACTCCGAGGCAGCTGGTGTCTGTGGGGTTTCGCTCCACACCCCGAGCAGAGCGGGCTCACTTCCTCCCGTCAAAGATGCGCTTCTGGAAGGACGTCCCGCACGCGCGCGCGCGCTAGCGGGGGGATCCCGCATTCCGGGCGGCTCGCGCTACCCTCCACCGCCGCCGCGCGCCAACCCCTGTGACAGGTCAAAAAGAAATACGTTCACCGCCATATGGTCCTCACACTTGTCGCACTTTTGCTTTGCAAAAAATTACATTTATGCAGGAAGCAATTAACCTCCCCCCAATTACGGTCTAATGGGATCTAAAAAAACAAATTCCGTGCTTTTAAAACATATGTTTTTTTTAAAAAAATATATCGTCTCAAATGTAGTTATTATCAGTGAGACTTGAAATAGTGTCTTTCACAACAATCGTTCCCCCTGAGTTCTAATTAGTCATTAAATAAAGTGGACTTTGATGACACGCGCCTACGGATTCTGCCGGACAGTGGCTGCGCACGTCCCCCAGCTTGGCGGTCCGCTCTAGGCTCACGTCTCGCCGATTTAATTGTTGCTCGGCTTACTGCTGCCACCTGCTGGACACATTTAGTAATGTGTGCCCTGGAGTCCGAGGTGGCCTCAGCACATCAGCAAGTCCTGGTCCGGCATATCGGCAGGACCCTCTTTGCTGCGCACACAGCCATATGGGAGATATAGGTAATTTTATTTAAATTCAGTAGATTGATGTGTTCCGTGGTCACTGTGGTAACTCGTTTTCCATTCGAATCGCGACCTTCGCCAGGCCATTTCCGACAGCGAGCAGATGTCTTTGAGGTAAGCAGATAGGGTTATCATAAGTACGGGTTTCCCGATACACGTCCTCTGTTTGGGAGCCCTGGCCGGGCGGTTTTTCAAATACGGCGGTTTATCTGGGTTTAGCACTGCAACCCGTTTGACTCAGTGTTGCAAGTTACAGTACAGTAACAAGTGAAGGAAATGGCATCAGGTTTCAATATACGGCAGCCACTCAGTATCATCACACAGCGTATGCAAGGCTCATCATGCACACGTTTACTTTAAAAATTAGCCGATATGCACGCTGCTCGTGAGTGGCGTCAGCTACCAGAAACCATTGGCGCTTTATTTTATTTTTGGTGTAAACAGTGAATCATGTCGTTTGCTTGAAATTTAACTTTAACTTAGTGTTCTGTGACTTGTTGAAAAACACTTGCATACACGTATATTGTGTCAATTGCGTGTAACTAGTTAACTGTGAGTTTACCGTATGTCTGGGTTTTCCTGGATGCGAAATTTCGTTTACAAAGTGATTACTTAAACGTATTAATATTCATGAGGCAAGCGCGACATGATTGGCCGGTGAATTTAAACTCATTAATATTCTGATCTCAGACATGTCCTCTTTTTTGTCTAACCAAATATGTTAACCCTTTGAACAGAAATCTTAATAAAAGTGGTTCCCATCAATGCATCAATCAAAGCAACCTGACCCCCCCACACACACACACACACACATTTCCCCATCTCATGTCATCACTGTGTCTTCACGTGGAGTTCACATGAGCCATTACTGTTCCACTCCACTGACATCACTTCATGATCGCCCACCTCTCCAGCTGAACATTGCCGGTATGAATTGCTTCTCATCGGCCTACTCAGACCCCGCCATCTCTAATGCCAGTGGCTCCTTCTTATTGCACATCATGTAATCTGATGTTACCTTCACAGAAATAATTATGCTGCGAAGAAAGAAGTTTTTTTTCTGGATCTCTAATCTGATCAGGTCGGGTTTGTGTGGGAGCTCTGGGGGAATGGAAACAAAGGTGTACCTCCTCGTGGCTGTGTTATCTGATTTGTTTAGGTCTCTATGCTCCTGAAAAGTGTTCGGTATGCAGAGACCCTGGCAGTGAGGCCAGGCCCACCCCTCCGTCTGGGCTCATACCCCGCACATCCCACTCAGCGGCCTACCTTCCCACCCTGACTGCACGTGTTCCACTGCATGTCGACAGCAGTGCATGTAAGTATGTGTGTGTCTGCAGGGAACATCTGCATCTGAAGGCCCAGGATAAGAGTCCCTTAATGTTTTTAAGCCATTTATGGTAGCTTTAACGCACCTGTGCTATGACTACTGGCCTCCATCTCATTTCTAAACCTGCACGCAACAAGCCTGGGTGTGGCCCCTTACTGTGTTTCTGTTTTATAGTTTGGTGACGGCCCCATACTGTTTCTGTCTTATTATTTGGTGACGGCCCCTTACTGTGTTTCTGTCTTATAGTTTGGTGACAAGGGATATTACTGGGGCGAGGATGCACGGCGGTGCCTTGTGTTTCCAGGAGAATCAGCGCCTCACATTGGCCAGCAGGGGAACGATGTATCTTACCTCCGTGTTGGGGGGGGGGGGGGGGGGGTGGGTGTGGGTTGGGGGGGGGGGGGGGGGGGGGGGGGTGTGGTGGTTCTCTGCTC
>JAABNY020000001.1:11015261-11026880 GCA_015164015.2 Brevimyrus niger
AAGGCAAGGCAAAGCAAAAGGGGGAAAAGAAAAACAAAAACCTATTGTTTTTGTGTGTGTGTGTGTGTATACAGAGCCCGCTGCTTAGGTCAGGTACTGTGCAACCCAAAGACTTTCGTACTTGTTTTGAAACGCACACTGTTTTCCTCCATCTCAATTAAAAATAATTGGTAGAAGACCGCATTCTGCAACAAAGCTATTGTCGCATTCATGCAAGATATTTACAATTGCATTTCCCCCCCCCCTCGCATTGTGCCTGTATTCTTTTCAAGGTCTAATCGCAGAGGCAAGAAGATTAAAGTGCTCTTTTCAAAGTATTTCTCCTTGCTTTTTCAGCAGGACAAAACAGCACAGTGATTTCCAAGGGTGCTTCATCTTCATTTACAAGTAAAAGGAAGTTCATCACAATAGATGACAAAACCCAAACCTTTAATTGCATGGATGTGCCACACGGCATTCATCCTCTACCCAAAACACACACACACACACACTTTTGTTTAATCAATTTCTTGTATTAAAGATTATTCCCGTGTCTTCCGGCTGCCAGGACTACAGAAAGTGCTGGAACAGTGAGAGCAAAGGGGCAGAGGGTGGACCAGAGGAACATCAAAGACAAGCACAACCACCCTTTGAGGCACCATCATTTGGCACTTCAAAGGACCGGCACCGCCTGGGGCGCCCCCAGGGTGCAACACGCTCACACAGGCCGGCAACCCACATAGGTCAACGAGCACCGGCCTAAAAAGTGATTGGTTCAGAGAGCCAACCAACACATTATAGTTGAGGTACAACTCCAATGATCTCAAAATGTCAGTATTGGATGATGTCTTTTTTTATTTTATGTTTTTTAAATGAACATGTCAGTTTTGTCAATACTGCTCGTCAATATTTAGGCTTCAATTAATATTCAAAGTTAGCAGCGCCAGAGTTAGACACATAACTACTAAAATAATGCAGCTGATTGCATTGGATTGTCAGCCATTTTGCACTGCGGAGGACGAAGGAATTTATAGGCTCATTCACCACTTAGAACTTTGTTATAGTCCCCCAAGCGTGCAGTACCTTGCTGAGGTCTCCGTGCTTGCATTATGTGATTCGGCGGTTACACACATTCATGACGTCACTAACATCCGTTTCACCACAGATTTGTGGAGCTAAAAGGTTAAGCCCATTGTATTGGTAATATTAGACAAATGTATCGGTCAAAATTCCCACACTGGCTCACCACTAGCCAATGCCGACAGGAGTTACTCATTCCACTCTCAGCCAGCACAGGCAAAGACCCAGATAGGACTTCACAATCATGCGGCAGAGCCTGCGATTCGAGTGCAAGCGACATGTGTATGAACAGCAGCTATAACACACAGCTCAGTGAACAGGGCAGGAAGCAAAACCACATCCGTTAGTCTACACCAGTGTCAGCTGTGGAAGTGTGGGGCTTTTCACATTGGGTTTTTTATTTTTAAACAGAAGTTGGTGCAGAAAAAAAAAAAAGATTGTTGGTCACTTCCACTGTTGCAAGACAGCAATGCAAAGGGTTACCGTGTTCGCATCTACTGCACATATGTGCGTGCACGCACGCACATACACACACACACACACGCAGACCTACAATAACACTTGAACCACCAGGCGGCAACAGCACATAAGCTGTACTGGACATACTCACCAGGGCAAAGTTATTGACCTGCACATACAGGACTTCAACCTCTGCCTCAGAAACTTCCACCCCAAGGCCCTTGTACTCATTGTAGGCTTCCAGGTAAGCCCTTAGCCACTGAGCCTGCAGCTCTCGCACGGGGTACTGACTGTAGTCCACCTCGCTGAGACCTGTCAAACACAAGAGTCTTAAAAGGGCATGATCACTTTAAAAAAAAAAAAATAATAATAATAAAATATATATATACTGATTATATCATCACTGGTACACAATCTGGTTTCACGTCAGAATAACCATCAAAACTGATGCCACAAATAATAAAAGGTAGTTAAAACATATATGCATAAATGAATCGCAGCAGCAGAACAGTTAACAGATGGGCCAAACATAAGCCAAACAGATGAAATCAAAAGGACACCTTCAGATTTGAAACAGAAAGTCCTAAAAACTTTTTCTTCAGGAAAAGGCCACAAAAAATGCAGACTGGGTAAGAGGATTCAGAGCCTCGGAAATGAGGAACAGAATGTTCCAGAGCAGCAGAACAGCTTTTCTAAGCTGACAAGTTCATTTGAGTGTGGTACAGTAACAAAACAAAAACTGAACAAGCAGGGGAATAGAAAAGGGGAGAAAATAAAATAAAATTAGTGGTACCACACCACAAGGTTAAAAAAAGGGAAAAGGGGGGGACCAAAATATGGGTAGGATTGTGTCAACATCTGACAGTGGCTCGTCCCAGGCCTCTCGCCAAGGCTGCCATACAAACAAGGCAGCGTTACAGGACTGGATGTAACGAATATGACATTTCCACATAGCATGGAGTAGGGAGCTATAACACAAGTAGGCAAACAGGCAGCAGAGTTAAAGGAAGGAGGCGGGGATCAGAGAACAAGACTTACCTGCAAACTCGTTGAAGTGGTTCCCGATATCATAGGCCTGGTAACTGTAGCCAGCGTATTCATAGTCAATGAACTTTACGTTACCTGGTGCGGACAAACAAATGAGAATCTTTTACACACTAGACAGGGGTGTGATCTTCAAAGCCCCAGAAATTAACTTTCATACTGTGTGTGCGAACTGAGTGTGATGCCTCTTCAATGACACTCTACTTGGCAGTTTCCAATTGGGGCAAGAGTTTGCATTTTGAGGGGAAGAGGAGCTGTGGGAAAAGGGTAATTACAGACAGGATATGGGCTACAGGCAAGTCACACACAGCATGCCGGACACAAAACGTCCTGAAAAGGAAAGGCGCCCACCCAGCCAGGGCTGAGGGCAAGGCCTTCAAGCAGAGGTGAAAGAAGGAAATAAGCAAGGTGCTTAACACACTTTGGGTGGCTTTACATTTAAGGTTATTACAGGGCGTACCTGTCAACTACAAACAGAACAGCAAGTCATGCTGAAATCCAAGTAGGCAAAGGCTACACTGGCAGTGCCAAGATGAAGCATGCAGAAAAGAGACAGACAGAGTAAACCAGACAGTGCCTTCTAGTGGAAAAATTAGGTCCAACACCAATTAGCAGAAGAAAGACTTTGCACTGTTAACGTGAAAAGGGTGTTTTCAAAATGCAAAGTCTTACCCCTCAGATTTGATTTGACATTTTTGAATTGAGGAAAAAAAAATTATTGGGGAAAAAAAAAAAATCTGCTGCGATTTATTTCTCTGGAGGACAGACTCTCCATCTCCCCCCCCCCCTTTATTTAAATAAATACTTTCCTTTTGCTCTTATCTGACATTTAAGTATGAGACCAGAGACCATATGTGCAATTTACTCTCTGCTCCCACAAAATACAAATCGTGCAGCTTAATCTGTGACTGTGTGTCTCTGGGTGTCAGTGCGAATTTGGGGCTGAATGTTGGCTTTGCAAGTTTGCCATGTTTGGTCTACAGAAGGAGACATGTGAGGTGGTTACCAGGCCGGGTGCGGTCCTAGCGGGACACAACAGAACACCTCCAGTCAGTGGCTATAGCCCTGTGCAGCAGATGAAGAGGTTTGGGCACACTCACATCTGACACAGAACACAAACAGCTTCACTGCAGAGACGCCGCGCATCTCCCTCCCCACCTCCCCGCACCCATCCCTCCCCTCACTATGGCCTCACACTTCCCGTCCCTTCAGCTTACGCCCCCAGTGGTGCTGCGTTCTTATTGGCCGAGAGGGCGCCCAATCGGCTCAGGTCACCTCCCGCATGAAAATGAGCAAAGGGCTTCCTGTTCAGGCTACACTGCCACAGGTTTCAGTTTTCTAAACCTAAGGGATTTACAAATTATTTGACTGCAGCTTTTATTGAGTCACCTGACTAGGAGCCAAAAGCAGCCTCAGCCGACAGAGCAAGCAAGGCCCTCGATTGTTGCACAACCGCATTGAGAAAACAGCAGTCAAAAACAAAAAGGGATTTAAACCAGCGCAAGTCTCATTCGAACTGGGCCTGGTCGGGTTTCTATCTGGCACTGAGCTGGGCGTAGCCGGTTAGATTGCGGCACGGAAATGGGGCGTGGCCGCTCAGAACCATCTCACCCTTCCAGCAGGCGGCGGTGTCACTCCTAGGAGAGAAAAACATCTGGACACAAGGAGCCATGAGTTCGATCCCTCCCCGCCCAACCCCCTGCAAAACTGACTGGATCTCCAAAACATCCCCCCCCCCATTTTCTCCAGTGCCCCAAAACAAAAAACAAGCCAAGGACCGTACCACATGGGTGTAAGAGTGACTTGCATTGTTCTGCAGAGAGCTATTAGTGGTCAAATGCATTATAAATTAAAAAAAAAACATATAAACATTCCCAAAGTGCCACAAATAATAATTTACAGCCACACAGAAATTCTGCCACTGCATTGCTGACAAGAAAAAGCCCTTTGGTGAAGCTTTTTAAGGAGGGTGTGGACTTTTTTGGCAAGATCTACGAATGACCAAGCCAGCATATCAGGCCAAACTGAACTGTGACTTTCCCTGTGCACCAACCATGAGCAGCGAATCTCAGCAACAAGACATCTGAGATAACCCTTCTCCCTTCACCTGCAACAGGCGGGGGCCCCCATCCCCTTTAACTCCCTCCCTCGCATCCATTTTTCATTTAATTGATTGGCCAAGGTTTTAAACTTGTTATACGTGACTTTTGGCAGGAGCAATTCAGTCTGCCCCAGGAAAGCAGACCCTTAATGTTACAAGAGCAGGTTCTTAAGCTGCTCCCCTCATTGACGTCAGGTTAGGGGCGAGTGTAACCATAGCAATGCATGAGTTCCCGGACACTGTAGTCTCTGTTCCCATAATGAAGAAAACAGGAAGCCCACAGCTAAGAGCAGGTGAAGGGTGAAAAAGCCATGTTTCTACTAAAACCTGTCCAGTCTTACCCTACAGGATGTTCCACCCCCTCACAACATCACATGCCAATCCGGGGCACCAGCTCTAACCCTTCAGCAGCAGACCCCGGGTGGCCCCGGTGACCTGGCCAAGCACGAGGCAGGTGCGGACAGGGGCAAGTCCCGCAGGTAGAGCCTCACCTGCGGCCTCGTTGTAGATGATGTTCTTACACAGCAGGTCATTGTGACAGAGAACCACAGGTGAGCCCAACACTGACAGGCTCTGTTGCATCCACACCATCTCTTCCTGGAGCTGCACAGCACTAGGAACCTCCTGTTTAAACCTGGCAGACATTAAAGAAAGCAGCTAAATAGAGCATACGGGTTTTACTGCAGGTCTTCTATGGAGCAACATTCTTCTTCAGATCAGGATGAAACGGAGAGGTCCTGTTTATGACAACATACCAGCAGATCTGTGCCCTCAATCACCGTACTGAATTCTAGGCAAAAACAAAAAAAAAAAAACCTTGTACCTCAGGTTCTTGGCTGGGTCATCAAAGTGAGTAGGCACCAAGGAGAAGTACTTTCCCATCTTCAGCCACAGGTCAGATTTAGGCACCCAGCCGTTGTGGGCATGGATGGCGTGATACTTGGCCATCTGCCTGGCTATCAACCTAAGGGAAGAGAACATCACCACGTCATCACACAGAGCTCATCAAGAGAGCATAGCAGTGCACTGCACTGTATGTGTGGTCCAGGTATACTCTACCTTGTGGAGACAAAATGTCCCCACAATGTGATGAATACAAGCTTTTTACCTTATGGGGACCATAAGGTCCTGGTCCCCATATGGGAAAACCATTTCATAAAAATCCATGACTGCAATGAAAAAACTAAAAATGCAAAAACTCTTGTATTTTGTTTGGTTACTTATGGTTAGGGCTGGGTAGGGGTTAAGGTTGTTATTGTTAGCATTAGCATTTTTCCCCACAGAAATTAATGAGCAGTCCCTAAAAAGATTATACATGTCTGTATGTGTGTGCAGCAAACCTCTTTGCGTCTCTTCAAAGCTTTACAGGATCAGAGCTACACGTGTCAACATGAGTGTAGCCGCAGGTTTTTTTTTTTTTTTTAATCCATGTGGCAATGAACGTGCGCTTATGAGAAGGCAGGCGTGTCTGTGCAGGCAGAGTTCTTGGAAAAAGTAACTCACGCTCTACATCAGAGATGCTGGGATATCTTATGGCGACTGACTGCTGCCACCAAGAACTGTGTCATACCGCTGGCTGACAGTTTTGCATTGTAAAGTATGCAAGCTGCACCCGGGCTGCCTTGGCCCTGCTTACCGGGCCGAAAGCATGACGAACCGGGTTGGCTGTGTCACCGCAATCTGATTAGTCGAAATGCACAGACGTACCAGAGATACACAGTCAATATGCATGGATTATTTGAAGGGAAAAGGGTATATTCTATATATTATTCATTATTAATAGTATTGGGTATCGCAATGTATTGATGCATTCCTGAAAACCTGGAACTTGAAAATTTACAACCACCTACTTGAAGTACAAAAGAACAGTGAAATGGAATTAATTCCTAATGCAAATTTACACAAGCAAATGCTAAATCTGCCAGCATTTGATGTTAACATTACACGGCGACCCTGTCAGATGTTAGTGGACATTAGCACATAGTGAAATATGATGCACATCGTGTGTAAAGTAAATAAGAGCATCCTTGGCTGTATGTGACTGTGGCTCTTCAAACCCGGCACCGCCTTTACCGAGTCGGCATACCTGAAGATGGGTGGGCTGCGGATGTGCTGGGGATCAAGGGCGGTGCCCTGCAGGAACTCGTAGCACAGGCCATTGTTGAAGGTGCAATAGAGACGAGGGGCGCAACGGTGGGCCTGCAGCACCCGGAAGCTCTTCACCTCGTTATCGCGGTCCACGAACAGCTCCGTCTTATTGCCATAAATGCGAACCAGGACTACGTCTTGCATGACTTCGCCCACATAGCAGCCAATCAGCTTGTTAGTGATTCCATCGGTGAAGGACTGAACAGGGAAGGAGAGAGCACAAAAAAATGCAAAAGAGTTTGCCATTAGTCCCACAGGTGGTGCAGAGCAGAAGCCTTCATATTTTCCTATTTACAGATGCTGCTAACCACTCCTTTAAGTCCTCAAACCACAGCAGATAGCTACATTGTAACCCATGGTGGATCGGAGTATTTTTATCGCCTTCATTTGCCTACTTTTACAAGAGAAGAGCAGCTAAATAAGTGTTCAGAGACAGGCTGAAACATGGCTGACCTGTTTATTGCAATGTGCCTGCCAGTCACATTCCCTATTGGCCATGACATTCTACCTCTACCATTTTCAAAAAAAAAAAAAAAAAAACCCTTTACTTTGTTTTGATGAAGGACATGTCCTTCCTTTTAAACTTGTTTAAAACCTGCCAGTGCATCTTGATCAATAGGGTTTTTCACAAAAACATCCCACATGAAGCTACATGGTGCCTCCCACTACATACATTCTTCAGCATATCGCTGGGATCAGCTGAAGATTTAACTCCACATCCAGCCACGTGATGAGAACTAAGAGAGTAGTGTATTAACCCCCCTCACTGGACAAGAATTTTACTGACAGATAACGGTACTTTTTTGAAATGGCAGGAATTCCAGCCCTAATCGCCATACAGAGCATGCTACTACGCTATGCAAAAATCAACTGTCAAGGAATGACATTCTGTGGGAGCCAAGAACGCACAAGATGTGCTGATTCTGCCCATTACTTTGACAGATGCGCCATAGAGCAGGAATCGGCTCTAGCAGCACACAGCGAAGGCACACGTGACTGGCACAGTCATGAGGCTCAAGGCCGCATTGGGAGGATATCAGAATGCTGGTGAGCCCAAGTCGGGCCCAAACCCACAGACACTATGGCAGCCAAACCTCAAGAGTAGCAGCGCCCAGGTCACGACACAGAAAAAGGCTTCGGACATCACCTTTAACAGGCTTGTGTTTAAATTCCCAGATTAACCACGTCATTGCCGAGCCCTCGGTAATACGAGCCATTGTCGTTTTCAGCGCGTCACTAAGCAGAATGCGAAGTGCCTTCACTCAGGTCATGTGATAAGTGCAAGGCTGTACTGCAGAGTGATACAAAGCTGTTACTTCCTAAAGTATACGGGCTCAGAGAATTTGGCTGGGAAGCATAGATCCACACGCTGCTTTGTCATTGGCAGCCCTGGGGACTGCATAACTCCTAACCACATGACAAAAATAAGCAGACTTTTTTTGTTGTCGTCTTGGACATTTGACTGCTCCTCGGGTCATGACACGGGTCAATGGGACTCTAAACAGAAATACTGACCCCCACGTTCAGGAAAGGGCATTTCAGGCATTCAGGTTAAACCTGTTGGGAGCTGCTATTGCTTTTCACCACTCCCACAGTGTTAAGTCCAGCTTACGCCTTCAATATCATACAAGTGCAGCACCGGGATAACACTATTACCAGATTAAAGCTGCGCTGGTAATCACTCTGCTCATTTTAAAAAAACTACAGTTGCAGGAAAAAATCTTGCCAACTAAGTAAAAATGCAAGATTAAATTTTGGTCTTAAATATGGTTTTATGTACTTTAACTCTCCAAGTGTTTGGCAAACTGAAGACAAACTAGTTGTACTCGGTTTAAACATACTCCCTCACAGTAAACACTTCCCTTATTTTACATCTGCAAACTCACTAGACACCAGCAAATTTCACAGGAGAAGCACCACAGCAGAACACGAAAGGAGGCCAAATTAACGGTCTTATTCAGTTAACTCCTCACCAATTATATTTAATGGCATGGACCTGACACCCCTATTGTGCAAGACCTGAATGAAAGACAAGCACGACGTCCCAACCCCTCCATGAATTACCACAATCGGCCCGTAAAGTGACCTCCAGCATAAATCACGACACAGCAACAGGCCGCAGTCACGCCGGTGCCTCATCTCCACAAACATACCTGCGACACTAAGATGCAAGCAGCTGTCACACAATCAGCGCATCTCCGACCTCAATTCACCCGGCATTCCCCTGCTACGACTTTAACAGAGTCATACAGGACCCCTAATGTTCGTTTTTAAAATGTGAAATTATATTAAACACGAGTTTGACACTTTTCGAGCTTTGCACCTGTTTAAAATGATAGTAGGATTACGACTAGGTGTACAGAATCATTATTATCCCCCGCGGGAGTGTCTCTCATAACCCCCCCCCCCTCCTCCCCATTTTGCCCTACTTCAATACTCAAGCGCTCCTTTAAAACTACATTATTATATATCATAAACATAATTTAAAACGTTTATGACAAACTACTGGCTTTAATTTTCGCATATAATGCAGAGAAAAGCCACTGAAGCGCTTTTTTCCGGTTCCCTTCTCGGGTTCTCGCCCACTGCGACGCATACGTGACTGGAGGGATGAGGTGGCGACATTTTTATGCGAAACGTCGTATCCCATACAGATAAGTGTACAGCGGATCGATAAAACATGCATTCAGTAAACAAACAGGGTGATTCATTCTAAAATACTAAGAGGAGGAAATTGACGCTCGTGCGTCGCGTATTCGACGGCCCCATCTTCGGTAACCAGGCAGCCGGATTAGTTGCGTCGATAAGGGCCTACTTTCCTCTTCCTTCAACTGACGCAGCCCCGAAAAAATGTACTCGACTCACAATGCCTTCCTCTAAAGCACGTAACCGCGAAACAGTTTCTGTCAGAACAAAACGTTCCGGCTCCTTTTTCACCTTTGGGAGCAGAGTAAGGGATGTGTGGAGGAGAATAATTAACGTTCACTACCTTCATTTTGACCTCTGACGGCTTCCAACTGGGTCTCAGTTCCTTGATCAGTTTCAGCGCCCCTGCGCTAAAATCCTGCTCGTCTACAGTGACATCTAATTTGGGGACAGCAGGAGCTCCTTCTGGTACGTGGATATAGTTAGCCATTGCTAGAAAGTCAAAAAACGATTGTTTTCTGCGAGAAAGAGTTGCTAACGATCACGACTGCGTTTCAATGAACCGGGAGTCCTGAGTAGAGCCGTTGATTACGCGCCTCTTACGAGTAGCAGCTACACCTCCTGGAAAATTCCACCCCTGTATAAAATACAGCCGCGGTGCATGCCGGTCCTCCGTGACTCACCGCATCAGGCGAGGCGTTGCCCGCCACGAAAAGAATGCGCATTTGTGACATCATTCTTCATTCTTATTTTTATTTTTTTATCCCCCCGCATCTACTTATTATTAAAGTTCAAGTATCCTAATTTTCAGTTTTGATATAGCTTTTGTCATTGTTTTTCGCATATTTTTCCCATAGGGAAACCATTTATCCTGAAACTACACACGATTAAGTCGCCAGTTTGTCTAAGGTCACCATTACACAGAGTACCAAAGGTTTGAGCAAACTTACTGTGAATTTTGTAGTGTGCATTGAATTTCTGATTTTTGTTTCCATTACAGATTTCCCTTGCAAATGCTTACTTCCAATAATGTCTAGATTCGTTTTAGGATTAAATTTAATAAAAACTCATACATATGAGTTGCTGTTGTTCGGTCGGTTGCATCCAGAGTCGGGACAATTAATTTTATTTCTTGGAGATATTTACTATACATTGTCCTAAGAAATGAATGGCAGTAACAGTACTTCAGAACTTTTCTTTCCGCGTTGCCTTGTTCCACAGCACTGTCCGTGTTTCCACACGGACCGGTACAGCGTGCCCCATTTCCGGTCGGCGCGCCATTGTTGTCCTCACCGAGCTTCCTGTCGGATTGGTGTAGTTCCTTATCACCCAATTTCGCCCCCCACACGAGTTGCATTTATTGTAGCTAGTGGCATATCGCTTTGTTGGGGGATTGAAGTTGTTCGACCCCGTTTCGGGGATACGGCTGTATCGGTTCAGCTTTATTTTCTTCCTCCTCTCGGGTTTGTAGAGCCTCGAAGGGTGGTGAGTTTACCTGGCGAGTTTGCGTTAAAATCAGTGACAGGCGCGTGTGTGAATTGTGGCGTCCTACTCGCAAACTAATCTATGATATTATAACATTTATAATGTTAATATAATCTAACACCATACAATCCAGTAGGCTGTATATTTCAATTAATCTAAGTTCTGTTTTTTATTTGCATTTGTTACATATCGTAGGCCACAGTCACCATCCATTTTTCACTCGTTTCTCGTTATTCGGCCCTGATCGTGTTTCTGGAGGATTATGGCTATGAGGCAGACTCCGCTTACATGTTCAGGACACACCCGACCAGTGGTGGATTTGGCGTTCAGCGGAATAACTCCTTATGGATATTTCCTGATAAGCGCTTGTAAAGGTATGCCACCATGACGTCGCAGTGGCCTTAATGAGCTAGTAACTGTTGTCACTTGTACACATTACTCCTACCTTCTCTGTTGTTTTTCCCTAGATGGCAAACCCATGTTGCGCCAGGGGGACACAGGGGACTGGATCGGGACGTTCCTGGGTCACAAGGGTGCTGTTTGGGGGGCCACTTTAAATAAGGAGGCCACGAAGGCAGCTACTGCAGCTGCAGATTTTACAGCGTGAGAATACAACTCCCTCCACCGTCCAAAACAAGCAAATTAAATTTGTATATCATATGTAAATTGTGTTACAC
>JAABNY020000001.1:11030625-11047133 GCA_015164015.2 Brevimyrus niger
CTTCAGTAGAGGGTAAATTGCCCTTAGACCAGCTAACAGACACTGTCACAGACTTCCTAAAGGATTTATTCTCAATATTTAACTGTGTAAGATTATCAAGAAGGCATTTTTGCTTAGATATATCAGTTTAGCACGGACAAGAACTTTCAATACCAGACTAGGAGATTACATGTTTATTATTGTCTATTTTGTCTACATGTCTATTTTGAAACCTTTGAAGAGATATTAATGTACATAATGCATTTCCTAGTTTCCCTTATAGTGCCGAAAGGGTGACGTTTGTGTTTGCTGGTAGCCTGGTCTTTTGCATGCATTACATTTTCAGCGTCTTTGAACAAAAAATAAATCACTTTTATTTCGTAGGATTAAGCATGAATATTACCGGATAAATATAATTTAAAAAGTTGTGCCTAAATTCGGAACTTATTTGGAAAAACCATATTGACAAATTCTCTTTACTACAGAGTACAATAAATGGAGAACAATGCAGAAATTGTTGACCTCTTTAAGATTACAGATGATGATTTTCATCTAAAGCAATGTTCAAGTGATTATCCAAGAGCGGAGATTGCCTGCATCCCTGAATCAGGTGGGTTAGGGGCCTAACTCAGGAACCCAATGGTGATATGTTTACTCTGTGAGCCACTGGATTTGAACCCCTGACTATTCAGACGTGGGCACTGACCCAAAACCCACTGAGTGAGATACTGCCCTTGAGCTAGGAAACAAAACCTGGCATCACAGAGACGGGAGGAGCGTGCAGGGCCTTTATATAGGCTTTTGGAATTTCAGCAGCTCTGGGAGAGTAATGAGCATGTAAGATGAGTCTTTTGGTTCTAACAATGGGGGAAACAAATAGAGAGGACAGTAAATGCAATTACGCTGCATTCCACTACACATGACTCAATGTTCACGCAACAAAGGGCTTTATTATTTAAATTGCAACATTCTGAATCTACAGTTCACAAAAGATTCCCTCAACAGGTATGGAAAGCAGGTATAGCAAGATATCAGAGAAGTTGTGCAAAATCTGGAAAATTAGTTTTCTTTATATGATTTCAATCCCAGTAAGTCACAGTTGAGTGACACTGGTATACAGTTACAATATGTGACTCTTTGGTGATCGGTCAGGGATTAGTTTGACTTCAGATGTTTAAAGAAAAAAGTTTATTTGGTCGGGAATTTTAGTCATTATAGCCAGAAATGAGTTTTGGAGGGGGAGACGTTCAACTTCTCCTATGAGAAGATCCACACAAAATGATGGTCAGATGTTCATTTTGAATAACATGACATTTTTATAAAAGTGATATAGTATATACTGTGTACACTGTATTGCCAAAAGTATTGGGGCACCTGCTTTTATACATACATGAACTTTAATGACATCCCCTTCTTAATACACAGGCTTTAATATGGAGTTGGCCTACCTTTTGCAGCTATAACAGCTTCAGCTCTTCTGGGAAGGTTGTCCACAAAGTTTAGGAGTGTGTTTATGGGAATCATTCTTCCAGGAGAGCATTTGTGAAGTCAGGCACTGATGTTGGATGTGAAGGCCTGGATCGCAGTCTCTGCTCTAATTCATCCCGAAGGTGTTCTATCAGGTCAGGGCTGTGTGCAGGCCAGTCAAGTTCCTCCACACCAGACTCACTCATCCATGTCCTTATGGACCTTGCTTTGTGCACTAGTGTGCAGTCATGGCCGTCCCCGAACTGTTCCCACTAAGTTGAGAGCATGAAATTGTCCAAAATGACTTGGAATGCTGCAGCATTAAGAGTTCCTTTCACTGGAACTAAGGGGCCAGGGCCAAGCCCAACCCCTGAAAAACAACCCCACACCATAAATCCCCCTTCCACCAAACTTTACACTTGGCACAATACAGTCAGGCAAGTACTGTTCTCCTGGCAACTGCCAAACCCAGACTCATCCATTGGATTGTCAGACAGAGAAGCGTGATTCATCACTACGGAGAACATGTCTCAACTGCTGAAGAGTCTAGTAGCGTTGTACTTTACGCCACTGCATCTGACGCTTTGCATTGCAGTTGGTGATGTAAGGCTTTGATGCAGCTGCTCGGCCACCCATTCCATGAAGTTCTCTACACACTGTTCTTGTTAATTTGAAGACCACATGAAGTTTGGAGGTCTTTATTTTTTTGCTTCACATTCACCCATCCAGTCCCCTGTGTCCCCCTGGTGCAACATGGGTTTGCCATCTGAGGAAAATGCTCTATATAAATCCATAGCATTTGACTTTGCAGACAGTTGGTGACTTCTGCACATTGTGCACCTCAGCATGTGTTGTTACCACTCTGTGATTTTACGGGGCCTGCCACTTCGCGGCTGAGTTGCTGCTGTTCCCAATTGTTTCCACTTTTTTTAATATAATACCACTAACAGTTGACCGTGGAATATTTTTAGTAGTGGGGCGGAAATTTCATGAATGGACTTATTGCACGGGCGTCATCCTATCACAGTACCACCCTTCACTGAGCTCCTGAGAGTGACCCATTCTTTCGCAAATGTTTGTAGAAGCAGTCTGCATGCCTAGGTGCTTGATTTTTTTATACATGTGGCTATGGAATTGATTAGAACACCTGAATTTGGTGATTTGTAGGGGTGCCCAAATACGCCTGGCAATATTAACATGTTTATGTGTAATTCTATGCCATATAAATTCTACTTCCTTACATCTAAATTCGAATCCTGTTTTCAACCACAAGCTAAACCGGAATTTCAGGGCCGTTCTCGATTCCATTCTGGCTGGTGCACAATCCTAGGCGGCAGATTGGTTGGCAGGACAAATTTAATAATTTTTCCCATTTATTTATTTTCCCCCCACATGCAATCATTAGAACACAGGATTGTCAGTGGCTGTAAAAAAGGTGTGGCTTGGAAATATGAACCGTTAGTCAGTGGTGAGCTGAGAAGAAGCAGATTGTTCTGTAAATGAGGCAGCTTGTCACCTTACTTCACCCTGCCCACCATCCCTTGTAAATATGAGAGTGAATATGTACCCCATCAGCATAGTGTGAATTTCGTATTTTATATGATCTTCCCAAGGAGAGGAATGCAGAGTGGTACCATTACTGGTCCCAGCACTGATCTGTAACCACAAATATGTGCAGTAGAGCCAAGATCTCTGAATGTAATGACAAGGAAACCTTGTACGAATGGGTCCAGGCAGGCAAATGTTTTTGAATGTTTAACCACAGTGAGTGGTTGCTAGTTCTGTTATGGTTACATAATGCAACTATAACTTATGATCTAGTCTTTGCCTTAAGCAGGAGCAAAATTAGCCTTTCTTAAATTATTAATAAACCACAGAACTGAGGGGTACATCCTGCCAAGGGTTTTCAGAATGGATGGTGACATCAGAAAGCAGGTCAACAAAGTTAAAGTGACAGCTGTGGATCTCTTGCTTCACAAATTGAAGAGGAAAGGTTAGAGTAAATTAGATTTTGATGTATTGTCCTTCTCCACCACTGTGGAGCAAGTACTTATTGATTTGGTCTGTGAAATCGGAGATTTCTGCGGAGGTCCACCCATGTCTTGAGAACCAGGATTTCTGCAAAAAGGGGAGTGGCATGATACAGGAATGTTTTCTGTGGATGAAAAACCAGATTTACATGAGCAAAGAAAGGTCATATTTGGACCATGATGTTGTTTCATAAAGGGAGAACAATAAGTGGCCATTTCAGAAACCTTATGTTACGATGCTGTTGCATAACATGTTACAAGTCCCTAGTGATATGAGTGTTATTCTGGGTCTGTATTCTGGCTCCAATTCTGTTTTTGTTGAGTCCTGAAAGACTGGTCAACTCTCCCCCATCCACATTTTTAAACAATCATGGAGATCCCAGGTTAGCATTAGAAATGAACTTGGGGGGGGAGTTCTCAAACATAAGATTGTAGACTTGGCCGGGGTAGAGGGTGGGGCAGTAGGCAACTCCAGATATTAAATAAGGCCAGTGCCTTTGGAAGCACACCAAGTCTCCCAGCACCATAGTTCATCTCCCCTCTGCAGCATCGTTAAGGAATCAGATGAGTCGTCTCACTTCTCCAAAGTTTTCACTTTTGCTATACGTGGACACAAAGTTCCCCATGATGCTCTACAAAACAGAGATTTGTCACACGTATGCTGGACATTTTAACAGTTCAAAAGCCGGTCCTCTCTGGGAATCTGGGGACATCCTGTTTGGTTTGCCACCCACCCCCGATCCCCCCGTTGCTCCTCCTGGGTGTCTGTGGTCCTATTAGCCCAGCCATCACCATGGTTAACCAAGGGGCTCTCCATTCTCCATAGACATGTCAGAAAACACCGGAACTGGTCTTTTTTCAACAGAGTCGTACAAGGGCCACTTTGGGCCGGTGCACTGCGTGCGGTTCAGCCCGGATGGCGAGCTGTACGCCAGCGGCTCTGAGGACGGCACCCTGCGACTCTGGCAGACCGCGGTGGGCAAGACCTACGGGCTCTGGAAGTGTGTCCTCCCAGGTGAGTCCCCGTATCTCGCGATTTGTTTGGTACATACCCGGCAACTTTACTGTGGGTGTAGACGGTAAACAGTGTGACGTTGGTGTGCGGGTGTTTGTGAGCATTACGTAGAGAAACTCAGGCCTGAGACAAATTGCTTGCGTTTTTATTCACGAGGGACAAACATGGGTTGGGTTTCTTAGACAAAAGTGTTTGGACAGAATGAGATGTACCATTTTTAGTTTGGCTGGGAATTTACCATCTCTCGTGGTTTCAAATCCGCAGAGGAGCTGGTCTCGGAGAACTCTGACACGCTGTACTGCCCCACCACTGAGATCAAGGCCTGACCCCCTGCCCCCCCTCAATCCCCACCCCCATCCCCATCACCCTGCCAGTCGCATGCCGAGGACAGAGAGGAGGTGGAGAGGAAAGCGTGTGAGCCAGGGGGGGGACAGAGGGAGGGCCCGGTGAAGAAAAGAAAGAAATTGCACCATCCTCAGAAAAATACGAGGCCGTTCCTCCTCGTCGGGGACAGAATTTGTGTTGAGCTCACCTGGGAGTCTGAGAACTGCTGTAAACACTACGTAGGTCACAGCGGCAACGCTCCACGACAGTCTGCACCACGACAGTCTGCACCGGAGGAAAGTAGTAAACCTGTGAGCGTAACGCTGACACAGCTGCCTACTTTTTTTTTTTTTTGGGTGAGGTCAAATCTGAATCTTTCTCCCACGATTGGTCTGTCCCCTGCACTCGATGGGGCCCGTCGCCTCTCGTCTTGTCATGAGTATTTGGAAAACTTATCCAGCCATAGAAGAGCTTTGTGACGTTTTTGTTTTATTGAGAAAGTTACTAGCAGATTTACTTAAATGGGCACAAAATGCAGGATTACTTTTGGTTCTTAGCTACCTTGCCCCCCCCCCTCTCCTTTAAAAATAAATAAAAAATAAAAATAGCCTATGTTGCCATTGCAGTTGGATTTGCTTCTTAAAATATTACCTGCATTCTTCTGTTCGTCTGAGTTTCGTTTCCACACAACCCCCATCCCCGCAAGTCTGACCATCACGTTCAGCCGAACTGGTGACTGGCGGAGCGCTGTGTCCGGTGTTTCCCAGAGCGCCGTGTGCCGTCTTTTCCGTGAGGTGTGCCTTTCCCAATTTTACTGGAATACCACTGAATAAAAATGTCAATGAATGTAGTTGGGTGTCATTCGTTAATGATGCATTTTTTTTTACCCTTGCTAGAAAACACTGAATGTTTTTTTTCCCCATGATGCTTGTGAATTAAGGGGGCTCAGAAAAAAACCAGGTCATACACACCTTATAATTTATTGCTGCAAGTCCATAATCCACCCCCCACACAAACACACGTGAACATTTCTTCACACAGCCAAACTTTGCCCCAACTTTCAGGCCTATAGCCCTTACATCCAATCCCACAGGTGTGAGACCTTCTAATTAGCTGCTGTTTAGATCAGTTTATTTTTTGTAAACCAGAACACCCGTGAAAGCTGAGCGAGAAAAGCCCTTTGGGGGTGTTTGACAATCTTGTTTTGCAGGTGTAGATTCATGTTGCTGTGGCTACCTTCCAACGAGCTGGTATGCACCTGTAAAAACTGTTATAATTCAAAATAAAATACTGAATAACCTGTAAGAATTGGAGGGGGAAGGGGAGTAACGGAGCTCTCCTGGGGCGACACCCACCCCCCGCATGCTTTCACCCAGGCTCACCACGGGTGCTCCGGTAAGCTGGTGTTAGTAGTAAGGCACTTTACTTTAGTCGTAAGTCACTAAACGAAGGGCAGCATAAGGGGTGCCGATCATCCGCAAAAGGGAAGAGGAAAGGAAAGAACCGAAAAGCCCTTCTCTTCTTAAAGCACAGAGGTGAAGCTGTGTGAACATCACCCCCACCCACGTCATGCGAATTCCGCCCCTGGGAGGGGCAGGTGAGCGGAGGGGGGGCGTCTGGAGGTCAGGCTCTCGCCACTCAGTAGTTGGTCCTGAGCCTCTTGTTCTCCTCTTTGAGACGTTCGATCTCCTCCACCAGCGAGTCGGTCACTGAGTATCTCTCGATCAGGCCATGGATCTCGTTCTGAAAGTCAGAATCATCCCCCCCAACGCTGATCAGTGGTGGTAGCTACCCCTGGGAGGCAGGCGGGGGGGGGGGGGCTGGTTTACTCACCAGCTGGATGTAGAACTGTCTGATCATCTCCACCTGCAGGTTCACAATGTCCCTGTGACAGGCGTCCCTGCAATGTGGGGAGGGCAGGGCGTGAGTTCATCTACACCAGTGGTTCTCAATCCTGTTCCTGGTGCCCCACCTGCCAGAATGTGTTCTTTCCAACCCTACCTTAATGAGGCTCAGATGGTCCTTAATAGGCTAAAGCCAGTTTCAGACTGAACGTGGCAAGCACTATGCTGCGCTCCGTGCCGCTCGCAGAGCTTGTGCGAGCTCTGTGCTCAAAGATGAACTTTGTTGAACTTTGAGCGCTGTGATGCATTGTTGCACGATAAATAGAAACAAGGCATCAAAATAGAGGGAAAACTTATAGCTCTGGGAAATCAGACACGGACAATACATCACATAAGCGTAGAATCTTTTCGAATGTGAAATATACATCGTTGCTACCGACCGCAAGCTGAAATGACAGGAGTTTTGAAAACCACGACTACTTTTTGCTCAGAAGCCCCGCGCGAGCCCGGCGCGTTGAGCGGACACCTCGTTCGGTCTGTAACCAGCTTTAACCTGTTAAGGTAGGGTTGGAACGAAAACATTCTGGCAGGGGGGGGCGCTAGGAACAGGATTGAGAACCACTGATCTACACGGATGTATGGCAGGTGACTGGGGGGGTGGAGACTCACCTGAAGTCCTCCAGAGCCTCGTGAATCATATTGCGGATGAAATGCACCTGCAGGGCTGAGAGCGGAGCCCCGCCTCCCTCGTCAGCAACGCTCTCCGCGATTCGCTCCGTGAGAGAGGAGGCCACGGCCTCCACGCCTGCCACACACACACACACACACACACACACACCACGTCACAGGGTCTGATGCCTTCCCCCCCTTCCCTTAAATCCTCACTGTGCTCCAAACGAAAACACTTTCACACTATACTAGGGAGTGCCTCAAGTAATAATGCTTCAGGCAAATTTCCAGGCAGCCTCTGGTGTGCATGTGGGCCGGGGGTGGGTTCCCCAGAGGGAGGCTCACCTGGCGGCTTGCGTGCGGCGGGAGGGGCGGCCCCGTTGACAGGCGTGTCGAAGCGGAGCGGGGCCACGCCGTCCCTCCCACTCCTTAGGGCGGCCTCTGGATTTCGTGCCGGGGGCCCCGTGCTGCCAGGCACAGCCTGCGAGTCGAGATCCAATGTCAGGCCGGCACTCAGGTCTTTATCCCCCTGCAAAAAAAATAAAAAATTAAATGGCCCTAACCAAAAATTTAGGCCAATGCACGATAATCCTTCTCATTCAGACAGGTTATATAGCAGCGCTGTTCCAGTTTATGAAGTCAAAGTCCCACAGGTTTCATTATTATCACTAACAACCAGAAGAGACACTTAAGTTCAGCCTATTACTTGAACTGGGCGGCTCAGTGACCGGGTGCAACTAAAAACAATCCGAAGGGCCACGGCTATTCAGTGGGGTAACTCAATAGCCCCGTTTGGGAAGAGGCATCACAATAGGCACCTGACTGGAGGCTGAAACGTCAGGGCTAAGGTTCTGCCTACTCAAAGTCACTCTGCAGCTCTGCCAATGGCCACCACTGGCATGTTTAAATCCCCAGCCTGCCGGACTCAATGGCCCGCCCCCTTAGGGCTGAATGTAAAAAGGCATCGCTGATGTTCCCCACTGACCGTTTGAGATTCCTTTATCTGCGGTAGTGCCAGCGGTGAGGTTTCCTCCTCCCTGATTGGAGGAGGGGTCTGGAACACGGAACTGGGCCCGATGCTCCCTGGAGTGCCCAGGGGGATCCTGCGGGGGTCAGTGGTTCTGGTGTACTGTGACAGGAAGTCCAACTCTGCGCACACACACAAAAGCAGGAAATGCGTTCACATTATTACAGATAGTAGCAATAGAGGCCCACCCTAATTTCCATCGGAGGATCAAAGTAACTGCGCTCTCTCACTCTCCCTCAACATTATATACACACCATCTTTCTTCTTTCCACTTGAAGGGTCTACACTCAGCCTGAGGGCCTTGTAGTCTGGAAATTAAGCATTAAGGGGTCAGAACCAGGAGAAAAGAAACTGTAGGAACAAAGACAGAGTAAAAAGGAGGACGGCGTCTTCATGCGAGAGCAGAGAGGAGCAGACGGCCGACCTCACCCTCTCGCACTGGCGAGAAGATGTCCAGGCTGTTGCGACCGACGCTGTTAAACCTGTCCATGCTGGGGAGCCGGTCCCCGCCTTGCTGGCCCTCGTCTTCCTTGCGGAGCATGACGTCCATGGCGCCACCTGCAGGAAGAGGCGGCACACATCAAGCCGTAAGTCACCTCCCAAATGGGCAGGTTACCGGAGACTGATTATAAACACGAATAGAAAGCCAGCATGGAGCATTACAGCAACCCACACGCTGAAAAACGAGACGATCTACATCAGTACGTGCAAGTGCTGACTGATGCATGCTGGGATAGGTGAGTCACTGACTGCAGGAGTACGTGATTACCCACAACAAGGCAGGCAAATCACAGGGCCGGCTCTATTACTAAATAAATCTAAATAACTCATGATTCATGTGGCCTAAAGGGAACTTTTTCAAAAGGAGTGATGATGGACTAA
This sequence comes from Brevimyrus niger, assembly GCA_015164015.2. Taxonomy (NCBI): domain Eukaryota; kingdom Metazoa; phylum Chordata; class Actinopteri; order Osteoglossiformes; family Mormyridae; genus Brevimyrus; species Brevimyrus niger. The sequence continues at coordinate 11,039,863 of JAABNY020000001.1, forward strand.
TGCGGTGTTTTCAAATCCGGTCTTCAGGGATCCACAGACGGTGCACATTTTTGCTCCCTCTGAACTCCCTGCCAGACAGTTTATGGGACCCCAAGGTTCAGATTGGGAAACACTAGACTAGAGAATGGGATGGACGTATGATACAGATTACAGTGTATGAAGCATATCTATTTGGCGTTAGACCTGCTTTCTCTGTCGTGTGCTGATCAGACACAGCTTGGAGGCCATGTTGGGTCACTGTGGATGTGGGGAATGTCGATGCTGCACTACAGGGGCTGGGGACAGGCAAGGGATCCGGTGCAGCAGGATCCTCCAGTTTTACTGACGTCCTCTTGCTGGGTACAGTGGCGGACGTCTTACTGGATCCCATTTTGCTCGACTGTGGAGAAAGAGATTCAGATGAGACACCAGCCTTTCGTTTCTCTTAAAAACCAGTGACTTTAGCCCAGGAGGAAGATTTGGTTTCATGTTTACAGAGAGGATGAGAAGCTCCCACTGTCAACGTTAGAGGTAGACACACTCAAACTTTGGTCATGTGACGCGCACAACAGGCTGGGAGAGTATAGGTGAACAGCACCTCTATGTGGAGGAAATGAAGAAATGCCTGGGCCAGGGACTATGAGAAAACTGGCGAACCATTTGGTGATAAGATGCTCAAAAATAAATGAAAGACCAACACAGTGTCTGCGCAGGCTGGCTTGACCAGCTCAGGCTACCAAAGCAGCTTCAGGACACACTGCCATGGGTTACACAAGAGCCTGTATTAGCAAGATACCGTTCTTACATGGCAGTTCTCACACAGCCTCGGGGAGACCTGAGCTAGAGGCATTTCTCCAGAATCTCCTATAATTCATCAGCTGGCTAGAAAAGCTCACTAGAAAGACCAGGAAGTGACCATTCATACCTTGTGAAAGATTTCAGTCCCATTAGAATGGCAATATTTTGGCACAGGATAAACACTCATAGCTGCTGTTTATTAAGTGGCATTATCTTACTAAGGAACTGAATGGGCAGTAACTATGCCAGGAAGGCATCCAGGTACCATAATGGACCAAACAAAATGACCCTTAAGTGAATGTCTCACAAGTTCATACAACTTCTTTTCATCTGCTTACTACTCTTTGTTCATTGCACCACTTCACTAGCCAAAAGTGCACTGAAACCCTAACCTCAGCATCCCCTTCCTGTTAAGTTCATAGGTACTACAGCTCACTGAATCCGTATGGTCATGCCTAGCTAATGGCATCTTTTTATCAGATTTACATGCTAGCAATATCTTGATCACCGTTAATGATAATTTAGCAGCAAAAAGTGGTCATCATCACTGAAGACACTGCCAAACATGCCCTAACACTCAATCCCTCGGCAATGTCATGGAGATTCCTTCAAAGCAAGGGCTCCAAAGAAATGGGCAACCAACAGCCTAGCAGGAAATTGTGGAGATCAAAGCTTTATGAAGCCAATGCACCAGGAAATTCCAGAGAATACCGATCACCCTTAGGGTCATGAATGCATTGGCTTCATAACACGAAGGCCACAAGATCTTAAAATAAAGCCTTGATCTCCACAATAATTCCCTGCTTCGTTTATATGGCAAGCTGTAGCTGGGAAGGTCAACAGACAACCGTAGCAGATAACACTGGACCAGAACTCAGCATTATCTGCCTACCATTGTCTGCCTACCTTATGCTAGAGTTCAGCTGACCCTGGAGCCCCAGAAGTTCGTACCTCTCTTTTGCCATCTTCTGAGTAGATTTTGCTTGCACAGTGTGTTTGGCCATGTTTATGTAAAATACTTTGGGGTAGGTGTATTGGGAAGGGTGCTTTTTAGAACAAAAGTTTACAGGTTTCCTTTCATTTCCTTTAATTTCTGTCAAAATGATGCTTCATAAACCATTTGCTGTATTTTTGACCTCACTAGATGGTGCTCTTTGGCTTTTTTGAACAAAGTCTACCATCTAGTGGGGTTCATGAAGTGTCATTTTGTCCATTATTAGTAGGCGGTCCTACCTTGGTATGACGTGAGTGGATGTGCTGGAAGCTGAGGCAGGTGACAGAGGTCTTATGCGCGATGGCCATGTTCACGGGCGCACTGAGGTTCCGGAGGTCATACAGATACACCTTTCCCTGAGTGGAGCCCACAGCAAGCCCCGCTCCATCCGGCGTGAAGTCAATGGCCGTCAAAGGGGACTCTGCCCGCATGCTTCGCAAAACCCTGCAGGCATACCAAGTCATGTGACTGTAGGCAGCCAGATACAGAACGCACCCAGTCCTCTACTTCCATAAATAGGAAGTAGGGCCAAAATCACCCAAACACATGGAAAATGGACCTTTCTTCTTCCTGCCTTTGATGTCTGTATTCGGTGAGCTTTTCCAGCCCTTTTAAAAAATTACAGTATGAAGAGGATCTGCTGAATTCTACACTTACAGTATATCCATCAAGCTCATGCTCACCACTACTTCAGCTCGTGCTGATTAACTTCCACACACTAAGACACCCAAGAACCAGGAACAAAGACCCCCAGCCTTACATCTTGCTGGAGGTGTCGTAACAGATGATTTTCTTGTCCAGGCCCACAGTGACAAAGAGGAGGTCGCTAGTGGGTGAGAAGGCAAGCCCGGAGGCAGGGGCCTTGTGTTTCTCCGGGAATGAGTGCAGCTCCTTCTGCGTGTTGGCATCCCACAACACAACCACACCACTGTCCGACACAGTGCCCAAGAGTGACCGCTTCACAAACGAGTACTTCAGGTCATGGATGGGCTGCAGAGAGACATTTACAAGCCCTCATTTCAGGTAGCTGACTTAGGGCTCTGAAGATCGGGCCATGAAGTATTTCTAGGTGTTCAACTAGAGGTTAGGAATGATCTACGCTCCTGCTCTACCGGAGTCTGCTTATGATGGATTTGGGGTAGATGCCCTCATGGAGTTTGACAGAGGTCAGGTTCTTCTGGCTGAGGATGGAGGCGTGGAGAATTCTCACCTGTATAGCGCCATGACCAAAGGGTTTGCTGGACAGGTTGGTAGTGATGCTGTGCAAGACGATATCGCCACTGGTGGATCCAGAGGCTATGTAGTTGTCGTTGCCATTGAAGGACACACAGGTCACTTCTTCTTTGTGATCCTGGAAAGGGGCACGTTGCGACAATTTGACACAAAAGGAAGTGAATCTTCACCACAGGTACCCAAACCTTTCACTCCACAACCCCCAAGACAACAGTGCCAGAGACTCGCAATCGCCACTAGGTTTTTAAATAACAAAACCTAACAGATGCTCATTTGCACATTAAAAATAAATTTAACAACAAATTTATTTTTGTATAGCGCATTATCACAACAAAGTGCTTTACAGCGTCCCCATCCAAAGCCCACAGTGAGTAAGTCTTAGGCAACAGTGGCAAGAAAAAACTCCCTAGAAGGATTTATATGAAATATAAATCCCGTATATCTTGTGTTCACTACTACCGAGTATGGTCAGGATCTATACAAACACCCCTTAGCTCTAGTTATTATTTGGCCCAGTCTGATTTTCCTGGCCTTAAAAGCCACGTGGAGTCTAACTTGCAGAGGCTCTTTCTGCCTTGCTCCAGACGAACATACACTCAGATGATGTCGTCTCAAATGACTCAGCATGTTGCATGTGTTTCCAGTAACATACGAGTTTGGTACAACAGAGCCAACAGACAGCTTTGATCTTTGACTCTCTCCAGTGTTGGTGTAATTTATTGGAAAACCAAAATGTTCCTGAACTACTGATTTAAGTGATGTGGGAGGGTCACTGAGCTCTCCAGTACTATGCAACTAACTCAAAGCCGAAGTTAGCATAATGTTTTCCATGTTTAACATCTACTTGTGAACTTAGGTTTCACAAAAATGATGCAACTAAATGGCGCCCAACAAATACATGCACCTTTACAGTCCTTGTCTTTACTTTAATCGAAGATCTGAAATGCTTTTCAGCAACAGCGATTAAAAATTCACAATAAGTTTCAATATTTGTCTTCCAATTCAATAAAATATTGACTAGAGGGGTTTTCGCCCATTCCCACCACCATTTTTATTTACGTATTCTGGAAATTATCTTGTGACGCCCCACCAGTGTCCCCCAGTTTGAGAACTACTGTATTATACAACTGGATAACACAATGCTGTGCCATTTGGTGCTGTTAACAGACTTTCTCCTTCAGACACGTGACTAAGAACCATTTTCTATTATACACAAAACTCAAGCCTATTACAGTGCTTCTAAATACACAGTTTAATAAGTGAACTATCCAATGTATCTTGCTGATAATAGTTTGTGGTAATAACTTGAAATGGAATTTGCCTGTGTGGATTTACACAGTTAAATTTCAATTAAATCAGTTAAATGATCAGATTGACCATTAGAATGCCAAGGTGGAGTGATTGGCAGCATTAAATGCAGACTGTCCATCAGAAGACCGTGTATCACTACCCTTGGGGGCACCATTTCTGAAGGTTCCGGAAAACATGCAGTAATATGGGTACCTGCAGGGAGCGGTACAACTTCTTGGTCTTCAGATCCCAAATGTTGACAGTGCAGTCCAGACCACCGCTCACAAGGAACTGGGAGGTGGAATTCAAGCTGATGCGGGTCTGCTTCCTCTGGGGAGCAGTAACCAGCCAAGATTAGCCACAGAGGGAGTGAACTAATGCACACTTTTAAGCCCCCCGCCCCACACCCAGCTGTATACTCACCCCCTCTCCAAGCTCGACCAGAGGGATAGGGGATGATTTCAAACTAGACAACACCAGCTTGTCCCCACTGCTGCTGGCAGTCACCAGATACCGATCTGCACTGGAAGTCATGGCAACTAACACAATCTTCCCACATCATTTTAACCAGACATGAACTGTTTTACTTGCATTTTCCAGTCATTTGCACATTTTGCCCTTGCACTAATTTAAGACATATTTGCATATCTGTTTTCTGAAAATTTGTGATTTCAATTATTTTTTTTGAGTCTTGTAATATTATTCTGCATTTCATTTTTGACAGTGAACAACAATCAATTCTGGTATCTTCATCAAAAGGCTCCTTAAGACCTATGACAAACCTCCACACCTTTGTTGTGCAAAGCAACACCGCTTGGAGCTCCCTCCACCACGTGAAAAATGTCCCTCCAGATGGTTCTCATTTGGTCCCCCAATTGTGCAATGACCTGCAGAACCATGTCCAGTATTCGGACTGCCTCTCCACCATCAAGAAACACCTGAAGATCCCTCTGTTCTATGGATTTCTCTACTAGCCGGATGGCTCTTTACATGGTCTGGATGTTATTATGTTGGCATCTGCTCACTGAATAGTTTTATTTGGTTCTTGCTTTATAGAAGTTGTCAAGTACTGTGGATGTTGCGATCTTTGAAAGCTCAGCCTAGTTTCACGTTGCCTAGTTGATTCCGTGACAGCATATATGTTTTCAATGTGCCATTTGTCTCACGTCGCTTTGGACAACAGTAAGACTGCACAATATATCTGTCCATCCGTCGTTATCGCGATGTGCGCGTGGACAATAATCATTTCGCTTCTGTCTGCATAGCTTTGCGACTGTTCACACAACCGGCGGCAACACCACAAATTTATCTGACACGTTCTACTGGTAGATGATAAATTCTTTTCGGCTATAGTTTATTCTGGGTAATTTAATCTCCTTTTATTTTATACATATCGCAGTATCACTTGCGGAAATTTAACATATCACGAGGAGATATTCCGATGTCCTATAGTGCAGCCCTAGCGTCTACTAACTGTGTAAATGTAAATATATGCAAATACTGGCAATAAAGCGTTTGTGGGTGACCTTTTCTGTTTTGTGTGATTAGGTCGTAAACCTACTCAGAAATCAGAAGACATGTAGTATAGAGCCAAAGGAAGGATACTGTTGCTGCTCCAACACACACGAGACACTGGATGTCGGGCACTGTGAGGGTTGAACTGCTCCAATACAGTCATGGAAGCGGAGTTCCAGACCTTCACGTCGTCACCCGACGACACAAGCCGTGTGACGTCCTCCATCAATAGGGCTGCTGAAATACCATCAGTCCTTATATATCGATGACAGCTCATTCGTACTTTCAAATCACTGTCACGTTTTATCCCCCCCAAGTGGACTAATATTAACCAGAAAACTAAAACAATATAACGATCGGCGATCCCTGTGATTGACAAATGACAGCTTTCAGGTATACCAGCACGAATCAACATGCAGGTGCTCCGCGATTACCTTTTTACTCTGCAATTCAACACCACTAAATAATATTACGTAAACAAAAAACAATAGATCATGCAAAAACAATTTACTCTGCAGACAAACAAGCAAACCAAAATCAGTTTTTGATATAATTGGTACAACCTTCTAAGTTAGTTACCCGAAGAACTTGTAGTCCAGACAAAATTATTGTATGGATAACAATCCAGTTGTCTAGATCCCAAATATTAGTCTAATAAACGGTGCAATTTGGCAAATATCATTAAACGTACCGTACCCGTGTGCATGTTATTTGTTTATTAGGTCAGATTCACTACCGGTACAGCTTGCTAGCTAACACAGCGTCGCAAAAATAGACCATACTTACCTGTTTTTCAGTATAGTCGGAATGATTCTTTGTCAAACTAAATAAATTATAGTGTACCTTTTTAATAATTTCCAGGCGTGCTTCGGTTGTCTTTATTAGGAACTTAATTACTGACCTACCGCTGCCACTCTCAATTCAGCACCAAAGTTTCCGACCCCAGCAAGAATTTCCGCGCCTGTTGATGGGAAGACCGTAAGTACGGCAAGCCAGAAGGGCCAAAGAAATTCCGCATAGAACTCCGCTTCATTCATAGTTAATAAAGCATAGTTACTTTTTAACATTTTTTGCGTTGTTATTGTTCGTTGTTAGGAGGCTGGGGAATGTCTTCGTGTTTAGTTTTGTGTTTTGGTTAAGGAGAGCAGAATTTATTTTATTAAAAAAAAACATAATATTAAGCCAGGTAATATACATATGGTGAAATGTTTAGAAAAATATCCATACATATCATCAATCTGCTCCTTCTATTCCTTCTACTTTTGTGTGAACCGGGGTAACGCGTAAGTTCAAATGTTTTAGTATAATATTGTTGTAAATATTTTAAGCAAATCATATATAGCCTAATGTTTTTTGTGTATATACAGGTGCTGGTCATAAAATTTGAATATCTTCAAAAAGTTGATTTATTTCACTAATTCCATTCAACAAGTGAAACTTGTATAATGTATACATTCATTCC
>JAABNY020000001.1:11048946-11060014 GCA_015164015.2 Brevimyrus niger
AATACATCTATATTTGAAACTTGTTATAAATATCCTCAATGTACAGTGTTTGTGTTGTAGGTCTCAGATGAGCGGACGCAGGAAGAGAATGGGGTGGGGTTTTCCTTGTTTTTATTTATTTTTTTAATGTGTGTGTTTTCATTTCAAATAAAAATAAACTTATATTGACCCCACACTGCCTATTCCACTTGTTGCTCTTTACATATCAATAGTTCTACATTGTGATTTCCTACCCTGTTTGAGCACTGGTTATCCAGATTTGGTGATCCTGAAAAGTTCCTATCCGGATCAGATCAATATCCAATCCAATATTGCTTTAAAAGGCTGGCTCAAAAGTAAGATGGATTACGTGATCACGGATCGCAAAAAAAAGGATTACTAAATCCAGATCAATTTTATCCGGATTAAACCTTTTGAAAAACCGGGCCCTGGAGTATATATCAGGGATATATACCTGTGGCCTGTACTACGAAACGGGGTTACTGGCTTATCGGAGTAGCTTGTCGGATTTAAGGTAGTCTTGGAAAAATGTATGTAAACTAATATTAAGCCCATTTAAACTGTGGTACCTTAAATCAGACAAGTTACCCCGATAAGCCAGTAACCCCTCATCATAGTACAGGCCAATGATGTGCATCAACATGCTTAACACCTGTAATTTCTGGGAAAGGTCCTCGGCATAGGGCAACATACTCAAATTTAATTAATCAACACCATATCTTACGATAAGTCGATGATACTATTTCTCATTTTGACTTTAAAGAATTGTACATCTAAATATTTCACCTGAGCAATGCAGGTTTAGTATATTTTTGTAGACCTTAAACAAACAAAAACCCAAACAATTACAAAAGGAAAAAAAGCATAAAGCTAAATGATTCCAAAGGTACGGAAACGCATTACTGCCACGACATAAAAAAATATATTCTCACTATCACGTTATAACGTGAAAACAACACGTTAAAACGTGAATCCGTATCACGTTATAACGTGAAAACCTATCCCGATAGGATTGAAAGTTAAATTGATCAGAGGCGATGTTATTCCAAAAAAGGCACTCCTGTCGCAGTATGCATGCCTGCCTCCACTGCTAACAGCGAAAGGAAATCTCTCTTTTGTACCTCGTGTAAATGATAGTTTCTGTGTATGTAAGCTCATAAAATGTATGCAACATCATACGATATTGTGTTTTGTTAAAGTACAGATATACAGCATAAAACTAATAAAATAAGTTGCAGATCTAAAAACGGGACGTTAGGCTGTCAAACACCTGTTAATCTCAATTGAAAAGTTCAAAACAACAGACGTGAACTTGGCAATGAAGCGCCTGTTACATTGAATTTGTAAGTGTGCATCAGATGCACGGTAACACTTCTTTTCACGAGAAAAATAAATGTCAATCTTTTTAAAACGTCTGGGTCTCGTTCTTATCTATGGCTAAAATAGTCTAAATAGTGTTGACACTTGTCTTCAAATATTTGAATTAAGAACTTGCTTTCATGCTGGTGTCAGTGCAAATACAATGAGTGTAACGTATCCTACAGAGATAGGTTTTCATGTTATAACGTGATACGGTTTCACGTTTTAACATGATGTTTTCACGTTATAACGTGATACGATTCCACGTTTTAACGTGATGTTTTCATGTTATAACATGATACGGTTTCACGTTTTAACGTGATGTTTTCACGTTATAACGTGATAGTTATGTTGTGGCAGTAATGCGCTTCCGTACAAAGGTGAGTATATTAATATATAATAAAAGTTAAAAATGGGCCTAAATCCTAGTATAACAAATTAGGTTGCTTAGACGGTAACTCAAACGGATTTTTCCACATTCTTTCTGGGAGTCCCCCCAACACTAACTGTGACCATCAGTGGAATCTGTGAAAAAAATGTCTGAAAGGTGCGCACGACTGATGTATGTATGAATGCGCTCTTGTCATGTTGTTATCAGATGGGAGCAACTTAGAGTTGTCGTGCATTTTATGGCAATAATACGTACTTGAATAACTTCGATAAACTGTTCATTTACACACAAAACAAAAAAATACAGTTTACTAATCGGATTAAGGGAGCTGGTAATATTTGAGAAACGCTTTCCTTCGGCGCTAATATTTCCCCGCACTTTCTACCAATGGCACGTTCTCCTTTGGCAAGTGAGCGTCCAATGGGATGTACCTTTGCTGTGGGGTCCAGTCTCCCCCTTTCTCACCACAGTCGGCTGCCATTGGTCCAAGGCTGTGAGCCTGTTTGACTGTAACAGTGAATTCGAAACCAGAATAAAAGGCTAACGCATTTACTTATATGTTTCACGGTGCGAAGAAGCGGAAGACACGTGTTTCAAGGGGAAAAAGAAAACGGTTTATTTGCTGCTAAAGATAAGTTTTCAGCTTGGTGGCTAGCTTTCCCTGGCTGTGTCCGTTGCGCTCCGTAGAAGAGGCGCCAGTTAGCCTGCTCGCTAGTTACTGCTGCGTTTCTTTTTTGTTGTTATTGGAGGGGAGCTCAGCGCCGAGTTGGTCTTTGGAAAGAGATCGGTAGATAATAGACATGTCAGAATTCCTGGAAGACCCATCGGTGCTCACTAAGGATAAGTTGAAGAACGAGCTGCTGGCAAACAACGTAGCTTTGCCGAGCGGCGAACACAAGAAAGATGTATATGTGCAGCTGTACCTGAAGAACCTGACCGCGCAGAACAAGAGGAATCCGGCTCCAGACGCCTTCTCCAGCGACGAGGACCTGCCTCCCCCCGTGGTATCTAATAAGAGCCGCTCGGGAAGGGTGAGCGCTGGCGCTTTTTACGCGGTTTAGTGTGTATTGGTGCCCACGTGTGCTTTGCTCAGGCGGGGGGCTTTGCCGCTTGTTTTTAGCTGGGTGTCCGAAACACGCCAGCTGCTGTTCTGCGTGCGGTAAATGTGCGCAAACGCGGATCTTTTGGTTGGATGCTAGCGCTAAGTAACGACATATTAAATGGTCATTTGCAAGCGCTGGGGAGGTGACACCAGCCGCGGAGAGCGCCTAATCTTGTGGCGCCGACGCGTAATCCTTACTTTGCTGTCCAGTATATCTTTTGCAGTTTTTCCAGTAAGCAGATTATTCGCGAGCGATTGTGCCCGTTTCCCCATCTTGGCGGTGATACGAGCTGGTTCTGACAAACGGCGATGATTTGACTGAATCATGCCGAAGGCTGTCAATTTCCCGCTTAAAATACTCCGCTGTCGCCGAAAACTTGCATATGGTCAAAACTGTCCTCGTGCACTCAGTGATTGATTTTTAAAAGTTATGCGGTGTTTTAGTGGTTGATTTGTGCGTGTATGCCACGGTTCACGCTACAGAGATGGTTATTTGAGGTTGCCGTTGAGTTTATCCGCCATCGCGGACCGTTTGCTTCGGATATAGCCGCGTTTCTTACGGAGGGATCTCTTCCGTGAGCTCGGCGAAGATAGAAAGAGTATCTTCGGACAGGGCTGTTGATCAAAATCCCCGGGAATTTCGGTTTATTTGCCCGGATCGGTCTTTGAATCAGGCACCCAAAAGTGCCGGTGAAAATATGGATGAAATCTGGCGCCCAGTCGGACTCCGCGTTGACCGATTTTATGATTGACGTTAGAATTAGGTTTTGAACCTCACGAATAAAATCTGAACAGTAAAATACTATTTTATTGATACCAACACTTGCCATTATGAACTATGTTCCGTTCACCTACTTGCAGTGTTAACGTTTTGAATTGGAACATTTAAATTCTGTATCCTTTTTTCCATGCCTTGCTAATTCCTTATAAATGCGTGATGAATCTGCGTAAATATTTAGGCTTTTGGAAGTTTAACTTTGTAAACACCATCATCAGACAGAGGGTTCGTATTTAAACAGAATTCTACAATGAACTAAGCTACTCCATTTCCACTAATAAGATGTTATGAATTTCATAGACAATTTCTCCTTGTAGCATTTTCTGTTTCTACTCCTGTAGTTTCATCAGTCTGTGTTGCATTGCTGCTGCTTGGTGACACTAACAGTGAAGGTATTCCAGGTGTTGAATGACTGTGCTGAGTTCCACCGTAGTGGAAGAGAGGGTGGGGCTTTACTAGTCCTTCACTCCTTCGTATATCAAGCTTTTTTTATACACATGTTGCTCTTACAAGCAGTTTAAAACCAGAAACATTGGTGAATATCAGTAAGAACCCTTCAGTGAACAGATATCACCCCATGTAGCCAGTGTTGGGATGAAAGGTGTTCGATCATGATGAGTGAGTTTCTGATGCAGCAGCCAGCCAGTGAATCCACTAGTTCGGTTACTGGCCAGTCATGGAAAGTTGCAGAGCAATTTAAACTTGTAAAGCGAGGTCAGCTTAGAGAGAGGATGCTTTCTGCTGTGTATCGCACTGATCATCTCTTGATTTTATGGTTCTTTAGCAGCATATATGTAAAGTGTAAGGCGTGCGGCCATTTGTGGGGCTAAGGGGTGTTCACATGCACTCCTGGTGTGCTGTTTTCACAGTAACCTCAGTTTCTTTATTGAGGAAATTCTTTCCCGGGAATGTGTCTGAACTGCCAGCTTTTTATTATTTTTTTGCTGTTTTTTCCCCTATGCTGAGTGAGCAGGTTGTGGTGGTTCTCAGTACTGTGGGAAACGGCCACCGGTAATGGGACTCCTGGAGCCCTTAGGGGTGTGTAGGTGACAGACGCTGTATGGGAGTCTGGCGATCACATCTAGTAGCCATTTGCCATTCATTCAGTGTGCTCAACTACTTAGAACCAGCCATGAAGTACCTCTCATTTGGCTGATCATAGGACTTCAGACTGATTTAATTTATTTTATTTTGTGATTGAATTCCCTGGGCAGTGAATGAATGTGGTTTTGGGACCTGTCTGCCACCATCATCGCAGACACTTTCTCATTAGTGCAGTAACTCAAAAAGTATTGAAAGGATCATTTACAAACTGGCAGACACTTTGTATGAAGAATCAAGCCCAGTCCAATGCTAATGTGAGGGGGCTAGAGAGAGATTGGGGGTGTGTGGGAGGAGTATGGATTAGATGGGGTGGGGGAGGGGCGGCAGGGCTGTCTGCAGAATACATTGTTTTTGTTCTGGCAGCATCAAATTCTATTCTTTCATTTTTTAGTTATCTTTCAAGAAGCACTGTTTGATTCATGAATGTTTCAGTGAGGTTAAATTATAATATTCCAAATAAGTGTGATAAAACTATTTTTAAATTTGACATGTATTTCATAGTAATTATCGATCAGTATTCAAAATTATATTTGTAATTAAATTACAAAGATTATTCAGCACCTTTACAGTTTATATTGCGTTTAGTGGCATTTTGATGTGAAGCTTTGGTGTTAAAACTATAAACTAGATTCTTTTGAGCCCTGTGTTGGACTGAAACGGACGGTTCTTTTCCAGACCTGTCATCTGTTTTAATGCTGCTTGTGTATTGGTTTTGCATTAGCTTCTGTATTTTCTTGTTCGTATTTGTGGTAGCCTTTGAGTTTCCTCTTCTTTGCACTCCATTTCTCTGGAACATTGAAATAATTGTGGTGGGACGGTTTGCAGTGTAACCAGAGCGGTGAGACAGGGCCAGCTGTTGCTTGACCGCGTTCGTGCAGTGGCTCACTGCCTGGGGCTCTGTGAGCAGCGGAGGTTAAAACCCTGGCGGTTCCTTAAACCACACGCGCCGCAGAGCCACTCTGGGGGGGGGGGGGGCAGGGAAGCCTGAAAATGCCAGACACTTGCTGTTGGGGGGGACTGGTGTGGGTCCGCTTGGCTTCTCAGCTGACAGTCCAGTGAGCTTCAGGGATGGGCTGTTTGTGAGGGTGCAGTTCATCTGGTCCCAGTGTAATGTGCTTGTACGGCGACTGGGGTGGGGATCTATCTCTCCCTGTCTGTAAGGCTTTGGAATGTACCACTGGTGATACGGCCTATTTTTTATTTTTTTAATTTTTTTTTCTTCCTGCTCTTAGCTTGGTTCAAACGGCAGGCTTAGGCCCGGAGCAGCGCCTGCCAAGATCAGCTCACACAGTCCCGTCTGGGGAGGGCTGCTGGAGCCCCAGCATCCTTGCATCTTTCTCTGTCGTGAAGGGACCGCGTGTGTTTGTGTTTAGTGCGATCTCTGCCGATTCTGGTGGTGGGATGTGCAATCAGTCTGTTTGCTTTAAGCTATGTGGCAGAGCAGGGGTGGGGGTTCCCCCTGGGGGCCAGCAGGTGGCCGCCGTATGTCTCGGATCACATGACAGAGACGGCAGAGCTGTCTGTCCCGGGGCAGCAGAGAAGCGCCACTTCCTGGGTGTCAGACTTGCTTTAGAAACTCATCCGTTATCAGGACACTGGGTTTAATCCACCTGTTATTTACAAGCATCCTGTGATGCACATTCGGAGTGGTTCACAAGCAGGTTCGGTCATTTCATTCCCAGCTGCAACGCCTTAAACAGTTTGCCAGGAGCTTCTGTCGCAAGGCTGAGAGTGGCTGGAGGTCAGGGTGTGATGTCAGGCTCTGTCCGCCGGCGTTCCGGGCACTGCTGCAGGAGCTGTGAGCGGAATGTGTGGCGGGTGGAACTCCGGGGATGCCTAGGGCATCTCCTTCTCTCCAATCATGACTCGCACACCTGCCTGCCTCCTGCTGTTGGCTGAACTCCAGCTCTCAACCGCTGGTATCTTCTCTCCAGAAAGCCACAAGGAAGACGGACAAACCCAGGCCAGAGGATGTAGATGCGACGGACCTCACCGACGAGGGCCTGAAATCCCAGCTGCTCAAATACGGCGTTAACCCTGGTCCCATTGTAGGTGAGTCCCACATGTGTCTGCATGTGCTCTTTAATTTAATTTCACTCCCCCTCTCTTGGTACCGGCCTAACGACTCTTCATGCTGGGTCGCTTAGGCCTGTGTGTTGTCACCCTTGGAACTGCATCTGGCTCATTCCTCAGTCCCCTTATGCTGTCGTTGGCTACCCCAACCGCCCCCTCCCCCACAGCCTCCACCCGCAAACTGTACGAGAAGAAGCTGCAGAAGCTGATAGACCAGGGCCCCCCCGAGGCCACGGCCCCTGTCGCAGTTCCATCAAAGCCAGACAGTAACCAGAACGGCAACACGGATTCCGACCAGTACAGCGATAAGGAGGAAGGTGGGGGGCGTAACCCTGCAAAACACATTCACTTGATAATATTATTAAAATATTATTATTCATTATGCTTGTCCTCCCTTTACCCAGAGGAGCAGGCGGCACCAAGCCTGGATCCAGAGCCCATCCCGGAACCGGTCCCCGTGGTAGAGAGGCCCGTGAGGAGCAGAGGGAAGAGCTCAGTCAGCTTGCGCAGTAACCGCCACGGAGCCAACAGGGTGGGTCCCTGTGTGTAGGAGGTCATGTGACAGCATGGCCCCAAAGGGCGAGGCCGCACATACCCGCCCGGGTGGAGCTGCTCCGTTCTCGCTTTATCGGCTTCACGTGAAGCGTGCGCTCATGTTTACCTGCGACCTCCCGCTACATGGAACCGAGAACGGCGTGTTGCGCGTACTGAGCCAGAAGGGTCCGGTGAATAGGAGCGGTGGTACAGCTTTGATGTAGCCTGTATGGTGTACGGGGCAGGGCATGTGGGTGGGATTGGTGATTTTCCTGACGTATCAGTTTTTATCCTCTCAGAAGGTTTTTTGGGTTCACTGTGCTTGGTAACCACGGTAGATGAAGACGGTTAAGTTTCAAGTTGTACCCTAAGCTAAAAATGAACATCATTTAAAATCCATTAAGCACCACTGTGCTTTTGGCGGGTGGGTCTGTGGGTAGCACTACCTGAAGGCCATGGGTTTGAATCCCACCCCAATGTGTGTATACATGGAATCGGCATGTTCTTCGCGTATTGCACAAGCTTCCTTTGGGTGGTTTGGCTTCCTCCAGTCATGCTTTGGCCCAGTCGGCATATTTGAGCATGGCCACTTGTGCGTGTACATCCACATATGTGAGTGTGCACTTGCGGCCTATGTGCGGCATTTTCCCGCTTTGTTCCCTGTGTTTGCTGGGATGAGCTCCAGCTTGGTTAATTATAAAGAGGCCAGGAGGGTCTGTATCGTCCTGGACTCCAGGTCTTCTGTTACAAAGGCGTATTCTGTGGGTGATCTGGAGGCTCTTTGTCCCACTGGCCTGCAGGGAGGAGGGCAAACACTAGAGTGATCCTCCATGCTGGCTTTTCCTCCAGCAGGCTCTCGTCCTGACCGTGGCTGTGGCAGCAAGCCATCTCATGTGCGTGAGAAATGGCTTTGTAATACGGGATAGACCTGTGTGCTTAGTGATGTGTGTGTGTGTGTCCTGTATGGTACTGTGGAGAGGGAGGAGGAGGGAGAGGGGCCAGAGGAAGAAGAGTGGTGGCCAGAAGAACAGCCCTCCCTTAATGTGAAGAGACACCCGCGGAAGCCCCAGCACTGGAGGGATCAGACCGTCCCTGCTAGTGACGACACTGTAAACACCCTCCCCCAACACCACCCCCGAGGCTTTGAGCCTGTGCACCGGGTGCAATTGGGTTCATTTTGTAGAAGGGTTGCTATGTCACTGGGGTTTTTGGACAGCACTAGCTGGAGTACCTCTGCCTGGGTATCACACCCCCACCCCACACCACCAAATGAGGCTCCATTAATACATCTCAGAATGGACTCTGCTCTTCTTAATGCCATTTCCCTCCCCCTTCAGGACATGTCTGAGTCGTCTGCCTCAGAAATAGTCGCTCCTTTGTGTAAACTGACTGGTTCTCAATCTTATAAGCAAGATTCTCTGGTGGGTTCCTGGTCCATATTTCTGCCCCTTTCCAGCTGTAGTACTCCCTTATCCTCCCAGTAGCTTCTTTCAGTATGTTCTTAATTCTGTTTGTTTTTTTTTGGGCCTCTTCAGCCCGTAACTCTGTTTGTCCCAAAGGGTCTCCCACGGGAGCCAAAGTCCTTGTCACTCGCCAAGCCGTCCAATCCTGTGTCGCTGAGGCGTTCCACCCCGAGTGCCTCCCCGTCTGCAGCGTCCCGGGCTTCCCTCTCGTTAATGCCGCCCCTTCAGCATGAGGCGGCGGCCGTTCCTCTGGAGTCCTGCTCCCCTAGAGTTACCCACAAGGATTCCGCCATAGCCAGTTTCTCCCAGGTACTGGGGTGGCGAAGATGCTGGTTCTGGTGGTGCCGAAAGTCATAGATGGACTTGCTGGAGCCTCGTGTCGCCATTGTGTAGTTGCAGTCAAAATAGTTGAAAAATTTAAATTGCTGGTTTCTTTTAAGTATTCATTCAAGGGGTAATCATTTCATAACTGGGTGTACCTGGATTTTATGCTTTTGATTTTTGTTTTGTTGGATGGGTGTTAAACGATTATGGTTGTGATGGCAAAGTGGCTGCCTGTTTGGGCAGTGATGCTTGTCGTCTCACGGGAGCTAATTTTTAATCCTGTGTTTCACCTCAGCACCTCCCTAAAAGACCCCTTCCTCACCCCCGGGGCCAGACCCCCAGGGATACCAGCGATGAGTGCTGCAGCTCCCTGGGAAGCGATCAGAATATCCACCACACCCTTTCCTCTACTCGGATGGGTGTCAGAAAGGTTTCTGATTTGTGATGTTTTGTAGGTCTGTGTTTTTGGTTCGGTGAGGTTGTGTAGCCTTGTATCGCCTTTGGTCAGGGAGGGTTGCAGCCAGACACTGACGGCAAGGACACATCTGCACTGCCTGCCCCTGCGCAGCCGCAAGCGCACCTGCAGTCCCTGCTCAACACTGCGCTCCTGGAGGTGACGCCCTGTGCTCACGACCCCCACTGCAAAATTTTGCCTCTGCTCACCTTGGATTTTGTTTGTCGGTCCTATGCTCCTGGTACACAAAAGGTTTCCTGTCTGCACTTCTCTGCTGCGCCTCCTCCTCCCCCCCCCTTATAAAACAAACGGGACTTTGTAAAGAGAGGGGCCTGTACCTCAGATGTTCACTTCTTGAGCAGGAGGGCTTGGAGAGTGTAGACCCCAGCAAGGCCTCCCAGTGTGTATGGAAGCAGCAGAAGATCCATAGCACGTTAACCCCCGAAAGGCTGCAGTCCCGGCCCTGTACACCCGTGGCTCAGGGGGCTGGACGGGTGAGTGTCTAGGTAGGGTGTCCGTAGATGGTTGGGCTTCAGCTGTTGGGTTTTGGGTTTCACTGTGAGAGCATAAGGAGACCACAGCTGTAGCTCTTTAGGCTGGTTGGGTCCAGGCCTCCCTGGGGCTGGGCCTCATTTACATTTTTTTGATACCAGTACTAGAACGATACCTTGATTTCGATACCGGTTCCTGAACAATACTTTTTTGATATCATTATGTTTTTAAATCTGTTTTATCAACAGCAAAAATACAAACACTCCTCTACGTACGAACGAGATGCGTTCTGCATGGCTATTCGTAACTTGAAATGTTCGTATGTCGTTATTCAACATCCTTTTTAGGGTATACACAAGTACAAAGCACTAGGATGGCTGGGAGTTTGCACGCTACACTGCAGTGTGGTTGGAGTAGCGGCCAGAAGTTGTATTAGGTGGAATTTGCGTGCAGAAAAAAAAATGATGTTGATGTTGCGGACAGGAAACGGGAGCCCAATTAACACAATTTGGACTTGCAGTTCTTTGTTCATATGTCTGAAAGTTTGTAAGTAGAGGAGCGTCTGTACATTAAACATTACAGCACTAATCTTTTGTTTAGACAAGTGGTTTTGTTGGTTATCGATTGTGATCGATCCCTCCAGTAACCAATCATAACGGGAAGCCACTGCCCGAACCAAAAAATTTTTCGTTGGGCCGCCTTTAGCTTTGATTATGGCGCACATTTGTCATGGCATTATTTCCACAGGCTTATGCAACATCTCATCCTTAATTTTCATCCAGATTTGCATTCGTTTCTCAATGAGATCCTGTATTGACAAGTGAGTTGAACTACTCCATAAAGCCTCCTTCAGCACATCCCAAAGACCTTCAATGAGGTTAAGGTCACAACTCTGTGGTGACCAAGTCATGTGTGAAAATGATTCCTCACGCTCCCTGAACCACCAGGGCTCTCAAGTTTCATCAAAAGTTCGGGCCGCAGTGTGTGTCTCACA
>JAABNY020000001.1:11062883-11094122 GCA_015164015.2 Brevimyrus niger
GAGTAATCGGCTGCTGGGGGGGGCGTGCGGTGTGTGCCTACCCCACAGCGCACCCCCCCCCCCCCCCCATCAGGACAATGCCTCTACATGACTCGACGGTTAGAGCAGCGCTTCCATCACGGGGCACGAACACTGTAGTTATCCCCCACCCCAAACACTAATTTGTGTCTGTTCATCTAAAATCTCCTAATCCTTCCTCATTACCCTTTGCCTACATGTTCTCCTCCACTTGTCGATTTTGTGTTGGGGTAAAAGTCTCCTCAATCACCGCCAGTGACAGTCCCTCTACCTGTGTGGAGGGGAGCCAGCCAGCCCACCTTCTCAAAACTGCAGTGGCTTCCAGAGGAACACATGGACTGGGTTTATAGTGTCTGTCTTTTTATCATTGTCTGCGTGGGTTTAATAGGGATGTTACATGTTTATGATGGTGCCAGTGTGCATTTTGTTTTTCTTTGTTGTTCGTCTAAGATGCAACACGGTTTAATTGTGAAATACTGTCTACGTGTGTAAATACCAACAGAAGGACAACTGGGCTTCAATTAGGTTATGGCCTATCATTTTCGTGAGTTTAATGATTAACCATTTAGCTGTTGTGCTTGCAATAACACTCCAATATTTTGACCCTAATGTTGATTCTAGTTTAGAAAAGCCCGTTTCTGAGTCTGCTGCACAGTGGAGTATTTTGTATGAAACATGCTGGCTCCTGCTGCAGTTAAGTTCTGGCGAAATTGCCCCCGTATCCCTTTAGCATTCCTGTCCACAGGGGGCTTGCCTGTGTTACGATGCCCGTTTCAGGGATGGGTGACACTTACATGTGACAGCCATGATGGGGAAATCCCAGCTCTGTGTGTGATACAGGCACGATAATGTAAGTGTGCATCTGCAGCACTTAGCCCTCTGCTGACCAAATTCTGTTTTAAAATACTATATAATGACTCTTTATATAGCCTTGCTGTTTATTCTTGATTTTTTTTTTCCCCTCCAAAGGTTTTTTTTATAGGCATGTTGGTCTCAGTTCTTAGAGGAACCGATCTGATGTGAACGCAGTTCAAGATGCAAGCATGACTGATCTTGCCCTCTCTTAAATCTGCATTGTTGTGCTTTCAGAGTGTTCCGCTACTGAAATGCTTGCATTTCTCTATCTGTGACTTATAATTGGTTGCCTCTCTCTATGGGCATTCCCCCTGTCCCCAAGGGCCACTACTACACAGAAGGTCGCCTGGTGAAATATGTTCAGATTGTGATCCTATGGCATTCTGGGCCAGGTTACCTGAAGTGCTGTGTTGGCATTTGTGTGTGTGAGTGGCCCAGCTTATACACCAGCCATAATAGCCAGTGTAACTGATGAGCCGACAGGTGCCAGCACCCACATAGGAACGTGTAGGGATGACACTTCACTTATAATACTTTTGCACGATTGACGCTGAGTTTGTAACTTGCCTGTCTCCACCCCCCCCCTTGGTGGCCAGGCCTGTGTAATATCATAATATCATGTGTTAGGTCCTGTCTGTCTCTTCCACTTCTTACCCCAACTGAACACTGGCTGAATTGGTATGAGAAGTTAATGTAATTTTTGGTTTCTGTGTTTTTACTAACTTGGATCAAACGGTTCAGAAATCAGAGTGTATGTTTAAAAGGAGACATTTCTAGTTGGAAATGCTAATAAAATGCTATTTTACTGCATTGGGTCATTTACCCTTCTTTGACTTGTCCTCAGTTTGGAAATCTGTGCCATAAAAGGTTTAGGACAGTTTTTAGTCATTTAGTGCCTGTACTTTTGTTTTTGTAACTGCAGTATTTTTCTAATGTGTCTTCAGAAGGAAAAAAAAAAAACTTTTTTTTTAAGTTTGAAATGCAAGTAAAACCGTCGTCTACTCGTGTAGAGAGTGCAAAGTGCTGGTTTAACAGGAATAATGTGAAACTGCTTTACTGAGCTTTGCAGCCTTTTTGAAATTCTACAAATGTATTTAATGTTTCAGTGAAGAGGCCGGAGAGCTTGTTTCCGTCGGGTTTGAGGGCCACGGCTCGGGGAATGTGCAGGGTTTTTAAACTGGGGTGGCTCTTTTTATTGTAGTTGGTATCATTTGTAGAAACCAAAATAAAATTCATAACTTAAATCATCTCCCTCCCTTTGTCTTCTGTTCATCCCTTCAGTTAGGATGTTGACAGTGACTGCTGAAGACTAGTTTGAAAATGGTTCACTGCGTTTTCTATGGGAACAGGATACTGGGGATTGCCTAATATCCATTATGCAAAATCCCAAGGGATATTTTTTTTCCTTCATCATTTGAGTACACAAAACCAATTTGAAACCAGTGTTGATCAGTCTTACTTCTGTCTGGTATGACTTTGCCGTTTCTTCTGTTGTCTTCAGGTTGGATTATTGGCTAGTTGACCATGGCCAAACCGCTGAGGGATAGAAAAATGCTGTGTTGTCTTTGCAGCTGTAGTCATACAGCCAGCAGAGGGCAGTATAGTATTTTGCGGAAATTAATTTATATTCATGGTCGCAGGAAATAGCGTACGGTGACCCCGGACAATGTAGGAAGGGAAACTGGTGCGTTGTTGATGCTAATTAGCTGCATCTGTGTTTTAAATCCACCCAAGAATAGACTGTCCTCAAATCGCAACACTTTTACATGAGGGGCTTTGTCCGCTAGTTTTAATCAAATATACTTAAATGTACCCGAGAAGCACATACGATGTGTTGTGCTATATTTCAATTCGCTTAGAAAGAATCGGATATCCTTTAGAGCTCGTGACTGGTAACTTAATATGACTATTTTCCAAGCAATGGAAATATAATTAGAAATAGAGTAAAAACAGCGTTCCGTCAGTGATAATCAATGATAGCAAGCTTCTGTTTTAAACCGTATCATTTAGGTTGCAGTTGTAGAACATGATTCAACGAACTGTAACTTGAAGTGTAAGTCTCTTTAAAAGCTCGTGACATACTGCGTTTAGATATCTGCAGCCATTTATATATGTGCTTTTATATATTTCAGTACTGGTTTACATTTTCTTATTTCCTTTCTCCAAAGTGGTTTTAGGGAATATTGGGGTGGGAGATTAAACCTTCGTTTACAAATGTTGCAGATACTAAATACTACATTGGAACTACGATATGTTATTAAATTTATTTGTCCGTATAGTCCTCTCGTCCTTCACATTTTGTCCTGGGCCTATCAGTCCAGTGACCGAATTAACCTCAAAGAAATGTGATGAGATCCCACCCACAAATGTAATCTGCTTCACGATTTGACGGGAGCTATAGTGACGTATCGGCTCTTCCCGCGTGACGTCAACGAAGGACAAATTGGTTTACCGCGAGGACATCGGGCCTCTATCGGAGCCGCCGGTAACAGGGAAGCGGAGGCGCCATTTTGTGAAAGAGTCAGAAAACGTGAGACGCTCGATTTCATTAATTGGTGGTTTTTTTATTTTTTTGATGCGTTTTGCCACATTTACAAAGAGTGGTGGATTTTTTTCGCATATCTCCAAATCATTTTAACTTATTTCATTTGACCCTTCGGTCTAAGATGCTTCAATGACAGTAGGCTATTTGCTAAGCTAGCAGATAGCCGGCAGCATATAATGGTGTGAAGTTTGATATTACTGTTGCCATATAAAAAAATAGGTTCGATTAATATGTGCAGTTAAAAACGTATCTCAAACCGGAATAACGACATGGATTAAGTTTGGTTGTCGTGTATGCTTTACCTTGGCCTAAAATGACTCTTTCCGCACAGCTCATTCCCTAGGATCATGTACCCGACCACACTGACGCAGCTGGCCCGGGTGAATCCTTTCAGTGCCCCGCTGTTCACTTTGCAACAAGTCGAGGAGCCGAAACAGAGCCCCGTGAAGAATGGGCAAAGCACCCGGAGGCTGGCCGCCGCCGCAGTGGCTGGTAAGACGGACTTCGGAAATCCTGCCCGCACTGCGTCCGTGATTTCGGCGTCGGAGGTCATTGTGACTATAAAGCTGAAGGTGTGCAATGGCTGGTCATTAAGACCCGCGAGTGACCGGTGCGGATTTCAGAGTTCACCGCCGAGCTTCAGGTTGTTTTATATTTTGGCATATGGAACCAGATAATGTATTTTAATGAGCTAATCATTGGTGGCAGATGTATGTTCGGGCCCTGAAATGGCTGGTCTTCAGCGCGTCTTAGTTTAAACTTGACCGGTGTTATGCATTGTCAATATGCGTGAATGAGAAGAATGACCTTCAGATAGGTAACTGTTTTTGTCTGTTTCTAAGCCTGCATGTGCGGCCTTTAGTGTTTAGTGAGAGACGTGTCTCCCGTTAGCGATGTAGGGCAGAGAAGGACAAAATACTAATTCGACCCCCCAAGTTCATCGATTTGACACGGCTGGTGGATGCCTGATTTCTCTTCTTTTTAAATATTTTTTTTAAAAGGCTGATCTACACTGAAGGACGAAAGGTTCTTTAAAACGTCGAGGCGATGTGACCCTATCTGCGTCTGCATCACGTGCCATTAAGCACGAATTTCATTGGTTTATGTGTTAGTAACGCGGACCGACTCGAGTGACCGGCATGTTACGATGGGGATCGCGAAGTTTAGTCACTTCTGTACTTGGGCATTTCGTCAGCATGATTGATCGTAACGTTAAAATAATTTATGTTAATAATGATTTCTTATAAAATTGGCCTCCATGGTAATTTTCTGTCATAGACGAGATATTTTGCGGCAATACCGGAGTACGTGAATCACTGCTTTTCAGAAGGGACAGATTGAGGGTTTCATTCAACTAGTCCTTCACGTTCCACTGCCCACATCTGGTTTTCAATGAATATGCACACATCTAGAAGTGCAACCTCGGGCAATCTGACCATTTTTCCTCAGAGGAAGACAGCTGTGAGTTCGGCTCTGCAAAATATTTCATCCTGTGTGGATTCGGTGGCATTCTGAGCTGCGGCACCACGCACACGGCTGTCGTGCCCCTCGATTTGGTTAAATGCAGAATGCAGGTCTGTCTTTGCATGGGCTGAGGTCTAGACTACCAAATGCGTGGTTTGTGGTGCACTAGCCTCTATATGGGAACATATAGCACTGTGTGGCGTGCTGGATTTCCTATATTACTAATGAGATTTGTTTTACATCGGACGCTCCCCTCCCACCATTAGATCCATAAAATTGCTTCCCCGACTGATCGTTTTCCACTGCAATGCTGTGTGTCTTAGAACAATCTACTTTCTAAAAATAGGTGTAATGGGTTTCTTCTGGGTGACCAGGTCATGACCTTCTGTCAGGGGTTTGTCAAAGCTGAATGTACTGTGGCAGAAAATATGGTGAGCGAATGGATTCAGAGTGTAGGCCAGCTTATGCAGACATTGCACAAAAAGCAGGTATGACACAAGCCCTATTATTGTGTGTGTAGTACATTCCGCTTATGGTCATGTACCATGGCTCCAATAAAATGAGCTCCTTGCCAGAGAGGTAGTAGCATTTGAGTTTTGAATCTGTTTACTTGATCATCTGTTTGTTTTAAGGGTTTGGGTGAGATGATTTATAGATTACAAGTAATAAATACTTTCAGCTCCTAATAATAGCCGCAGACTGCTCCCTCTTACTAGTTACCATCATACACTGTGCT
Source organism: Brevimyrus niger (assembly GCA_015164015.2). Classification (NCBI taxonomy): domain Eukaryota; kingdom Metazoa; phylum Chordata; class Actinopteri; order Osteoglossiformes; family Mormyridae; genus Brevimyrus; species Brevimyrus niger. Next base: position 11,068,502 of record JAABNY020000001.1, read on the forward strand.
GTTTCAGCTATTAGGTGATTGTAATGTTCATGTGATTGCCTACTGCGAATATTAACCCATTGGTCAGAGGTCACTGATGTAGTAGTAATACCAGCATACTGCACTTTGCCTCAGCAGGAAGCAGCCCACTGTGATCCAGTAGCATGGTGCGGTGTGGAAAATTTCTGGAAACTTTCCAGAAAATTTCTATTCCATGGGAAGTTCGAAAATATTCCAAATTAGAAACTTTCCATGGGAATTAACAGGAATATAAGGAAATTAACAGGAAGATTCCCTGAATTTTGCAACCATAACGCGTGACTAACTGCATGTTGCACGCGTGTGTCCCCCTTGCCGCAGACTCGGATGTGAGCTGCGAGTTCGGTTCTGCGAAGTACTACGCCTTGTGCGGTTTTGGGGGAATCCTGAGTTGTGGCATCACACACACGGCTGTCGTGCCCCTCGACCTCGTCAAGTGCCGCCTGCAGGTCTGTATAAGAGCCACCGCTCACCTGAGGCGCTGGTATGCGTCCCACAGCACCAGTGCCACACCAGTTATTTCTAATCCCAAAAAGAGTGCAGACCACTGTTGTGGCAGGCTGCTTACGCTGCCATATGTGTTTAGGTGGATCCCGCGAAGTACAAGAGCATTTTCAATGGCTTCAGCGTCACCATTCGTGAGGACGGCATGCGGGGGCTGGCAAAGGGATGGGCGCCCACCTTCATCGGCTACTCCATGCAGGGCCTTTGCAAGTTTGGGTTCTATGAGGTGTTCAAGATCTTGTACAGCGACCTCATGGGAGAGGTGGGTCCAGCAGCTGGGGCAGTGAACAGATAAATTTTCTTTTGTTGTATTTGAAAATGGTGCTCTTGTTTTAATGAGCCCCGATGTGCCTCTGAATCTCCCCCTAGTGGCGCTTTAATATGGTGATGTAGAGAAGACATACCTCTTCTGTTTCCCCCCAGGAAAATACCTACATGTGGAGGACCTCATTGTACCTGGCAGCATCAGCCAGTGCAGAATTCTTTGCCGATATAGCACTGGCCCCTATGGAGGCATGCAAAGTGCGTATCCAGACCCAGCCGGGCTACGCTAACACCCTGCGGGAATGCGCCCCCAAGATGTATGCCGAGGAGGGCCTCTGGGCGTGAGTATCTCTGTCTTCTGTCTGTGCAAAGAGCTCGACACGTTCCTTAGATCCACCTCTAGGGGGTGCTCAGGTGCTGGAGCCACTCCACCCTCTTTGAGTTCAGCGGCTCCAGCCCTGGTGGCCCCCAGCAACTTGCCGGTTGTACAGTTGGAGGTGCTTGAGTCATTGGCGTGTGAGAGCAGTCCACCTGCCCCCTAGCCGTCCGCTGCACTGGCACCTCCTGCTGGCAGGAAACTCCCAGTGCAGCTAGGCTGGGTGGCGGACAGTTTAAACTCGCCTCCATTTTCAGTCTCAGAAACAAACTACTTGAAGATGCTGGTGTATAATTGGGTTAAGTAGCCTTGGAAGGTATGGGTGAGTTATTTTCAAATAAGGTTTTCTCTGAAGTGACTGAAGGTGTTTGTACATCGTAGTTTCGAAACCTGGTCCAAGTTTCCAGGTCCCTGGGTCTCGACTAGGGACTTCTGTAGCTTTTGGCCAATTTTTTTGCTTTCACACCACACAACAGGAAGACTCAAAAAGTTTGTAGGTTGCACAATTCCATATGAAACTACACCACCATAAACACACAACACGCACAAACCATGTTAATGATTTAATGATTAAGTCATTTTATTGAGAGGATCAATCGCGATAAAAACAGGGACACAGTCTTTCATTTATACTTTACTTATACCTGCAATCTGTTACTGATTCTTATTAAATCTGGCCAGCAGGTCGAACTTTAATTTATGTAATGCTATAACACTAAATAAGAAATTTTAAAGCCAGTACTGGCAATATTAACCAATAGTATATTGGTTAGTAATCAAATTTTCTGGAGGTGTAAGGAAAAAAGATATTGTATTGATGCATTGAATGTAATTGGGGTACAAAAATAATTCCTCAGTTTTTGCTCCACTACGTCTTTTCCTTGTACAAATACCTCCTGTTCCAGCTGATTAATGTGTGTTGGATGGTTCTGTGAAATGGACTGAATCGGTGCCGCTCCCTACCCCTCTGCAGGTTCTACAAGGGTGTGGTCCCCCTATGGATGAGACAGATCCCCTACACCATGATGAAGTTCGCCTGCTTCGAGCGCACTGTGGAGGCCCTGTACAAATACGTGGTGCCCAAGCCTCGCAGCGAGTGCTCCAAGTCCGAGCAGCTGGTTGTCACCTTCGTGGCCGGGTACATCGGTGAGTCTGGGGACTGAATGCCATAAACGGGGGTGTTATGCTTAGTTAGGAGCTGAGCCATGGATTGCGTCCAGTTTGGATATGGTGTGCTGTTGCGCTGGTCTTAACCCTCCCCTGTGTTCCTGCAGCTGGGGTCTTCTGTGCTATCGTGTCCCATCCTGCGGACTCTGTGGTGTCAGTGCTGAACAAGGAGAAGGGCAGCACCGCGTTACAGGTGCTCAAGCGACTTGGACCCCGAGGTGAGCTTCCGAAGGACTCCCACACCCTGACCTACTACTTTGGTGGTGGCTCTGGCCATCGCTTTTTTTGTGGCCAAGGTGTTCAACACGTTCCTTAGATCCACCTCTAGGGGGCACTCTGGTGCTGGAACTGCTTTTCCCCTCTTGGGGTTCAGTGGCTCCAACCCTGGTGGCCCCCAGCAACTTGCCGGTTGTACAGTTGGAGGTGCTTGAGTCATTGGCGTGTGAGAGCAGTCCACCTGCCCCCTAGCCATCAGCTGCACTGGCACCCCCTGCTGGCAGGAAACTCCCAGTGCGGCTAGGCTGGGTGGCGGACAGTTTCACAAAAGCAGAGATTTTTGCTTATGTCTGTGCTCAGTGTTTAATATCTCAACATGTGTCTGAAGACTCGGTGATGTTCAGTGTGACACAGGGTCACCTGAGGGGGTCTGCTGAACGCTGTATGTTCCTTTGCTCTCGCCCATCTCCCAGGTGTGTGGAAGGGTCTCTTCGCCCGTATCATTATGATCGGCACCCTGACGGCCCTGCAGTGGTTCATCTACGACTCTGTGAAGGTGTACTTCCGCTTACCCCGCCCCCCTCCCCCAGAGATGCCCGAGTCCCTGAAGAAGAAGCTGGGCCTCACGGAGTAGAGCAGCTGCCTCGCCCGTGCCCCTTTCCTAACCCCCAGACACCAACAGACCACACAGCTTTCATTTTTCTATATTTAACGTACCTCCCGTGTTTCATGTCTCAGCTGCTATCTGCCTGGATGGCACCTATGAGGAATTTGGGGAGAGGGTTCTCCCTGCTGGTGGACAAGGGAAAGGGCATTGGGGATCATAGTCTGGTTTTTATCACCTGTGTTTAGTTAATGTGGATATAATGATTAAAATCCCTTAAACACAATCGCTGGTGTCTTCCTTTAAAGAAAATCACAATGGTAGTATGTTAGATCTGTGCACCAGTTGTAAGCATGTTCTGACAGTGTTTTATTTTTATTAATATTAATGTTCCCTCCAGCTCTAGGTGCTGTTATTGTAGCATGTGGGTATGATCTTAAGGGTTTTAAGGAAGCTTGTGCAGTCATAAATGTATTCCACAAAGAAACATGGTTTCCTGAGGGGTATTATGCTTAAATGTACAGGGGTCCTATACAACCGTTTATCAGAGATGTTGGACCGGGTAGTATTTAAATTTCATAGCCAATAGTTTCGCGAGTCTGTACAGTAAGGTGTGCTACGTGAGGAACTTTGCAGTGTATAATAGACGATCTAACAATAATATGTAAATTAGAATAAAGCAATGTGGTTTTCAATGTCATTCATTTTAAACAAGGTTTATGTTGATTGACACTTTTTATAGCAGGGAGACCCATACAGGGAGGAAACGTATCCTCTCGCCTACTTAGGGAAACTCAAGTTCTTCCTGCACCATAGTGCTTTCGCTGACCATTTGCGCCTTATTTCTGCAAAACTCGGATTATCAGAAAAGGAGGCATCAGACAGCGGTAATAATATAACTGGAATTGCACTTCAATCTGCGTAAAGTATTTATAGCCTTATAGTAGTATTTATAGTGTTGGTTCAAATTGGAGTGACAGTGCATCAGGATGGTGGTGTTGCCATTTTTGGAAGAAGACGAGACTTAAGGCATCTCAGCAAGTCGGTTTGAGTATTACCACGAAATATAAAGCTTTCTGTAAGCTCTCCTGTCTTGTTCTACATCTCATTATATTATCTGCGTCACTTGTACATCGATTTGGACATAGCATTTGTAAATGTAAGTTATAACGGAACTTTTCAAAACCGCAGATGTTAAAGGGCTGGATGTTGGGGTTTCCAACGACAGAATAGCTATTAACGATTTTTGGCTATTTAACGAAATACTATATAGACTATTTTAATAGGGAAAAAATAAAGTGACAGCATTTTCTGTGGTTTACGTGTTTGGTTGACTGCCTTTTGTTTTTGTTTTTTTAATTTTTTTTACGTTTTTTTGGTCATAAATGTCCTTGCTTGTTATAGGGCTAAAATGTCCCACGTTAACTTTTCAGTGAAAGGATATTACATTGACGATATCATTGTCACTGTTTTTAAATGTTTTTTGTTATGCAACAGTTACGGAAAGTGGCGAATCGCATATTACTGTTAGCTGTGGTGGATAACATTACCCGCAACTCTGCCCAAGATAACCAGCTAGAAGATGAGTGAATTGACGGATGATTAGATAAAATCCATACCATGCTGGATGTACTGACAATGCAGCGGAACCGTCCTTATATAGGTAAACAACAGAGGGCGCCAGAGTCCATTTTATGTGAAATCTGTGGAGTTTGGTGCCCTCGAAACTAAACTTTATAATAAAAAAGGGAACTCATTCATTGTGCATCCGTTATAGTAAAGGCGACTAATTGTGGTTGTTATGCTATGTACATATTGAATTTTGGTCAGTGATAAGAACCAGGACTTCAATCTTCAATCTGTGAATTACTGGCAATAATGTAACGCGTTGAGGTCGGCATGACACCGGAAACAAAATGGGGAAAGTAGTGCCGTACTTTAGCTATTACGCATCCTCCCAGTAATTTGATCTTTATCACCGTCTACGCTGACGGCAAAGGAGCGGGCTTACGGAGGAGACTTATAGACACAGGGGTATGGTTATTATATTAGGAAGATTTTGTGCTAGAATTGAAGTGAATTATATTCGTATGACCGTGGCCCGCATGTGGCTGGAAATTGCGCGTTGGCGGAGCGGAGAGGGGTTTCACGCGCCTAAATGCGCTAATGGCGCGCGCCGGTGTCACCCGCAAACAACGGAGGGGAAGCGCTGGACCTCGTGCTGCGATTCGAAAATTATTTTTGTCTGTATTATCCATTTAGTTTCTTTTGATGAGGAACTCCTGGAAATGAGGAACACGAAAGAGCACAGATCTGCGAAACAAATGGCAGTTTTCCAGTACGCAGAATCTCATTCTCCCCGGGTTCTTTATAGTTGGGTTCAGAGGTTTTGAAATGAGGAGTCCCATCTATCCATGACCCTGCATCGTTGTATCTCTCTAATAGCTCCAAATAGAGTCTCCTTTTCATAGCGAATAATGCAGTATCATTTATACTGCGTGAGTTGGTAAAATGACATGGAAAATATTTAGTAATATATGTTTTTGGTAAAATTCTTACTCGCTAGTGAAGTTTCTCTCTTTGCAAATTGCTGGGCCGACAAACAAATCAGTTTCCGTCTAAAGCAAGCAGATGAGAAGTTTGGTCTTTACCGAACCAAGAGAAATGGAAGAACATATTCCTAATGGTTTAATGTATTGAATATTGATTTCTCTGAAAACCAACTATTGGCATTGGTATATTTCTGTTTTCTTTAGGAAGGAAAGCATAGACTGGTTTGGGGGTGTTCTTTGTCAGTTATACAAAATACAAAACAAATGTCTGGATTAAAAGTGTAAAATCTAGTAGACCAGCATTGGAAACATACTGGGTTCGTACAAGATCCTGGACAGGCTCTCTTCTTCTCGAGTCTCAAGTCAAGTTCACACCAACCACTGTAGGACCAGAAGCAACAAAAATCTTCAAGGGCCGATCCCACACCAACAACTCTCTGTTTTGCCTGCTGAACTCAGGCAAACAGCTCTGCAGCCTTATGACCAGAACTGAAAGGTCAGAGAGCTTTCCCCTAGGTGATAGGGCTCCTAAACCAGGACAGATCTCAGTACCCCTGGGTCTTCCACTGGACTCTACAGTGACTCTTCAGTCACTGTAACACTGACACGGTACATTTCTCAGGTCTCATGCACATTGCACTTATTGCACAGCACATTCACTTTTACCTCATTACTTATTTGTAGATTACGTACAGCTGAATACATTTCATATATTTTTTTTTATTTTATTTTGTTAAATTTTATATGTTTTATTATTCTCACCATGAACCATGAATAAACCTCTTGATTCTTGAATCTTGAAATTGTGAGTCATGTTACTTGAATCACAACCTAGGTCAGATTTGTTTTTTTACCTTTAATGAGTAAAACTTGCAGCAAAAACCCACCATAGTAACTCACAGGACACCTGTATAGGCAGAGATAAGTTGAAAACAGGTTGTCCACTCACAGTTGCCCATATACGGTTTTTACATACTTTATCGGAAAGATGTATCTCAGGAGACCTTGCATTCAGCCAAATGAAAATGCAGACAGCAGAGAATTAATATACTTTGAAATTATAAAATTGACATTATGGTATCCAAAGGGGGCAACTATAACCTCAAATATCCTGAAGTCATATTGTCCTAGTCAGGTCCAAGTCTTGAGTCATTTGCCCTCAAGTCCAAATCATTCCAAGAGTTTTCCAGACTTGAGCCTGCACCTCTGGGCACCAGATAAATGGCTGTCTCAGTGTTTAGACCTCCAAGCTTCACGCTCACCTGTGTCTGGGTGTCTCAGAGGAGAGCAAGATGGGATATGCGTATAAACCATTCTGGTGTACTTGTGCAAATGGCAAATACAGCATCATTTTATTTTCATTACAAATCGAACGGAGCTCATCAGCACCTGATGCATGACTAGGTATCATATGACGTTTAGTCTTGTTTCTCTATTCCTCTTTAGAGCTCTATATAATCTTCACCCCCAGTGCAGGGAGGGATTGTCACTCATTTACACGCCTGATTACCACCCTCTACAAATTGTCTTATTATGTCACTAAAGAAATCTACAACAATGAAATTACAATGTATGATATCCTAAAACAGACAGCTAAAAGAGCACACAACCTACGTCCAGAGCACCACACGTCATGCTGACTGTGTCTGCTGTGGGTTAGAACAAGCCAGGCAGGCTCTGCGTTATGGGCAACCAGTCTGAGATGCTATCGCAAACACAAGGTCACGTGAACTCCTGCTTGTATGAACGTGCATGACCCTAACTGCGTGGAAAGGGTTAATGAGGTTCCATAGATCCTCCAGTATGTGCGTGAGCCTGGTATTGAATGGTGTGATTTTGCATCTCATCTTAAGGAATAGGTAGATTAATAGTTGAATGTACTTGAATTTTTATTTTTTCAGTAAATCAGCCATGGACTCGCATATATCTGCTTTATATGTTTGTGGCTCGCTTGAAAAACGGTAGGTCTCCCTCCATAAATCCCCCAGTACTTGTTGGTGTGAGTGCGGGTGTGAACGAGTGAGTCTTTGTGTGCTCGCACGTGGCTGTACCCTTGCGTTGGCTGTGGAGGTCGCACTTAAAATAGCAGCCTGTTTCCTGAGTGGCGCATGATTGGCGTAGGTGCAGCTCATCACCCTGGAAGCGCGCTGCATGTCTGGCCCATGTCAGCCTTGTAGAACACGCTCCAGCTGAGCTGCTCCCACACAGGCGTGGCTCAGATCACCTCAATGTGATTCCCATTACCTTAAATGTACATCATCCCTCACCCACATGATTAGCCGTCTGGGTGCGACTGGCCCCCTCAGCCTCTGCATGGAGCTCCGTAGCAGCAGATAGGATAGCAGCAGACATGCAGCACACTCACGGTGCATGGACCGTCCTGTGAATCTGTGGCCTGTATTTCCTCTTCTGTCCAACAGCTGAGGAATATCTGCATTATATGAAAAACAATAAAGTATAGTAGATACCAGGCTGGTCCGAATATAGGATGTTTTTTTCCCCCCCAAAATAGATCTGAAAAAAATGGGTGTCATCTTATATTTTGGGTCTAGAAAAAAAGGGAATAGATGGCACCAAATACGATATTTTGTAACCAGTGTTTGACTTACCATATTATACATTCTCCATAAGATTAAAGGTAAGATCTGGAATTTCAAAAACTTTTTTTTCTAAAATTGGTTGGGTCTGGGTCATCTTATATTCAGGCCAATGAGGTACTTTAACCGACACTTACTGGGTTAAATGGTAACTGATTTTAATTAGTCAGCTCTTTGCATGGTCATAGTCGGAGGTACAGTAACTCATCCTAATGGGGGTGTCTTCTGTTTGGTCAAACATCAGCTACTTGGTCAAAGATCAGCATTCCACTTGGTGTGGCCCCCTCACTGCTGAAGCCATTTTGCTAAGACTGTTAAATTTCCAAAGGGACTGTCTCTGCACTAGTTAATAAAAGGGGACAGAAACTGAAAGAGGCAGGAAGACAATCCTTTTATACATATGAGTGCTACGTGTCGTTTTTGTTTTATTCTGTGCTCTAACACCACATTAAATTCCAGTGTTTGTTGGAGCTGCAGACCATAGCAGCCTGAGGAATCAATATATCTCATTAAAGACCAGCAGCCTCACCATCAGTAGTATGATTTTCTGTTCTTGTACATCATTTTCATCACTGGAGCTCTATTTCTTCGCCTGTACATCAAGCTGCAGTTCTGGGTGGTCTAGCTACTTGTCATATATATACTGGACTCTGGCAGAAGCTGAAAGGCCCACCTTTTGCAGGAATCCTCCCAATCCGCTTTTGGAGCGTGTTCTACAGCTTCTTAGCATGTGAACCTGTTGGAAATGTCAGCATTTTATGACTTTCTGTCTCAAGATGATTACACCTCCCGTAGTTTTAGAATGTGATGAACAGTAATTTTAATTGTGTCTTTGTAGCCTTTCTTGACTGGTATATTGGAGTTGTCACCTCCCTAATTGTGCTTGGTTCGTATTTCACATGCCAGCTTTCATATACTGTCATCAGTTCCTGTTTCCATGTCAACCGCCCTTACAAACAGAGAACCTGTTTTACAGGATTCTAAGCTATCTGCATTGAATTGCCAATACCAACAGTATTCAACAGTAATATCAGCAATACAGAGAAAGCAAATTATTTAGAAGCACTTGGAAGCTTCATATAAGAATTTCTAGACTTAAGTCAGTTTTTTTTCTTGCTTAACACATTGTGTGTTGTGTTGGATTACTTTCAGTCCCTCTCCACTTCATACCGGAGTTGACTGGTCTGATTATGCATCTCATTTTATGAATAAACAGATTAATTGATGCATGTGAACAGTCCATTTCAGTATACCTGCCGCAGTGAGTGTTTGGATTGTTTACACAGTAACAGGAGTTACAGGCTTGAGGAAACATTGTTATTGGCTATTTCCCATAAATACAGAGGTTCGAAAATCCATTTTTAGCTCCACAAGAACCCAACTGATCAACACTTGTTAAACTTGTCAGGACAATATATCACAATGTATGTTTACTGGTATATTTTTTGTGAACATGTAAAATGGGCAGCCAGAGGAACACAGAGGATAAATAATGGCCAATTATTTTGCACAAATTTACATAGATAGATAGATAGACAGACAGATGGTTTATTAATCCTGAAGGAAATTTCTCATATTTCAGTCAAAAAATGTACTATCCATGTACCTGTTGATTTATTTTTGTATGTCTTATTTGTGAGCCAATATATATACACATATATATATATATATATATATATACTGTATATGCTTAATTCTTTAGAAATACATAATTCAGAAATACATGATTCAGTACTAGGTGTATTAGGTCTACAGGTTAAACTGTTTATTTTGGATCCTGTCAGTAATTTTCTGTGAGAATTCTCAGTTGCAATTGAATAATGAATAAAAATTTTTTAATGTTTGATGCCTAGCAACAATCCACAACCTGAATGTACCAAATGTGGGTTACTTACCATTCTATAAATATCTGTTTTATCATCCAGAAGAGGTTGTGAAATCAGGAATGGTGCCGTGTCATAATAAGTTTACATATTGCACGGAAAATGCATTTAGCCAAGAGTCAGGGGATCAACAGAATCTTCTTAGCAGACACATGCACGTCTATTTGCATTCTTTTATTTGACAGGCACTTTCGTTCAAAGCGACATACAAGTGAGGCAGGTAATGCGTCACAGGCATACATCTGTCTGCTATAGGCTGAGCTTCCAGTGAGTGGCCACTGCAAGCTGTGCAGACAAGAGGCATATAGACACTGCTTTGAACCATACACCAGAAAAGCTTCGCAAATAAATATCACCCTACAGAAGATCTAGTATAAACTGAGTCTAAATACTACATGCAGAGCATTACTTCACATTAAAATGTGTGATACACAGCCATATGAACATTACCACAGGCACTGGTGTTACTTAAATGGTAGTACAATTTCAGGCATGTGAATACTTTCAGGCTATACAAAGGGACAGATGCATATAAGCATTTTATGGACGTTAAACAAAGTACACACTCTATACCTATTAAAATGTGTCACTCATACACAGAGGTGGAGATTTAAGGTCCAGAGAATACAAATCCAGACCAAGATTTTGTTTCAACCAACAAGCTGTGTACTCTGTGACTGTGACTCTTTATACTCAACTGATTGGCTGAAACAAAATCTTGGTCTGAAATTGTACTCTCTGGACCTGAAATCTCTACCTCTGCTCACGCATACTCTAGGTGTACACATAAACATGCACACATTTAATATAATGCCTATCACACGCACAAACACACATGAAACACTTGTGGTGCAGACAGTATCCTCGCTGTTGCCTTTGCATCTGTTGCTAGTCAGTGTTCAGGTCTCTGATTGGCTGAGTAGAGGGAGGGTCTTTCTGAGCCTGTGCAGTACATGGGGTGAGGGTCTGCTGAAGAATTCCACTAGATCCAGAGTATTAGACAGCATACCTCTAAATAATACTGCATTGTATCACTCAGTTCTATGAAACCTCTTCATTTCCTATATGTAGCTGAGGTTTATTATCCATACCATTTATATAGAGCTAAAAAAAATTGAGACCACAACACATTTTTTTTCTTTCATGCATGTCTCAATTTATGGATGTGCATCTGTGAATAATACATTTTTTTTTGGCAAACTGCAGCCTGGTTCTCTGCTGCTTCTCATTGATAAAGGGCTTCCTCTTTGCTTTATGTGTCCTGCTTTTAGGAGCCTAATACACACTGTCCTAGCAGGGCACTTCACACCTGCACTTAATGTTTCCCATTCCTTTTGAAGGTCACTTGATGTTATCCTGCGATTCATGAGAAACTGTCAGAGCTGCTGGTCATCTCTGGCATTAGAAAGTCGCTTCCATCCTCTACCTGACTGTTTCCTGGTTGTTCTCAGTGTCTCCTGCTTCACCTTGTTCTTGTGTACTACGTTCTTAGAAAATTTGAGCCTGGAAGCAACCTACCGCTCAGCGTAGCCAGCAGAACCAGGGTTCTGAAACCAGGATTAAAAAAAAAATACAGAGCGGTCTCTTGATTTTTTCCAGAGCTGTAAGTGTCTCATTGTAAATGATTACATTAGCTGAATTTATAGTTTTCTGCTTATGAAAGTTGATTTTTCACATGCATGTAATGAGAGTGCACTGACTGTGTGTGCCTGTCACCCTCTCACCTACATGAACACATTTGGGCAACTAGCATGGCATGTGGCAATTTGGTGAATTCGCTCTGCATCTATTACTCCCGGGACACTCCTGAAATGAAATGTCATCGGCCATTTTTAGTCCCCGAGGCTGTGAGCAGAGTGACAGGCATGCTGTCCACAGGGGATAAGCAGCTTTGGGTCAAGGACAAATGGGAGCCAGTAGCAGGAAAGGCATTACTGACTCTGGGATGAGCCTTGGGGACTTTCATTGTCCGGCGTGCGAAGCTGACGGGAACCAACACTAACTACATGTCCTTCCAAACCATGGTTTCTGTTTACTACCTAAAAGAAGTGGTCTTGTTGACCCATGTGGATCAGATTAGCAGTGGTGCAACCCAAGATACTGAAAAGTAATTGAGTGGGCAGTGGTGGTGGGGGAAGGGGAGGGGGGGCTGGAAATAATACCATACCAGCACAGTGCTGCAAATAAAGCCAGCAGAAATAAGCTTGTTTATAAAAAGTCACAGACCAAGCTAAGCCTGCCAGAGGCTCACTTTTTTCCTTCCAATGTAACTCACATTTTACCCAGGTTTTTTTGTTAGATTAATTCTAGCTACATTCCCTATAGTGGGGGCATTGGGGGGCATTTCTGGCTGTGAATCATTAAGTTGCCCATTCTACATTTTATCCTTAACTACTACACCACCTGCTGGTTATCATATGTTATCACATGAAAAGCTTTCCGGGTACAACTATGGGAAAGGCGCCAAATCCACCCAGACACCATGGCGAGGGGAAAACAAGAGCTGGTCTGTGCATATCTCCTTGGGACCACAGACGTCTTTGTTTGCGTGACATGTGATCCATAGTTAAGCCAGTAGGATTCCTCAGTGGGGACATAAGCTAGTGTTATATTAAAGTGCTTATTAACATTGTGCTGGTGTTTAAACTCTACAGGTGAGAATGAGGTTTTCAATTGTTGGAGACTGATGTATGTGTGTGGTTCTGCACGTTAGGCCATCAGAAGGTCGCCGGATTAAATCCCATGTTAAACACAACTTTGTCAGGGTTTTAAACAAGGCCCCTAACCCCAAAAAATGTTCCAAGCTTTTGTATATGTGTGTCTCAAAGGAAAGCAAGTTGGTGTATGCAAGAACTATGTACTTGTACAGATAATCAAGTATCATTTGCTGTGCTATATTATTCCAGGTGTGTACAATACTGGTCTAATCATGGGGTGATAATTCTTATATTAAAGGTCCACAAAAAAACTGATGTGTTTATGTAAGTCCCTTCAAACTTGTGATGATGCGATTGCAAAGAGGCTCTTGGATCTTGTCTATGTGTGGCCAGATTCCATGTTGACAAGCCTGATTATACAGCTAAACATCAAGCCTAGTACTATAAGAACTCTGACGTGTCCTTCATGTGATTTATTTAAATGTGATTATAAGGCCATCTCGCTGACCTGTTTATGAAAGAAGTGGTAACGAAACATCAGCTTCTCCCAAACCCAAACAACACTTTCCGTTTTAACAAGTCCAACAGGTTATTGAAACATAAACAGATACAAATCTCATGAATAAGATGAACTAATATTTGCTTTAGATTGACTTGATTAAATAAACGTGATCACGTGTCACAGGACACACGTTTTAATCTGGCATTTAATTAGCCACAGATGATAAAATAGTTATAGACGGTGGAAGGTGCTGTCTGGAAAGGGACTTGGAGACGAAGCACAGCAGATTGGTTCGTGAGTTTAGGGCCGACCCCGGTGGAAAGAGCGTAATCCCACCCAACCCCGGCTGAAGTCTCCAGCTACTGGAAGCCGTCGCTCGCTCCTTCGATCACTGGCTGCCCGGCTCGTCGCATCCTACCCGCCGAATAAGCCGCTTTCTGCCGTCTCCGTCGAACGCAAGGGAATAAGGGATTCGGTTAACCTTCCTCCGACAAAAGTATGTACTAAAGTAATATCGCGTTTTCAAGTTTAGTCAGTATTTGACGCTTGATTGCTACATTAACTCGCCATATTAATCAAAGCGCGATTCGCCTTCTGTCGGGTCATCCGACAATCATACTATGTGGAAGTAGAAACTTCTTTTTAAAAGAACTACCCGTGCTTGTAAATCAAGTGTCTGATTTTTGTATGTAGTATTTCTGTGCTTTCGATTATAGGGCTGCTTGGCTTTTTTTTCCGGCGTTGTGTATAAATGGGGAAAGTGTAAATCGGCGTACACGTGAATGCATCTCTTCACGTTGCACGGACACGTTATATAAAATTGAGCTGTGCATCTGATGTAAGATTTAATATGTAAGCTATATGTATGTATGTTTGTTTAGTACATACAGGAAACGGCCATCTTCTCTCCCCCCCCCCCCCTCTTTTTAACGCACGCCTGCTCGGTTAACGCGCATCGGCGAGCGCCATACTAACGGAATTCGGCCCTGATGCTACCTAAAAAGCCCGTCTCTGTCCTGAACGTATTTACACTGGTTATTGTGCTGATCATCCATCTCTCGGCTTCGGATGAGAAGGGGGGGGGGCGTGTGCGTGCGAGCGAGCGATATACCAGCGAACTGCGAAAGTGCTGTCCTGTGTGACCGCGATGCTGCCACCATTGAAGGAGACGGGATGCAAATTCGGCGATTTCGCTAGTCCTCCGTCTGATTCGGTTGGGGGGGTATGCAGTTTAAGTTTTGCCGTTAAAATAAAATGGGTTTTATGTTTCATAGACTTACTGGGACTCCTCATCACTGGGCCCATGATGACCTTGAATGCAGAGATCTGGTTATAGTACGTGTGTAAAACTACGTTGTTTTGCTTTCCTGCACTTTTATTTTGGTTCTTTTGCAACGGGGTGCCATAAATACGGAAAGCTCCGCTTCATCTTGGTATATATTACATTAAATGTGTCCTAATCGCACATCCACCCACTTAGCATTTTTTTTTCGACCTTGACTTCAGCCGGTTTATTTTGTCTGCGTCAGACACGAATCTTTAAAATTACTTAATCTGACGTTAGCCAGTTACTTGTTAATCATGCTCCATAACTCTCCGTTTACGTAGCGGATGTTTTTTTGTGCAACTTGGATGGATCCATCATGGTTAAATGTAGAAGTTGAAGCCGGTAGTCTGGTTTTTGTTCCGATCTGACCGCAGGCCTGAGCAGCAGCCCACACTGTGACTAAGGAGACTTACTACGTTCAGTTTGCCTTTTAAATGTCCCTCATGAATGTTGGATTAACTCGCTATCATGAGTTGGATAAGGAGCGTAACTGTGGCAAGAAAGACTTGCCTTTGGTCAAATTGACACCGGACCCAATTAAGTGATGCATTATACAGAGAACCTTGATACAAGGTGCTGGTTTGCCATGGATGATTTTGCATGTACATATTTCACCCCCCCCCCCCATACAAACACTATCAGAATTATCAATGCAAATTAACCTGAAATATCCTTCTGGATAAAGTATCTTATCTTAATGCTGCTAATCTTAAACTGTAGTAATTATTGCAAGCAGGGCATCGAATGGTGAGCGCCTAATGGAAAATTCTTTAAAATTGAGCTGAAATGTCAAGGATATAATACCGTAGCGCAACGTAATATATTATAACAACCGTACAATTCTACATATCGAATATAACCACCTAAACTGTTCTTGCTGTTGACACAATCACAATGGAGCTTGAATAACTGCAGTATTCATCTAACGTTACCTTCCTTCTGTAAGCGAGGGAGGCGTATAGGTGTCTGATTAGTGCTTTCAGATTGTCTGTAAACTAAGCTATAAACCCTGAAGTTTTACACTTTGGGACTGTCTTTGCTCTGGAGGAAAAGTTACTCCTGAACCGCATCCCCCGGGGGCCTCGTATCAGTTTGATCGGCCGCCCCAAACCGTATGCTTGTTTGCCGTCCCGGGTTTTGTGCTTCATGCTGTCTGCTTACTGTCCGGACACGTTGGCAATTCACGTACCGCTGTTTATGAGCTGGTGTGTTTTTTTAATTTAACCATGAAGCAATTAGGTAAACGGTGCTAACCACCAGTGTTTGAAATCCTGATACAGGTTGAGTAGAAACACATTTTGTATCTTGGTGATCTGATCTTGGATTCTAAATGGATTGCTTTTTTTTTTTTTTTTTTTTTTTTTTTTTTAAATTGTTCATGGGTTAACACGCATGCCTAGTGTGCGCACACAGTCTGAAAGAGGTTGCAGTGAATGCTGGGAATTGAGGGGGGGCAGTATGGAGCTCTGGCTGCAGCAGCCTGCTGCGCATGTGCAGTTTCCTGCTTGGGGGGGGCAGCTGAGCTGCCAGCAGCCTCTGTCTGCATGAAGACGCTCGGGCCCTGGAAGCAAGCTGGAACCAGGCCGTGCACATTAACGCTGGCGGTCCGACGGCCGCAGACGGGCACGGGGGGACAGAAAAGCGATTGACCATGGTGATCGTGTGGTGGTGCCTGTATCTGGCCATACGGAGCCTCGGCACGCATGGCAAGTACCCCGTTTAATCCTTGGTCGGGCAGACGGGTGCTCTGTACTCCGGTGGTGGGCCGGTCACCTTGGAGACTGCCGTTACAGACCAACCTCGGTCTGGTGTCATTTGAAAGGGACGTCTGGTCCACTAGCTACCTCTGCTGTTCCGCAACGAATCCATTGCAGAGTCTCGTACTCCTGTGCCTCCCAGTCTGGGGGTTTAATTGATCCTGGAGTCATGTGCTGGATTTGGGGGGCGACGTGTGGCTCAGTGGGCTAAACCATGTGCTTGTAATCACAAGGTCGCTGGTTCAACGAGCGGCGCCTCGGCAGCTTCCTAAGCAAGACCCTTAACCCCCAGCTCCCTGGGCGCCGCTATACGGACAGCTCTATAAAAGAGCAAGTTGAGGGAGGCATAAAAATTTCCCCATGGGGATTAAGTGTAAATTGTGTGTGTGTGTGTGTGTTTTTTTTTTTTTTTTTTTTTTTTTTAATTATTAGGATTCAGCTGTTATCCAGAGGGGGGTGTGAGTGAGCTTTGCTTATGTTCTGCTGACCGTGAGTGGAAGGTGGAGTAATGGTTTCCTTCACTGAACATTCGCATTGGTGGCCATAAGGGTCTGTTGCCGTCACCATCTATAACCTTTTCTGGTGAGGTCTGCTTTTGATTGGCCCCATTACATTGGATCTAGGCTCCAGGGCTGTTTGACCTACATGTAACAAGCTTGCCACCTGGAATGACTACCTTCCTATCATGTGCACAGTAAATGTAGCCTTAATCTCAATATTGATATTGACATGATGGTCAAAATTTTAGGACTGTGGAGAAGTGAATTTGAGTACCACATTCTATGGCATTTCTTAAAAATGGCTCAGGATTAAGGTTGGGAAGCTTGACTTTAATGTGGGTTAATTTTAACCTAAATTTCCTCCCAGTCTCCCAGGACCTTTTTTTTTTTTTGTTTCCATGGAGACAAGCAGGCACACATAACTATACCTGGAATGTGAATAAGCAGTTTCCTGTGCCTGAGGATTTTCACAGCCCTCCCAGTGGTGTTTATTGATCCTTCTGTACACCGTACTGTTCCCTGTATGCCTGTAACTAGCTGACCCAACTCGCTCCCTCCACAGCCTGGATCATGGCCTCAGTTCTGCAGAAGCTCATCACACCCCTGGCCAGCGGCCCCGCTGAGCCCCCCCGGAACAAGGTGACTGTGGTGGGGGTGGGCCAGGTTGGCATGGCCTGTGCCGTCAGTGTCCTGCTACGGGTATGACCCTGTTCCGTCTTCGCTACAACATTGGCATCTGTGCCGTGTTTTATTGTGACTTTCCTATAGTCCCATTGCTGCCACATGTGCTATCAGTCTGTGCTGACTATGTACACTAGTGTAGATGACGCATCAACGCGTCTCAGTTGGCCTGTGACTGCCCACTGTCATATGGCATAAGATGTGCAGTGCACCTTGATTGCGCAGTGCCTCCTGCAGGGCTCCTTTGCCCAGCATTGACCGCCTCACAGCCACAGTCTTCTGCACTCTAGGAACTGTGCGACGAGATGGCCCTGGTGGATGTAATCGAGGACAAGCTGAAGGGCGAGATGATGGACTTGCTCCATGGAAGTCTCTTCCTGAAGACCCCCAAGATTGTCGCTGATAAGGGTGAGTGTCCTCAGCTGGGCTGGGAGGCCAAGGGCTTGAAATCGCGAGAAGGACAGTGGGGCATTAAGAGCGTCTTTCTGACAGACTACTCTGTGACGGCCAACTCACGAGTTGTGGTGGTAACGGCCGGCGTGCGACAGCAGGAGGGGGAGAGCCGTTTGAACCTGGTCCAACGGAACGTCAACATCTTCAAGCACATCATCCCCCAGATCGTCAAATACAGCCCCAACTGCATCCTCATCGTGGTGTCCAACCCAGGTACCCACCCACCTTGAGCTCCGTCATGCCGTGCGTATGGGTGCATGCCGCACTGTGTTGGTCACCCTGGACTTCTCCCAATGCAGTGGACATCCTGACCTACGTGACCTGGAAGCTGAGCGGCCTGCCCAAACACCGCGTCATCGGCAGCGGCACCAATCTGGACTCTGCCCGCTTCCGCTATCTGATGGCCGACAAGCTGGGCATCCATGCCAGCAGCTTCAATGGCTGGATCCTGGGGGAGCATGGCGACTCCAGCGGTGCGTGTCAGTGCCTGAGTGATGCCAACACCTATAGCAGGGTGCTGAAGTCTGATGGGTAGATGTGTATCTGCTTGATGGCTGACAGCCCACCCCCTCCCTATCCTTTACTCTTCTCCCCTCCCAGTGCCTGTGTGGAGCGGTGCCAATGTGGCTGGGGTGAACCTGCAGAAGCTGAACCCTGACATCGGTACGGACGTTGACAAGGAGAACTGGAAGGACACGCACAAGGCTGTGGTGGACAGGTGAGCTGCTGTAAACTTTGTAAAAATAGTGACTATAGCATCAATGGCTAAAACTGGCTTTGATGCTCGTCTCCACAAACATGCTGTTAGTCTGGTCCAGCACTTGTGCAGCTGTTACTTCTGTGTCTCAGTGCATATGAGGTCATCAAGCTGAAGGGATACACCAACTGGGCCATCGGCTTGAGCGTGGCCGACCTGACCGAGAGCCTGGTCAAGAACATGAACCGCATCCACCCAGTGTCCACTATGGTTAAGGTGAGCCCATTTCAGCCCCCTAGATTTTTCAACTTTCCTGGAGTTGAACCTCCAACCCAATGTCACCCATGCTTTTTGGCTTTGGGAGGATCTGACTGATGGCCTTGGCTCTGACCCACAGGGTATGTACGGAATCGAGGGAGAGGTGTACCTCAGCCTGCCCTGCGTGCTGAACAGCGGGGGTGTCAGCAGTGTTGTCAACATGACCTTGACGGACGAGGAGGTGGACCAGCTGCGGAAGAGTGCCGACACTCTCTGGGGCATCCAGAAGGACCTGAAGGACCTGTGAGGTCCGCGTGGGGGTGCACTCTGCTCCAGCCCCACCCCATTCGTGTAATGCTTCTCCAGATCTCGTTCAGGAGTATAGGTAGCATTAGCTTTTCAGAGGTTTTCCTGGTCACGCGTTTGTGTTTGTTCCATGTGAGGGCTCCGCATGCAGCCAGTCCATCATGTTCCTTAACTGAAGTGTAATTAGCCATCTTAGTGGTTGCCATTTGGAGAGTATTGGCAGTGTTTTAGGCTTGGCTTCATACCCCCCCCCCCCCCCCTCACCTGCTGGGAGTTCCTTACTGCAAGGTTTAAGTGGATCATTCTCTAGATCAGGGGTTGTGGGTAATCAAAACTGCGGACCAGATTTAAAAGCCCTGCAATAACTCTTCCTAAACCTATTGTAACTTTAAATTGTATTTGTGGCAATAACACTGAATAAAATGATGCTGAACTGCATATTTGAGTTTCTTTGTGGAAGGGAAAATGTTTTTGCGCACTCCTGAATTTTATGTTGAGCTTCACTTTCGTGTTCTGGACGCAAAAACCGTTGATGTGGTGCCCCCTTGTGGCACGAACTGATGTAATTTTAAAGAATTCATCGGTGAGAAATTGAGTCGGATTATTTTATAAAAGACTACGGAGGTAAAAGGCAAATGTCAGTACTGTTTACGTGGATGTATTTGGTTCTGTCTTATCGTCAATACTTCGCTTTAGTGAAGTTCATAACGCAAATTTCTAGAACCCTTTTTACTCAAGACACTGTGGTGGGTTTTCGTTCAGTCAAGTGATCATAAATGGGTCCAGAAATATTTTTAGGCACTTATTTGTCGCTGGAGTTTGCTGACGCGTTTCCCCGTTTAGTCCCCTAGTCTAGTGTTACCCTTGGATGAAGATGGTGCTTTACAATTCGGTATCGCGTGCGGCGATTTAGGATTTTTGTTTTACACGAGTTTTTAATTTCTGACGATACAACTGCAAAGTAAAGTCCGGGTACACGTACTGAGTCACATTTATTTAAAATGCAGCACCAGTATTAGTTTCTTTAGTTCCCTAAAGACACAACGATTTTACAGTTAATTTCATTGATTATAGCTGTAAAAAGGTCTAAATATTACAGTTGGCTACATTTATTACAAAAGGGCCTGAATATACCGTAACATTTTCTTTTCTTTTTTTTTGCTGAAGCTATCGTTAAAAACTCGTGTCCAGTCAGGCCGAGAGCCCCAGGTCTCGGATGAACATCAGATAAGGCAGCAGTTTGCTGGTCTTGGCTCCCGCGCTGCTGGCTCTCGGTGCGTCTCCCCGAGCGCGTTTGCCGAAGCGGAGCCCGAAGGGGTTGAAGTTAAAGCTGCTCCGCGGGAGCCGGAGTCCGCAGGTGATCTGACGCTCTGCTTCATTGTCTCTCACGACGTAACAGAGACTCTTCTGATCTGCGGCATCTGAACCGGGGGCTTCTCTTACAGTTACCCCAGAGAGATCTTTCTGGAGAGATTCTAAGTAATCTAAAGTTCAAGGAAAAAAAGCACGATTAATCTACCTGCATGTTTATGACTTAAGAACCAAATAGTCTCGAATGAAACGTAATAATCAGACTGAAAGCAAACTTACCTGAATTATCCATCGGCTCAACAGGGACGAACTCATTCGATGACTTTCCCATAGTTCCTTGCTGGAAAAACACAGCAATGGCAAGTATCAGGGCGAACGTTCTCATTTTTGGACGGTACAGGATAAAAGACCAGTTAAAGCTTTATCTGACCGCGTCCAGTGTTGGATGTTAGTCAGTAGCAGTTCCCGATTCTTCTGATACTTGTGTGTGTATATACAGAGGGAGACAGTTCCGTTAGTTATCTTATGCCGCACGTGAGAAGCCGCGGATTTCAGCGAATCAGAAGGCTCTGCGTTTTTGATCGCGTCAATCACGGAGCTGTCCGTTGTGCTGAAACCAGTTATTAGCGAATTATGGAACAATATACCTCATAATTATACGCGTTTTGTGTTGTGCTGTTATAACAGCCAAATCGCTTTTGATGAATGTATCTAGTTATTTAGTTTGTTCAATGAAGGCCTATTATATTGTTCGTTGTAATACATGAAAGTGCTGTATAATTAAAATTTGTATAGAATTTAGTAATCTAGCTTTTATTGAAAAAAAACTGTCCTTTTGTACTGAAACAAAAATGTAATGCCTCATCGTCAATGTTAACATTTTGCCAAATGCAACAACCAATTGCATTCTAAATCTAACGTATTACAATATTAAAAACCGAGGTTTCGTGCTATATCAGCATGTACGAGTTTCAAATTTTCTTTTTTATTGCCAAAAAATACAAAATACAAACAAGTATTTTCCAGTACAAACTTAGAACGTCTTATGAGATCTTCAAAGTTTATTTTGTGTTCATACGTTTTCATTGTCAGAATCGTCTTCGCCACTTGAATCAAGAAATGCCATCCACAAGAGGGAGACAAAATTCGATTTGTTTTCGCAGGAATTTCATTATTTAAGATCTTGAAATACTGTCGACAGGTGGCGTAACAACAGATGATTAATTTTCAAGTAAGTTAACATATTTCTGGGATATTAACCCTCACACACGATTCCTTCTAACGATATGGTATAAACACTAAATATGCTGTGGAAACACTGATCATATGTTTATATGCTTTAATAGGCATTAACCTAATGTGACATATGTCCTATCGGCATACCTGCTTATCCAGCAATCTGCACCTCTTCCCGCCGCCCACTTTTCACTCGACACTGGGTGAAAGTGGACTTTATTCGCAGTCTGGCGGGTAGCGGACACGCGTGGTACTTGGTTCGACAAACCGCGCCCCGCCTCATTCACTCCCAGTCCCCCAGTGTGAGTTCTGACCGCGACAAGGTCTGCAACATGTGCATATTTTGAGGTCAACTGGAGAAGAAAATTCAAATACAGACCGTTTTCTTTCCGAAAGCCTTGCCACTTGTGACTAGACATTTCCAAAAGGCACCATGCCGCTTTCTCGGTCTCTATCCATGTCCTCCTTGAGCGGACTGCCGCTTTGGGAGGATGAAGGTCTGCCCGTGGAAGATTTGCTGCTCTTTGAAGTTGCCTGGGAAGTAACTAATAAAGGTATCGGTGCTACACGAAAGTGTTATGCCCATTTTTAAAATTCGTTTTGGTTTTGTGATTTATTATGGATTTGTCAATTATGTTACGAGAGTTAAGCCTGCCGTTTTAAAATGATAACCACGAAAGTGGCTCGACTGTAACATAAAACAAGACTTTTTTTTAATTTTGACCTATAACGATGAGGGAATATTAGCTTATTAATGAATGACAGTATTAATATGTATAGGACATGCTTGTTCTGTGTCACAGTATTAGTTACTGTATGCGGCAATATTGTTACATGTGGTTTGTTATACGATTATATTAATGGCAAAGGTTGTATCACCTGCTTGTCAAAGAGCATTAATATGGAGCAGTACTGGAGAAAAAAAAGTCTAAAAGCCTTCTTACACACAATGGAGTAATGTTAGTCTGTCTTTGCTGTCCCTAGCAGGGCACTCACCTCATTCTGTCTTGCTGTGGTATGTGAATATAAATTAGTCATCGTTACTGTTATTTGAAAGGTTTTCTATTGACTGCACATTATTGTGAAAAAAATAAGTCGTAACTGTTGCTACCGTTAGACGAAACAGGCATTGAAGGCTTTATAATTAATGCGGACGTGATTTTTGATACATATGTTGCATTTCTGGTTAAATTCTTTGTGTAACAGGCCTCTATGAACTGTATCGGTGATATCTGTATAAAAGACAGCTTCAGTAAAGGGCCATGCTGATGGTCAGAACAGACCCTTAACCTCAAAGCAAACATTTAAGGGCCCCTGAGAGGAGAACATCGATCAGTCCGAAGGATTACATATTAAGCTGTAGTCAAACACCGAGTTTTGGATTTGGAGGGTTTCAGCGGAAACAGTGGTTTTCAGTGAAGTTCAGCTACCATCTGGACGCGACACGTGCCGTTTTTACCAAGTGTCTGGATGGTACCGTGGTGATTTGCCAATGATAACATCAACAGCTGCGAATATTCAACCACTGTGACTTAAAGCGCTATGCGAATATGTGTTTGTTTACGCAACATTATAATAATCATTATATTAAATTATACTCGACTGTGTAAAATCTACCCTGTACCTATGTAGTTATTTCTAGCATTCCTTGTTTGTTTGATTAATTGAAACATTAAATAATGCATAATGCTTTTTCACGGTTTTTACTGAAAGAGAAGTTATTGCGGTTGCTTGCAGTTGGAGGGATTTACACAGTGATTCAAACCAAAGCCAAGATCACGGTGGATGAATGGGGAGAGAACTACTTCATGGTGGGCCCATACTACGAGCACAACTTCAAGACGCAAGTAGAGGGCTGCGACCCCCCGAACCCTGCGATAAAGAAGGCCATTGACTGTCTGACAAAGAACGGCTGTCAGGTACGCAGTTCCGGAACCGACGAGTGCAGTGATAGAGTGAAACGCCAAGCGGCGCCAGCGACAGTGCCGCAGCAGAGCTGCTTGTTGGGCACCTCAGTATTTGTTCACTCAGTCTCTATAAAATTCATGGGAATATGCGTGCCAACAAGTGGCGAAATGTATTAATTATTTAAACAACCACAACAACGAAACTATACAAACCGTAGAAAGGTAGAACAGAACAGCATATATTGTCATTGTACGTACAGTGAAACTTAAAAAGTACTACTCCTGATCACTGCAAACTCAACAACCTCAGCAGCAGTACAACAATGACAAAAGTCTTGAAATTAAATAAAATATAACACCTTAATAATCACATCTGGGTATGTAAGATATTAATCTCTCATGGGGTATCTCTCATTATGAACTCTGAACCATACAGTAAATATTGCACTTTAGGATATTACATATATATTGTATTGTTACAGAAAGATTCAAGTAATGGATGTGAGTTCAGTTCACCTGTAAGCCCTTGGATAATAACCTGTTTTTAAATGAATATTACATTTATATAACACTTTCCAAGACACCCAATCAATGGGGAGCCACTTCAACCGCCACCACTTTGTAGCCCCCACCTGGATAATGTGATGGCAGCTATTCTGCACCAGTACACTCACCACACAGTTGCTAAGGTGGTGAAGGGGCAGGAGAAATACAGGGGGTGATTAGGAGGTCAGATTTGAAAGGGCCACAGTGGCAATTTAACTAAGGTAGCAGGATACCAACCCTAGTCTTTAGAAATATGCCCGAAGATGTTTTACAACCTCCGTTTTACATCTAATCTGAAGGACAGCACCATTTTTATGGCACAGTGTCCCCATCACTGCACTGGGATCCACACTGACCACAGTATGAGCTCCCCAGTCAGCCACAGTGTCCCCATCACTGCACTGGGATCCACACTGACCACAGTATGAGCTCCCCAGTCAGCCACAGTGTCCCCATCACTGCACTGGGATCCACACTGACCACAGTATGAGCTCCACTGTCAGCCACAGTGTCCCCATCACTGAACTGGGATCCACACTGACCACAGTATGAGCTCCCCAGTCAGCCACAGTGTCCCCATCACTGAACTGGGATCCACACCGACCGCAGGTTGAGCTATCCTGTTGGCCACAGTGTCCACACCTAGTCCAAACTGCAGGTGTTAAGTGTGATGTGGTACGCAAATACATTTCCCCTACACCAAGTACATTGCATAGAATATTACACAAATGCCCTACACCAAAATATTGCACATTGCCATCCACAGATTATTGCACAAATTTCCTACATAGAATCATTACACCATTCCCCTTTCCATCAGAAATTACACAATTCCCCACATAATTTCACAGCAAGACTTTTCACCAAATTCACACACCAGACCCTGTCCAAAATATTACCCTTCCCCTCCCCCTCATCTCATCTCTTGTTAATCAACCTGTAGAGCCTACAAGACGATGACAGAACAAACAGGCAGTGACCAGGATGTGAACAGTCTAATGATGCTGGTGGGTCTTCAAATGCAGTGAGAGCTAAAAATGCTATCCAGTGAGGGGAGTGGATATTGTACCCATTGTACAAAAATTTAACAAAGGAAATGTTAGAATGAAATTTTATGTATCTTATCATATTAACTTTGTATACGTACTGAAGCTGTACTCTCTATTTCCTCACCTTATGAGAAACTGAAAATGTCTATTGTAAGCAGATGTACTCTCTCGCGATGTTTGATAACCTAAGGAAACATCTTCCTACAACTAACCCTAGTGGGCAAAACGAAGCTTAGCAAGCATTAACAGAGTT
>JAABNY020000001.1:11094222-11106301 GCA_015164015.2 Brevimyrus niger
GTGTTAGAGTGGTAAGCTACGGCGCTTCCTCTACACAAAGGTAGATGGGGTTAAAGCTATGGCGCTTTCCCCAACAGGAAATAACTTTTTTGTGTCTCTGGGAAACAAATCTTCTGTTCTCAGACATTTTTTCGGCAATTTGATCTATTCATAAATGGCATTACTTAAATGTGGTCAGTTTTTCATGTAAATATTTTGATAACTTCATGAGACTATAGTACAGTATAGTACTAGTTCAGGTTAATGTGAAGCAGTTACGGTTATCGGTCTCTCTGAATTGCCTGTAGTGCATGATTGTGCTTGTCTATGTCCTGTGATGGACTGGCATCCTGTCCAGTAGTGGAGGAGGTGGGGGGGGGGCATCATGGTAGTCAGCCCCACAGCAAAAAAAGAACCCCCACTCCTTAGGTCAGCAATTTTTACTGAGCTCCCCTGCCCCACGTCAGCTGCCCCTGCCGTGATACCCCTCCTCTGCCCCCAATTTTGTCCAGGATGTGTCCTTATTTTGTGCCCTCTGCTTCCTGGGATAGACACCGGGGCCCCCCACAGGCGATGCATCCCAAGACTGTCATTGCATCAGGAAATGAAACATTTCCGTTCCATCCGAACACTCAAGCATACTCACACATCCGCAACAGACATATTTAAACAGAACGGTGATGCCCATTTTAATACCGAACAATATGCTAAATGGACATGGCATTCGATCTGAGTAAGCAGAAAATGCTTCTAGTAAGCTTTATGTTAATTCTGACCAGTGAATACTGCAAGAAAAGTGAAATTAAGCGACATTTTGATGTCAGAGAAAGCAATTGAATATGTGTAGTATTACATTTCTCCCAGCAGAGGGCAGAGAAGTGCTTCCATCGGTGTGTGCACATCACAGCCAGTGAGCACGGTGGAAGACTGGCACCTGACATTTTTAGGGATTTACTATAATTTATTTATTGTACTTATAAGTGTGACTCTGGCCCAGCAGTACGGTACCATCTGTATATGTGCGTTATTCACAGCAGCACAGCTGTATGTTACAGGTCTGCCTTCCTTCATTTTAATGTGGGGCTCCTTTGCAGGTGCACTTTGGCCGTTGGCTCATTGAGGGCAGTCCCTATGTGATACTCTTTGACATCGGGGCTGCTGCCTGGAATCTGGACCGATGGAAGGGGGAACTCTGGGATACGTGTGGGATCAGCCTTCCCTTCCATGACAGGGAAGCCAATGACTCCCTCATTTTTGGGTCAATGGTTGCCTGGTTTTTCAAAGAGGTGTGTGTAAAAGTGCAGATATCCTGATAGCTTTGGCTGTGAACTTATTTACTAGTTAGTTTTTCTTCCAGTAATGTAACTTTTGTGACATTTTTATCTTTACCTATTGGGTGTATTGGTAAATGTCACAGTGTCTTGAGGTGCGTTGGTTTGTTGAACTTGCCTGATGCACCTGTCAGCTAACAGACGGGTTCCAAGACATGCCCAATGTCATCGCACACTTCCACGAGTGGCAGGCTGGAGCGGGGCTCGTACTCTGTCGCTCACGGAAGCTTCCCTTGGCGACCATCTTTACGACGCATGCCACTCTGCTGGGCCGATACCTGTGTGCTGGGAATGTAGATTTCTACAACAACCTGGACAAGGTGTGTGTGCGTGAGAGGTGTGTATGTGTGTGTGTGTGTGTGTGTGTGTGTGTGAGAAAGAGAGAGAGAGAGAGAGAGAGAGAGAAACAGAGAGAGAGAGACAGAGAGACAGAGAGACAGAGAGAGAGAGAGTAATAAGGCTCGGTGGAAAGGTCAGCTATGATTGACAGCTGTCATATTGTTAAAATGCAGCTCTCAAACGACTGGCATTGGAAATAGTGTGTGTGTGTGTGTGTGTGTGTGTGTGTACTTGTCTGTGTGTGCGAGTGCATATGTAAGGGTTAGTATTTACCACATTGTGAGGACTAAATAAGGTTGGGTTTGGGTTAGGGTTATTATAGTTAGGATTAAGGTTATCCCCATTGGGGGGGGGGGGGGCTTTCTACATGATAGGAATATATGAACTGCATGTGTGTGTGTGTGAGTGTGTGTGTGTGTGTGTGTGTGTGTTTGTATGCAGGCTGATGTAGAATGTATGCAGCTACTTTATGTGCTCATGTAATTGTTTTTTATAGTTGCTTAAATTGTGTTTTTCTCTGTGTGTGTTTGTGTGTGTGTGATGTATGTTAATTCATTGCAGTTCAACATCGATAAGGAGGCCGGCGAGAGGCAGATCTACCATCGGTACTGTTTGGAGCGAGCTGCTGTTCACTGCTCACATGTCTTCACCACCGTCTCGCAGATCACTGCTGTGGAGGCTGACCACATGCTCCACAGGAAGCCAGGTGGGACCTGGAGGTGGTGGGGGGGGGCAGGACTTCCTTTCATAATCACTTGTCAGTCTCCTTCTTTCTGTCGCCAGTGCACAGTGCATTGACTGGTACTTCCTCTCTTCCCTGGTGAAGATGACCCTTTGTTGTTCCTCCTAGTCATGGATAGACAACAATGTGCTTCTTATAGCAAATCCTAGTAAATACTATTTTTTTGTATTCATCCCATTTTCTGTGCAGATATGGTGACCCCTAATGGACTGAATGTTAAAAAGTTCTCAGCCATGCATGAGTTCCAGAACCTTCATTCCATAAACAAAGCCAAGATTCAAGAATTTGTCCGGGGGCATTTTTATGGGTGAGCTCAGCCATTCAGCCCAAATCCGTTTTATACCTCAATCAAAAAGGCCACCATAATATGGTTCTGAAGTGACATTAAGCTTTATGGAGTAGTATGTAGACTGAATTATATCAGACATAAATACTTTTTCTTTAACAACTTATTGATCTCGCTTGCGGTTTTCTTGCGGTTCATTCCATTTGTTGTTTGGTCCGCTTAGAAGCATGACAAAGCTCTCCACAGTGTAGATGTTCAGCCGTACAAGGCCTTGGGGTGCTTACTCACTGCTGTCATTTACACAGGTCACATTTCAAGCTTATAAATGTAAGTTAAAGTTCATGGGATTATCCATAGTTACAGACATGCTGTAAAAAATCGGTTCTAGGAAAGTTGGTTTGACTTGTTCTACTAAATGGAAAAAAATTCTGGGACAAATTGTATCTTTCTGTTTTGTTACGTACTCATTCATTAGGGCCTGTCCTAGGTGGTTTGATTTCGTTTTGCCTTTAATCTCACTTTCTTTCCTTCTGGCAGCCATCTTGACTTCAATCTTGAAAAAACACTGTTCTTCTTCATCGCCGGGCGATACGAGTTCACCAACAAGGGAGCCGACATATTTCTGGAGTCTCTATCCAGGCTCAACTACCTGCTCAGAGTAAGAGCTCCTAGTTTAATCCATGCATGGAGAGTCCAGCTCAGGTGGAAGTCTCTGCTAGGGTTTATACCTACAAATACCCACTTCTCTGTGGACATACAACCAAGCAGAATTCTGGATATCCTATACACTTAGTTACCATCCTTTGAGTCTGTCTTTAAACTACAGTAGAAAACAAATTTTAATATCAACTCCTCTCAAGAATAGATTAAACTTAAGAAAGAAGGTTGGCTCATCTCAGCAGGTCAAGCTTTTTTAAGGGTGGTCTCCTTGTGAGAAGGTCACCACGGGCCCATGTGGGGTCACTATTTCATTGATTACTATCCTCATGATTGTTCCCACATGGGGAGATTCCACAGGGGGCCCACACTCCGGTAATGGTGGCCTGGTCAGCATGGGCCTTCCTTCTGTGTCACTTGGTATCTCCGCAGCCTTCTTTGCCTCGCGCAGCCCTTCTTTTTGTTCTTTGCGTGATGTTGTTTTGTGTTCGTATCCACTTGTTGTCATATCCTTGGGAGACGCTTCTCCCTCCTGCCTGCCGTGTGCCTCTCTCAGGTGCACAAGAGCGATGTGACGGTGGTGGTTTTCTTCATCATGCCGGCTAGAACCAACAACTTTAACGTGGAATCGCTGAAGGGGCAGGCGGTCCGGAAACAACTTTGGTAAATGGCTAATGCTAACTATGCTAACCCTTATTAAGCTAAATTGTAACCTCAGTACTTACCCCCCTTCTGTGCTGACCAGAACTCTTATTAATGCAGACTGATTGATTTTAATTGGGCCACATTACAGTTCTCCAGTTATTCACTTTCCTTTAGTGTATATAGGTTTATGTGTATGTAAACTGTCTGGAAAAGTACTTAAGGCCCCAAGTACATGTACAAACCACTCTTCTTTAATCTGCCTGAAACACTTGATTGGAACTCCAGCCCTTACATCTTTGACATGGTGAAGTCATCTCGTAACACAATCCTTATTGGCTGCCTACCTGGAAGGATCTGTCTACAGACTGCAAGACACGGACAGAACATATAGAGGAAGCTGACCAATCAGCCAGGATGACCAATCAGCACACATTGGGAAATAATGTGTTTTTGGAACACTGAAGCATGTAAATCTACTCTAGCAGACCACAAATATTAAATTACGAACAGAGAAAATCAGCATAATAGGTCCGTCTTTACCATTGAGACAAGATCGTTTTCCTTGTCAAACATAATCTTGCATTTTCAATTTGTGGGTAGCAGCATGGATACATGGATGCACTGTTTAAGAAGACCTGTGCAGAGTTATACATGTTTAGGGTTTTGAAAATATAATCTTAACCAATCTTCAATTATTTTTATAGGATGTTTCACAATAATATCAAGATGTATCAAGACCTTTTTGCCCAATTTATCATCAAAATTACTCAGTTCATTTTGTTCTCTGTAGAGGACATTATGTTTTGCCACTCTCCTATTGTTTTTTACAATGCACAGTTAGGGTTTTAAGATATCATCACATGTATGGGAGTGTAACTTGTCAAATATTTTTTTTCTTTGGATCTCAGGTGGCTATAGAAAAATATTTCAAAAACTGTAACCTAGTTGAAAGATTTCTGCAAGCACAAACCAAACAGAAATAGGGAATGATTATGATGCGATGTAGTCAGTGAGTCAGGTAGGCTGTGTGATACTCTATGTATTTATCAGGTGACCTCTGACCTCCCCCCCCTCCCCCACCACCTGCCTCTCTTTGATAGGGACACCGCTCACCAGGTAAAGGAGAAGTTTGGCAAGCGCTTGTATGAAGCCCTGTTGAAGTAAGTCATTTATATCCAACATATCATGCCTAGGTCTCCTCCCGTGTGGTTATGGGGTCTACGGTACTTTTCTCATGTTTCCAACATTCTTGAGTGAAAAAACACCCCCACTTTCTTCCTGGCCAGTGTCTTCAGGAGGGGGGAGGGGCTATCACTCTAACTGTCAGAGTGCTGATGTGACCTTTGTGTGATTAAAGGGGTAATCAGATTGGAGTGTTTATGGATTAGTTCTGGCAAGACCCCAGGCAGGTATGGGCTGGAGATGGACATAGGGGTGGTGCTCTCACGTTTCTGCTCATCACTCCTTGTGTTCCTTGCTCAGAGGAGAGATCCCGGACATGAATACCATCTTGGACAGGGACGACGTCACCATCATGAAGAGGGCCATATATGCCACTCAGGTAGGAAGGACCCTCTATCAACCAGCAAAGGAGAAGAAGTGGCTAGTGAGAAGAAGATATTGGGCTTGAAAGAAAAAGTCATGCTGCCATCTGCTCGCCATGCAGAACCTTATGAACCAAAATCACACCCAAAGGTCACAGGAAGGTCAGAGTGAGGTCATGGCCCCGCTTGGTTGGTAATATGCGCAACGATGGCTGTGCCTTCCTTCTGCATGCCAACGGGCTGCTCTGAGGGCCCAGGTGCATCCCACTCCAGTGACACCCACTGCAGGACGCAGTGCCCAGGGTGTTCTTGTTTTCATTGAGATTTATTTCAGCGTCAGCGTTTCAGACGCAGAAGCGTAAGAGGTATCGACCGCTCGCGAGAAGACGCCCCGTTCCTGCCTCAGTCCGTGGGTGTCTGATGTAACGAACCATTACGGGTGCCTGTCATCAGCTCCAGCCTGCGACACAAATCAGGACCCGGCCTTTCACAAAGCCCGACACAGAAGCCATTCGCGTTCACGCTGAGATGCCTACTGCAGACCTATGCCTCTGCTTCCAGTCGACATCTGACGTGACTTTCCTTCACCCACACGGCTGCTGGGCTAGCAGGCTTTCACTCTGTTAGCTCCCGTTTCTTGAACAATGGTCACTGTGCTGGCAGCAATATTGCTCTGAAGATAGTGTCTCTGTTTTGTGTTGCAGGGCAGTTTAGGAATATTACCAAAAGTAAACTGACACTGAAATTTTTGACTTGTTGAATTCCTTGACTAGTAAAGTATGATGGGTGGATGGATGGATGGATGGATGGATGGATGGATGGATGGATGGATGGATAGATAGATAGATAGATAGATAGATAGATAGATAGATAGATAGATAGATAGTTTTATCTCATGTCCAAATATCTTAGTCCAGCCATGCTGAGTTTTGCAGAAAACATTACTATTTACCTACCATCTACACATAGGCCTATAGGTCGACAGTCAAAAAAATTTGAAGCCCTTTTTTTCAGTGTCAGCATAATTACTGTGTAATTTCTTTCTTTCTTTCTTTCTTTCTTTCTTGTATATGCATTGTAAAAGGCTCTATATAAAACTGAATTAAATTTTATGAAGTGCTTCATGCTCTGTCCTACATGCACACACACTTACAAATGCATGCTGCCCTGTTCCACCCCAGAGACATGGCCTCCCCCCAGTGACGACCCACAACATGCTGGATGATGGCTCGGACCCAATACTGTCCAACGTCCGACGCATCGGCCTCTTTAACTGCCGCACCGACCGCGTCAAGGTGAGCCAGCCCATTCGCAACTGCCCCTTTTCCTGTTGCAGATCTGCAGGCCGTCGTCTTGTTTTAAAGCCTGTCTGAAACCTGCCAGAATGGGTACTCCCTCAATTTTTTTTCCAAAGGACACGTTGTCATAGTGACCTTTCATAACATCTATCACATGGAAGCAGAGGCAGGAAAGCTTCACTATGCCGTGCTTCCCAGCTTCCTTTTCATGACAGCGTCATGCCCGACTGGAGCCTCACAGATGTCTGGCCAGCGTCAGGTTGACAGCCATGCGTCTTACAAAACTTACAGATCTTGAGTACCACCTCAATGATTAGGAAAGATCGGTCCTCTGCTCCCTTTGTCCACTCCCAGTCTCTGTCCTAAGATGTTTCACAGTGTCTATTCTTCTTTATCCACTGTGTTTAGTCTTGTCTCTGTCTCTGTCCTCAAATAATGTTCCCTGGTGTTCATCTTTTTTTGTCCACCATGTTCAGTCCTGACTGGTGTGTCAATGTCTCCTGCAGTGGGTTGGTACCCTGTAAAAACACATCATCTAATAATTTCACATTATGTAATAATTCAACAAAATGCATGATGATGATAACAATGATACCTATAATTATAATAATATGAGGGTAATGTTGTGATATAAAATTATAATGTATAGGAATTTGTAACATTTTGTTGAGTTGTGACACCATCACATTATGTGACCCTGAATAGGGCAAGTGATTTCTGAAAATGGATGGATGGATGGATGAATGGATGGTGATCAGTCCTGTTTTGGTCTTCAGGCAATGTTTAATAGTGTTCTGCTATTTTTGTCACTCAGTCCTGTCTTCATCTCCGTTCTGAGATAATGTTCTATAGTGTTCAGCTGTTATTATGTACTGTGTTCAGTGCTGTCTTGATCTCTGCCCTGACATAATTTTCTACATTGTGCAGCTCAGTTTATCTCAGTCGATCTCTGTCCTTGGGCAATGTTCACCTCTTTGTCCACCATGTTCAGTCCAGTCTTGGTGTCCGTCCTCAGGCAGTGTCAAATAATGTTCAGCTCTTTTTGGCCTCTGTCCTCAGGCAATGTTGAATAGGGTTCAGCTCCCTTTGTCCACTGTGTTCAGTGCTGTCTGTCTCTTACTGAGATAATGTAGCACAGCATCCAGCTCGTTTTGTCCACTGTGCTCAGTGCTGACTTGCTCTCTGCCCTCAGGTCGTGTTCCATCCAGAGTTCCTGTCCTCCACGAGCCCCCTCCTCCCTATGGACTATGAGGAGTTTGTGCGGGGGTGTCATCTCGGCGTGTTTCCGTCCTACTACGAACCCTGGGGCTACACTCCAGGTAAGAACATGCTGTTCCTCTCTGTTGGTGAAGTCTGATAGAAGGTGACACACACCCAACCTAGTGGAGAAACACTATACGCTTAAATTCTCTTTTTTATATCCTGACTGATCCTCTTTGCCTGGTCATGCATTCTTAATCCTTTCAATTTTCAGTTTATTTTAGGTCAGTTTCTTTTTATATTGTGCTTCCCATAACACAGTTGCCCCAAGCCATTTTGTAAAGGTTTGTTTAAAAAAATAAAAAAATAAATAATAAATGGCATCATAAATTGGTGATACAGTCAATGTTATGGAGCATGACCAGGATCCACATTTGGAAGATGGATCGAAGGAAAATGGAAATACCCAAAAGATGACAGAGGAGTCTGAACTAAACTCCTGTGGTAGTTATAGAGCACATAAAGCTTTTATTTGGGAAAGATGGTTGTGTGTATGTTTTTTAAGAAGGTAAGATCACAATACTGAAGCTGATTGTTCTCATTGATAATCTCATTAATAACTGAAAACTGTACTGACAGCTTGCCAGCCTACAAGGGCTTTTATTTACAGTTCTTATCAAAAGTCTGGCCGGTTGAAGTATTAATAGAATAAGCAGTATTAGGACGATCTGGAAAAATGCAGGATGTCAGTGTTGTTCTGTGGTGCCTGATGAACTTTCCCCCAGGCGAATGCACTGTGATGGGGATTCCTAGTGTGACCACCAACCTCTCGGGCTTTGGCTGCTTCATGGAGGAGCACGTCACGGACCCTGCGGCTTATGGTTGGTAAAGCTGCAGCTGTGGAGTTCAGCCCCTCCCCCCCCACAAATGAGACCCCACCAGTGCTGCTGCAACCTTAGCTGTGGCCTTAGTTTGTCTGGTCCCCTTCTCACCCCTGAAACTCCCCGTCCTTCTCTCTCAGGGATCTACATCGTGGACCGCCGGTTCCGATCAGCAGACGAGTCCTGTAACCAGCTGACCCAGTTCATGTTTGGGTTCTGCCAGCAGTCCCGAAGGCAGCGCATCATCCAGCGGAACCGCACCGAGAGGCTTTCGGACCTGCTGGACTGGAGGTACCTCGGGCGGGTAAGGAGTCATGCCTTTTTTTTCCCTCACTAATCGGTACTACCCATGATGCATCTGGGTATGTTCATCCTGTCTCTAAGATTTGTTTTAGCTCAAGGAAAGGGAAACAAGAGGGGGAAACAAGACATTAGGCTTGAGGTAGAGAAGTAATGAGACACAAAGCTGAAGATGTGGTGGGAGAATGAGTTTCATATCAAGGTAACTTATTTCAGGTGAGACGGGACTGGGCATCTGACTTCATCAGGAAATCCATGCCTGTCCCAGTCCCATAATTACAATATTCGTATGAAACTTCTATTTCTATCTGTAAACTTCTCATGATGTACATAATGTACCTCTATCTCAAACTTCTAATAGGTGCATCTGCTTATGGGCTTGATTTCATGCACGGGAGTGAAGCGTCTGTACTGCCGCTTGGCCGGGGGTAGTTTGAATACTGACACTACAGGAATTTCAGATTATTGGTGCTGGCATTGTGTGTGACTGGATGAGAGTTCTGCTGTGTGTCAAATGAGAATCAGTACTGACCTGCTGCCTTGCTGTCTTTGAAGTTTTACATGCATGCACGTCATCTTGCCCTGAGCAGAACATTCCCAGATAAGTTCAAGATGGACACAGCAGCATCACTGCGCGTAAGTCTAACCTCAGCCTCACTGCACTGCGACTGTGGTCTC
Source organism: Brevimyrus niger (assembly GCA_015164015.2). NCBI lineage: Eukaryota > Metazoa > Chordata > Actinopteri > Osteoglossiformes > Mormyridae > Brevimyrus > Brevimyrus niger. The sequence goes on from JAABNY020000001.1 coordinate 11,104,103, forward strand.
TCTGAACACTCTGACCGTGTGTGTAATGTGAAGCCTGTACCCTTTAACAAGGGATCTCAGTTAAGCGCAGATGAACAAGTTTAACAAAACCTGGCCAGTACTGCCAAATACAAAACGACACAATATCAATGCCAAAGACAAACTAAGACACACATTCGTTTGTTTGAAATGTGAACAGGACATTAAAATCTTTTTTACAGATTAATTATATAAAATATCCAAGGTATTGTACAAGAAAACAACATAACATATTCCACACTTCAAAAGATTCAGCAATATAATTCAAGTTTTTTTTTTGTTTTTGATTTGAAAAACATTGATGGCTACGCTGTTAAAATTATAGAATACTCCATTGCTCTGTCCCATAAAAATACTTTATTGCATGCAAGAATTATGTCGCTAAAGAAATAGCAAACCTAAGGAATATTGAATAAAACAGAATTTGATTAACTGTTACACACACGCGCAGTTTGAGTCGTGACCATAAGACGTCCTCTCCTGATTGGATCACAAATACTGTACAATCAATGAGGGTATGCGGTGGGGGTGGGGTGATCGTCTTTTCCCCTCATTCGTTATCCAAAGTGGACACGAGGGCAGACAAAGCCCTGTCAGACTCGAACTGTTTTCTCTGCCCTTAATTGACAGATTAACATTTTGCTGAACTCCGACAGCTTGTTTGTTCTGGTTCACACTTTGAAGTGTTTTTTGACCATGCTGTTTGCTTAGGAGCCGAGTCACACTGTAAGATCTTGAAACTCTTACATCCCAATTCATGGAATTGTGTTCCGGAGTGGGGGTGCTGAAACAATTATTGTAGGGGTCTCCGAGTGTATTTGCAGTGAAACCTACTTCTATTAAGAAAGTAATATGGGATCTATCTGTTAAGGAGTGGGCACAGGTGGGCAGTTGCATGGGGCCTCGTCCCCCACAGGGCCTTGTGAATTTGTGTTTTCCTTTTAAATATTACAACACAATTTTCCTTTCTTGTCTTATCACTCCAGACAAATAATAATCTGTAATAGATAAAAAAATAATAATAAATGTAAAGTATTCAAATGAAAACAGTCTCCATCCACACAGGCGTTTTCACATAGTTTACAAAAATATTTCCATCCACACTGAAACAACCAAAAAAGTAGCTGTTTGACTATATTGGCCATGCAAGAGTCAACACAGTGACAGGTAAATTAGTTTCTTTTTGCACTAATATGCACCAGTCATACTGGCCCTGTTTACACTTGTACACAGTTACACTTGTACACAGTGTTAAAATGGATGCTTTTATCAAAAAACATGCCCTACACTTTAATCTTGAAGGAATTAAAGATTATATAATTATAATCTTTTTCTTGCCACATTGTCATCTTCTAACTGAGTGAAGGTCATTTGAAGTTCTTCATTTAGAGCAGTTTTCACTTGCGTCTGTCCTTTAGTTCTGTGGCTTTCTTAACTGAGATGAGCTGCCTTCAAACAGTTTCTGTTCACGACCTATAATCCTGAGTGAGACGGAGATGGGCCCCACACTGGTCTTCGCTTGGGGTCTCCAAATCACTATAACCTTCCATGGCAGTTGTGGGATCGGCCATGGAGAAATTTGTCCACCTGGAACGGCGGCTTGGTAAAAGTTCTCAGCATCCAAAACAGAGTGAGATTACCTGTGGTGCCCTAATGTACACGTTTTATGGAATTTTAAGAAGAGGTGGAGATTTCAGGTCCAGAGAATAAAACTCCAGACAAAGATTTTGTTTTAACCATCCTCTCCATCCACTCTGTGACTGTGACTCTGTATGCTCAACTGGTTGGTTGAAACAAAATCTTGGTCTGGAACTGAAAAAAAGAACCAAAAATTTCGCGAAGGGGATCAATAAAGTATCAATTATAGTGTTTTAAAATGTAGAAAACAATGCTGTGTGACGTAGGTGTGTTTGTCTGGTTTGCATCATCAGTCGGGGGTCACCTTTGGTATATCCCTGCAGACTGATGGATTTCGCTACCCGCGACCTTCCTCGGTACCCCCCTCTCCATCTGCCTCCCTGCACTCCACTCCGCATCATAGCGACGAGGAAGATGAGGAGCCGTATGATGAGGAAGAGGAAGCTGAGCGAGATCGCCAGAACATCAAGGCTCCCTTCTCTCTGGGGACAGTACCTTCTGGCAAGAAGAAGCTACCGGGTTAATGCTGCTCCTGACAGAGCC
>JAABNY020000001.1:11106401-11120981 GCA_015164015.2 Brevimyrus niger
TCAAGGCTCCCTCCTCCCTGGGGACAGTCCCTTCTGGCAAAAAGAAGCCACCGGGTTAATGCGGCCCCTGACAGAGCCCCCCCCCCCCCCCCACACACACACACACACACACACACACACACCACCACTTCTCCCCCAGACAGCGTGAGCTTCACCCTTAGGCTTCATATGCCGAAAGCAGAGCAAATATCCTTGTTAAACCTCAAGCATCCAGAAGGCTAAAAACTACAAGGCAGCAGACCCACGATACATCAGGAGTAAATGTTTGAAGCAGTGCTTAAAAAAAACACGACAATGAGAGTGGTGCCAGTGCAGGGAATCAATAAAGCTCAGCAGCTGAACCAGATGAGTACAAGTGCGTGTAAAGATCTGATCCGTGCTCAACAGAAAACTACACCTTGCATCTGGAATAAAAATGAGAGTGTGTGTATGTGTCTCATCTGCCAGGTAATTAAACCATTGACCCCCACTTGCCCACGGTTCTGACACGGTGTGAAGAGTTGTGTTAAAGTGTGTCATGTCTTCCTACCGGCTGTTGCATAAATGGATTAAAGCCTGCAAATTAAATGGTAGTGCAGCATATTACCCAGCATGTATCTATAAAAAAAATATTTCAAATGCTATAAGAAATGGGTTTTCAGTAACTGGTATAAAACTGGGATAAATAAAAGGAACAGCAGCAAAGAAGCAGAGGAAGACTTTTCCTTACATAAATATTCATTTTAATTTGCCAGTCAACATGCTGCCAATTGTAACCTTTAGAAGATTTCTTTTGGGTGGCAAGAATAAGCCTGTAGTCAGTTTTACTTCCCAAAATGGTGTTTTATAGGTGAATTTGCTAGGCTTAGACACAGAATCACCCGTCAAACTGCATTCTTTATTATCGTATCCTTGACATGATTTATTCAGCAGTCTCAAAAGATTTTGCTACCTGAGGTCCTCATATTCAACATACAGTGATGGTACTTTTACTATTTGGTCTGCTGGATGTTTGTTTTTAAGGTGACAGATATAAAGGCATTTTTCCAGGTTTCAGTTAATTAAAATACGAGTAGATCTATGACAAATTTTAAGTAATTTATTCTTTTTGAACTATATACAATATTCTTAGATTGTTGAGAAATGCCATTTTCCTTAAAATTAAGTTTCAAAACTTGATTGTAAACTTTATTTTCTATAATCACCCTAATTAATTTTTGTGTTGCACAGATTGTGTGCCCCCTGGTGATTTTTAATGGAACAACATGTAATACAACAAAGTATCAAATGGAATGCAAACTTCATTTAATTAACAGTACATTCAAAACACTGAGTCAAAACTGTGTACAGAATTCAGTATTTCCTCTACAGAATAGAAACAAAATAAAACATGTTCATCTGGCAAAGATAAATTCATCAACGACCTATCAGAAATAATCTTGTTTCCATGGTGTAAGATCTTGGAAGTAAACTTGATCTGCGTTTTCTTCTGCTAAAGAATAGGAAAATTGAGCAGATAAAAATGACATCAATGCAGTTCCAAAAGCAGAATAAATCAATGAGAAAATTATCTGAATTTAACAGCCTCCATTTGTCCTTCATACATATATCTCCTCCCCCCCCCCCCACCCCGCACTGGAACCCGTCAGTCATTCTGTACTTGAGCCCCTCCATGCCCATTAACAATCCTTCCCTTTACATATTTATCAATTCTTGCAATAGTAATAACTGCAACTTAATGAAAGCATCCTTCGAACACTGTTGCACTTTATGTCATTGTGTCCTGTCCTTCTTCAATTGTCCTGTGTGCCTTTAATTGCCCCACGGGGACAAATAAAGTTATTTGCGCTGAGTTGAATTGAATTGAATATAGATTCAGTCTTCCAGCTGTTTGTAATTGATGCAGTATTCAACACTCCAGAAGGAAAATTAAGCGTTCTGCTAGAAAATACTTTGGAAAATTTAATATAAATTGAGCATATTTTGAGAGCATTAGGGTTTGGTCTAGGTATATGTGCTGTGAAACTTTTTGGTACATATGAAGAAAAAAATAGGTAATATTTAATAGATGGAAAGCGTTCAGTGAGATTCCTCAGTTTTCTTCTTGAATTTGAACCCTCTGACAGAACCCCTCATGATAAATATTTGCAAAATTAATTTTTCCCAGCTGCAAAAGTTTAAATGACTTGCTTTAGATTGCATCCCTCCTTACTGGAGGACTCTGGCTCTCACCTTCTTCTTTGGCTTGTTGGAGGAAGTTCAGGAGCACGGCTGCAGCCCGTGACACACTAAGCTGCTCTGCCTTCTGGCTGCGTGTCTCTGTGCCAGAGAAAATCGGGTTGGACATGCTATTAATGTAATTTGCTTAAAGACACAGTCACCAAGTAACTCCACAAACTGATCTGTTCTTCAAATGTGCAACTACTGCTTCAAATCTCCCAAGACGCGGCTTTCACTATGTTTAATTTACATATTGTGTTTTATACAGAGCATACTGTATAGTTAACAAAGGTCACCGGAACTTTTCCTGATGGGCTGGTGCAGACCTACCCCCGAGACAGCAAAATTTATCGTGAGGGACTCCCCCACTCTGCAGAATTTACCGTAGGAGACTCCAAAGTCCAGGGCCGATTTTTTTTAACCCCAGTTCAGCCCTGCGTACAGGCCTAGAGTGTGTACCCACTGATGAACTGGCATCACACCGAAAGGACAAGTTACATGCTTCTCATTAAGATTCAGGAAGAAAAATCACTATGGCACTATCACTTTTCAAACTATATCTTGCCTCCGTGCAAACGCGTCCAATACACACTGGAATAATCTATGCTGTCTTTGTGAGACCTGAATTTGCATATGAAGTATTTTAAAATACACTAATATCCACAGTAAGTGCAGTAGTGCCTCATCATATACACGCCAATAAAACCGGTACGTTCCCTGACTTCTGCAGGCTACCGCAGCCTTGCGTCTGTTAAGGCAATAACTAAGCAGCGAGATATTCTAAAACTACCATCTTTCAATATTTAAGGGCGCTGTTAAAATTAAAAATTTTAAATAAAAAAAAAAAATATGCCTGACTACCTAGATGGACTGTATCATACACGTCCCCTTCATTTCTGTCTTCAGATATGAAACGACGTCCCTCTGAAATAGCATGAGATTTCAGTCACTAACAACAATATTGATATTTACACTTACACATTTACACGATATTAAGGATAAAACAATGCCAATTTATTTATTCAGTTACGCTTGATCGAGATGTTTAATTAGGACACAAAATGTATTTGAATTGACTACTTTACACATAATGAATACTTTTATTCTGAGATCAAAATTAACATATACATCAGTAGAAAGCATTCGAAATAAAGGGAGTTTGATCTCACGTGTTCCTTTAAGATACAGCATAGCCTGCGGCGTCCAGTTTCTTCGTTGAAAACCATCCTTTGATTAAAAAAAAAGTTGGAAAAAGTAAGAGCCGTTCAACGGATTGTGCATAATTTTTGACACAGTGGTAATATTCCTTTGATTCCTGGAAAAAAATGAGGTGTATAATTTAAGCAACATTTTAAAGAAAAAAAACACCAGGTTACCTTTGGCGCGCTCCAAGAATGAGAAACGAGAGTCGCTACTAGCAGCAACGCCAAGGCGTGAGATTTATGCGTCTTCAAACTCTGCTCATGGGCACAGAGAAGTACTTCTGGTTACTTTCTTGCAAAACGCAGCAACACACCAAAGCTTCATTCTGAGATTAATAAAAAGCTGTGCCTTGCGCATAACGTGCGTAAAAACGCAAATTGGAAAGTACTCTTCTAAAAGATACTGGCCTCCAGTGTGCCATATTTCTACTGATAATGATAATATTTTTTATTCTCAAACTAAATATCAAACAAATACATACCTTCCACACATAAATACCTTCTAACCATTTTTAATGTAGTAAATAGGCAAATGTCGTGCGCGTGTACATTATTTTAACTATGCCTTTGTTTTAGTACTTTTTAATTTGAATATTACATAATTTAAACAAATTATTAAAATATATTTTTAAAAGGTACACCTTCAATTTCTATAGCTTCGGAGTCTTAACAGAAAACTGCACCTTACCTTCATTCTTGTTAATTCTCTCGCCTGTTAGCGTTCAGTGATACCGAGAGTCAGGTTGAGATGGCGTTGACTTCGGCTCCTCTGCCCTATATAAGCGCTGGGGTGGAGGAATCCCGCATAAACCCCCGGTCACACCCGGGGGCTTAAGGCGTGCGCTCCTTTTCCTGAGGGAATTGTCAATGTCGATCGGTCAGAAGTTGATTGAACGGGATAATGTGACTTACACCTCCGAAAGCTCGTTCCGCTCAATAAACAGTATTCAACCTGCGCGATCCTATGCACACATACATATACAATACAGAAATATGGGCCTATCGCATTTAACGCATTTGCGCCATGTGAGTAATTTTAAGGTAAACGTCACACTTAAACACAGTTAAATTAACTAGACGTACGTGGCTAAAAGTACGAAATAAATAGCTTCTGATTCACCAATAAGACACATTCCCTATATTAACATGCTATTAATCAACAAGTCGTACAACAGGTCTATTGATTTGTGCTTTTTTGACAAATGTGACGGAAAATATGACCGCATTTTCGAATAGTACATAATATATAATGTGTAGAATTTAATGATGGCGATTCTTATGAATGAAACTATTGCTGACAGCCTGTCAATGACCCTGCGACAGAGATTCTTTCAGGGCGCTCCTGCTCCTCCAGTGTACTCGGAAAGGCCATCGTTAATGGGGAAGAAAAGGAACATCAGTTTAATTAGACACAGCCGATATCACAGGAGTCGGGGTCCGGCGTCCAGCTGCGGTGACGTTAGCGGACAATCTGGCCACGAGGGCTGGACCCGCGGAGAAAAACCGCTGCATTCCACTAGCAAAGCAGGATATCCGCGGAAGACCTTTCAGGCTGATCAACAGGTCTGGCAAAAATTCTCCAGTATAAGAAAAAAAATACATTCTCGACGTCAATGGTAATTTATGCTATGAAACAAATGTCCTGTCTGACTGGATGTGGAAGAATTCCGTGTTTCTTTTCTTTTAAATTTATTTCACTGACTCATATAATTTCCTTATGGTTTTATTTACTGTTAAATATTCCATCCAGTTGATTTTGTGAAGAAATGACTCATAACTCCGGGGCCAACCGTTTATTTACATCTTGTATTTAAAACAAACAAACAAACAAAGCCTCACATGGTAATGTTTTAGCTGAAATCTGTATTTACAAAAGTTTCGTACAGTAAAACAAACAGTTGGCATTACTGACTTGCCTCCATCTGGAGGCCATGTGGAAATTCAAGCTAAGTGATGGTATATCTTACAGACCATATATTTGAGAACAGAGTAGAGATGGCATCAGTTCTTGTGTGTGTGTTGGGGGGGGGGCTATTTGGCTTGCAACACAGTTAACACCAGGCTTAAAAAATAATATAACAATGTTTAAACTTGTCAAATAAAATGTTAACGCAGATGCAAACCTACATAGAAACAGTATGATTGTAACCATCTCAATGTTCTCAAGGTGTCCAGCAGGGCAAAGGTCAGCATTATTACTCTGGGAAAAGTGCTCCATGATCTCCATGTCTGGATTATGTGACCGGTGATGTTTCAGCCATTCGAATCCAGTGAGCGACGTCGGCTCCTGATTAAAGTTCCCAACGGGGTCGAGTACAGCGCGCTCTACAGGCCATGAATCGCATAGATCATGCCGAATCAAACCACAAATTAATAAAACTTGGCTATTTTCCTTTAATCAGATTAGAGTCCAAGGAGTTTTGACAGAGCAGTCTTAGCATCTGAGGGTAACTCGACCAGTTGTGGATTTAAAAAAAATTAGGAATCTATTATAAATTAATAAATTGATTTTCTCCAAACCAAAACAGGTCACTGCTATACCATGTTGTTGCTCTCCCCGACTTTATCCACAAACTGAAAAAAAGAAGAAAGCAGAGAGGAAGTGATTAGTGACAATGCTGACCTTTCACTACACCGGGCAGGACAAAAAAGTATGAGCTTTCTAAATATCACCTAGACGGGGAACGATGAAGGACAGCTCGAGATTCACAAAACAAGCCACTGCCCAGCTTTTATAGACACAACGACAAAGGCTTTCAGGCTCACCCTGCCTGATTACAGGCTGCACCAATGTGACTTACATGATGCACACGTGGAGAAGCCTGGAGCCAGTTTGACTGGAGCATGAGGGAAAAAAAGCACTGCAGTGTGACCGTAGCCTTTACAGATTCCTATGGAGTATGCAGCATTGTGTGATGCATGCAACGAGAACCAAAATGGGAACCAAAATGGGAACATGGAGGCCAAGAAGTAAGCATGTACCAACCAAATCAAAGAAAAACCCCAAAAACTAATAAGCCTTCGGTACTGAGGGGTCCAGAAATGAATGTGAACAATTAAAAAGGCTAAGAGATGAACAGTGACTGACCATGACAGAAGATGGTCTTCACAGCCTTACGAAGGCTTAAACAAAACACAACAGAAACACATTCACCTCACTGAAAGCAACCTGACAGTAACTGGATCCAAAAGCATGCTGAAAGAGAAGCCTGGCAAAATGGCGGGGTAAGGCGAGGGCGGGGCGGGGGACAGAGGGCTCTATATACTTTAATGCTGAACGTGTTGGATTTTCTTGGTCATGTGGGACAGGAGGGGCTATAAAAACCTACTGGCTAAATACCCTAAACACTGGTTCTGACACCTCTAAGGCTGGAACACTTACCCCACTGATTCCTGGGAGGTTAAGCAGGGACCCTAGAATGGGCACCCTCCGGATGAAACCTACAGCCACTGGGAAGAAGCCCCTGATGGAAACAAGGTGGGGGGTGGACAGAGCCAGGGTGTTAGGTCACTGCGTTAACATCACTCCAGGTCACCTCGAAGGGCACCACCCGGCTGCATGTTAAGTCACCTGAATAAGAGGAAGAATCCATAGACTTCCAGGACCATGCCCACCATCGGCCAGCCGACCAGCACCACGAATACGCCACCCAGGAAGAAGCCGGTGGCCTTCATCTTGTGCTTTTGGAAGAAGAACCTGAAGGTTCGCTCCAGGCCGATGACAAAAGACAGGCCTGCAACAAACAAGATCTACGTGCAGGCACACGCACGCACACACACACACGTATGTACGCAGTTGCGCACACACACACGGGCACACGCATGCATATACACACACACACAAATACGCAGGCACACACAAACACACGCATGCATGTATACGCACACACACACATGCATACACATGGGTGGGGACAAACAGACACAACAAACAAGTTAAATTCATTCAATTTTTCCCTTAAGGAGCTGCCAATGGCAATTTTGAAACCAGTCTAAATAGGATAGTTGTCTAAATAAGTGTTTAGGATTTCTGAGAATAATTTGTCTAAAATCTATTATATATACACATACATTCCATGTGAAATATTTTCATTTATACAAAATATTGATAAATTATTTTGCAATAACTCACTGCAAACAGCTTTTACTTGGTCACGCTCTGCTAATCTGTAACCTGCTCCAAACAAGCTACTACACAGATCACATCTAACAACTAACAAGGTCATTCTGACAGTGCACAGCTGTTTCGATTAAAACACAACTACTTACATTTCCTATTGCGAGGAGAGCTTTGTCGAAAAACAAGATCATTCCAAAGAAGAGGAAAAACACGCCAAAGCCTGTTAACCCCATGCCAATCTCTGTGAGGACGACAAACAAACATTTTCTTAAAACATGTTGCATGTGCAGGGTGGGGACTCCATGGCTAAAGTCATTCCCATTGGATCCCCAATAACAGCATGTAGTAAACAAATGCTGTAGTAACAACCAAAAAAAATGGGGCCCCGTCTATAAGTGTATATGCAGCCTGAGAACACATTACAGCTGAATAAAGCTTATAAAAGAGGCCAAATAAACAGAGGTGGCAAGTAGACTGAATTATAACTCAACACTCTCTTGAGATTTTATCCCTATTTGTGCATCTGGCTTTGTGAAATTGCGAAACATTCAGATCATCAGCGATTGCTCTAAGACCAAAAGCTCAGCTTCCCCCGTAACACGTATCGTACCATCTTACTAATTGAACCACAGCACTGATTGTTTCAAAGGAATCGCTTTCAACAACACATGTTAATTTTCCCTTTGATGCCAGGATAAATGCAGCCCACGGACACCCTCTGATGGCGTGCTTTACTGGCAGTCTATGGAGTCTAAATGGAGAATAGATAAAAGCTTATTGGTCAATATGCTTCGGTGACATGTTTTCGGAGCCTGGCCGGGACGGTGTGTTTTTCTTGGAGTCTATAAGAGTTTCACACATTGTTTTTGCTTAGGGTGAAAGCCTGTTAACCCCATCAGACTTGCAGTCAGTTATTTTAGATCTATTTGAAAGCCGGGTGTTCTGCATGGTGATTGGGAGACGTTTCAACAAGACAGAATAAACTACCAATAACGTAAATGATCACGACTGACAAGTTTCAAGTGCAGTCTGAGGCGTTGGCTTGTAGTATTCATTCTTACTGTCACATGCAGGGACACAGAAACGTTACTCCGCAACCTAGAAAACAATAAACTTGTCACTCTATGTCATCTTTTGCCTTTGGCATTTGTATATATTGTAAATAAAGTCGTTATGATTGAGTTTTCCAGTTTGATCATTTGTATAGTTTTCAGTGAGAGTTCAGTGATTTTAGCAGATTTTTCGCAAACTAAGCTGTATGCTTAACATGGAAAGATTTCTTGAGCAGGTGTCATTCTGGGGATAAGAAGATAATAAATAATTTCATATAAAATGTAAGGAGAGCAGAATGTACATATTACATATAAGCAGCTCACCAGCTAAAATAAGGAAAAAAAATCGTTTTTTGGTTATGCTGCCAAATGTTGACACTTTGCCTCCTCAGTTTAAAAAAATATCACCTTCTGCCATAGGATCAGATGTCTTTCCATTCCTGCTTTCCCACTGCTGGCTAACCAGTTATGTGTCATATCAACTGCAAGGCCTTGGTAGTGATACACCAGGTAACCATGACATTCAGCCATACCGCCCTTCAAAGTTCTTCCACATTAGATCACTTTATAGTCTGAAATATCAAAATCTCATCAGTACGGTGGAACGGGCATTGGCTGGGACTCAGGTCAGCAGAAACGGCAGAATCACATCTACTCATCAGGAAGGGACTCATCTCTTCAGGCTGATGTAGCTTAAGGCATTAATTAGTGCATTGAAGTGTAACTTGATTTTCATAAAAAGTTGTCCAAATGCATGCATACACATGCTCATAGTTGTCTGTATATGTGGGCGTCAGTGCAGTAACGTATTGCCAGTGTATTGCACGTGCAGTGGAAGGCCCGCGAGAATGCTGGAATGAGATGAAATCCCGCCTCATGCATGTTTCCATAATTCCATACTACTTGTACAAAGGCTCTACATTCCTGAAACGCAAGAACTTCGATAGCAAATCAAAGTTATGCAGATATCACATAGACAGATAGTTACTTTACACTGAAAAAACATTTCTCTGCTTCGGGATTGCTTATTGACACAAAAACATTTCTATATTTTCATATTTTAAGGCTATTGTATTTTTCTATTCTTTACTCAGATTTTAAATCTAACTTTAATTATGCTTGGACTTGAAACGAGGTGCAACCATGCTAGGTAAATTATGTAATACACAATACAAGCCCAAGCTTAAATTAGATGCATTAGACGGATAATGAATTCGGGACTTTAGCTGTCAAAGTGCTAGGTCGCTTCAGCTAGCTAGCGGCTGTTAAAAGCTACAGTGAAAGCATCAGTTTAATTATAACCTACAGAGAATACGAAAACGCCAATGGCCTCGGAATACTACAAATTAACTAAATTTAAGACACTGTAATAAACCGACAGTTACTTAAAGGTAACATCAATAATTATATATGTAACAACTACATACCACTGAGCAACACGGCCTTATTACCGAACACCATCTCATTCATTTTTTGACTATTTCCTCCAGAAACCAACTCACAACTATTCACTTGCATGAACACATAGATTTAAAGAGATCGGTCGCAAAAAAAACAGATTTTCTTACTCTGAGAGTCCGTTAACGAGATCATTTTTCCAACAACGGATGGATCAACAGCTAGCTACACGGGCAACTTTTCACGGGGTTTAGGAAAACCCAACTACAGCCAGTTCCTTGCAGTTACGGTGGCCGCCACGTCTTCCGGAACCACGCAGTAACAAAGCGTGTAACACACGCAGACGTGCGCCGATAATCAGCCAATCAGCGAGCCGCCTTCTGGCCCCTGACTAGGCTGTGGCCTAGTCCTTCCACACTTGCAAACGCGCAGAAGGATGAGGCGGTTCTTCTAAGATTCTGTTATCTTATTGAGTAACATAGAGCAATTGCGCCGTTTTCCATTGGCAGAGTCACTCGCGGCCTCTTTTGATTGGCTCTCGACTTCGCAACGCTTTCAACAGCGTGGTCTAGCAACCGGGTGGTTTAAGAGTAACTCAAACGGGAGAGGAGCCCGGAGGTCCATTGTAGGTACGTGTAGCATCTGTTGCTAAGTAATACGAATATTTTGATGGTTGCTTAATTATCTTGCTTTTTTTTTAACAAAAAAAAATCTTTGCGCGCACTAAAGCTTCACACTGATTATACGTTATACATGCTGATATTAAACTAAGCAATTACATGTCATTTTAGTCTGAATGCATAACACCTTTCGAAAGCTGCATTAAACATCCTATTACTAATGATTAACCAGAATGTGGTTGAAGTCGAAAAACAAGCGCCAGACGAATGATACTGGAAGAAATATGCATGTTGAATCCGGTTGACAATGTTCTATCTGTGCCATCGGGATGAAGTTGATACGCTGCTTATAAAATTATTTCTGGACACAAAATAACGTTTCAATACCGATGGAAGTAGGTTATATTATGGTGCTTTAAACCCGGCAAAAACATCTGGGAGATAAATACTATTTCATAAAGTCTCAAGAGATGCCGTCTAAGCAGAGACTGTTATAACTTTTGTAGCTTCCTGCTGAAAACTCCCTAAATTTCCCTTGGTGGACCAAAGGGTTCTTTTCTGAGTTTGATGTGATGTCATCCAATTTAGTAATTTCGCTTTCGATATTAAAATTCATACAACACGTACGTTTAACTTTGTGTAGCGAATTATACTGGAAACAACTATTTAAGTATTTGTGCTATATCATCTGTCACTTAAGGATGTGGGTGTGTCTGTTATTGGGTGTGTCATATAAGTTGATGTTGTATGTTGTCTATAACATCTTTCATTTATTCCTGCAAAGCTTTGGCTTTGGGCGGTTTCTCTTAGTCCCAGTTTTCTTACATTATTAAGCCTGACCACTTACGTTAATGATTGTATAGTAAATTGTTAAACATTTATTGAAGGAGCCTAGTAGATTCAGGATATTGTAATAATTTGTATATGGCCTATAGAGTAGCTGAAAAAACATTTCATAATGTAAAAGCGTATTTTAAAGCATGTTTTATACAATTCCTCAGTTGAAACTGAACATTCTACATACCTGAAGGACATGACAAGGTGATTTTCATAAATGTATAGAAGGATCTGGTTCTTTTACACACTGCTGCATACTCAGACTAGAAAAAAAATGTCAGCCTTTGATGTGTAGCTTTTGGTAGCATAAGCATGCCTGCCCACCTTGGCAGAAATCAGCTTGGTCTCTCGTACAGAACGACAAGACACCACGCAAAGAGCTGTGAGATAAACCTGCCAACCGACTAACTCTGACATGGAGAAAAACAGCGCCAATGGTGAGTTCAGTTTTTGTCACTATGACGACGGCGTTGTGGTCCTTTTCATGCCTTGCATGTAGAACCAGTAAATAAATGATGTATTGATATCTATAATAGGGTTACGGAGGTGCCTCACACCTTTGGGCCTTGGGTTCAAGTCTCTGCCAGACTGCCATGTGCATAGATGGAGTTTGCATGTTGTCCCTGTGTTGTTGTGGGGTTTCCTCCATATAGTCTGGTTTCCCCCCATAGTCCAAAGACAAGCTGAGGGCGGTTGCAGTTGCCAAATTGCCTGTAGGTGCAAATGGTGTGTGTGAGTGAATGGTGTGTGTGAGTGTGCCCTGCGATGGGTTGGCCTGGATTATTCCCTGCCTTATGCCTGCAGTCTCATAGATAGGCTCCGGACCCCCCGTGACCCTGATTTGGATAAGCGGTTACAGAAAATGGATGGATGGATGGATGGACATTTATAACAACAAACAGTGATATGTCCCGAGAGATGAGTGCAATCCCTGTGAGAGCCTTTTCTGAGGATATTAGGTAATTTAGTTCTGCTTGTGAATGGATGGCTGCCTCTGTTTTGCCTGACAAAGGTGATAATTAGTGTTCTGTTGGGAGGAAGGAGCTTGTTAGCAAAGGGGGGGGGGGGTGTCAGTCTGGCTTGCATAGCGCTCGTATGTTGCAGATACTCTGTTTGAATATAGTTTTTTGCAGGTAAAAAATCAGGCAAACTTAGCAGATTAATTTTAAGGGCAGCATTTGGGTCTTACGGAGGATCTGTGTCAAATTGATAATCGGTCAAACTCCAGAATTGCAGTGCATGGATCTAACACGCTCAGCTGTTTTGGCTAGTGAAATGAACCTGCTAGCACTGGCTTCACTGCCACCCCTCTGGGCACGACAGCCAGTCAGCTCTGCTGTTTGTCCGCAGATGCTCAGGCGGAGCTGGTGTCTGTGGAGGCGGAGCTGGAGTCCGTGGAGCAGCAGATAGCGGAGCTGCTGGAGCTGCAGTCAAATCTGAACTCCAGGAAGAGTCAGCTGCTTAAGCAGCTGGAGCGGTCCTCTAACTCCGCCCAGCCCTCGGGCTCCGCCCAGTCACAAGGGTCTGGCAGAACCAAGCAGGATCTGAAGCGCTATGAGGGCACAGGTAATGCACCCACACACACAAAGGCGGCTCATACCTACTTATCAGATGGATTTGCGTTCAGCATACACTCGCACTTATGCAATTCAGATGGCAGAAGTAAAGTTTCTTTGAAAGCCACCTGCAGTTCCCTGATTGGCCGTGTCTCCAATCCCAGATTTCACATGGTCCAAGGAAATGCGGCTCCAGCTCTCGGGGACGTTTCACCTCACCAAGTTCCGGCCGCTACAGCTGAAGGCCATCAACCTCACCATGTCCGGGAAAGACGTCTTCCTGGTGATGCCCACGGGTGGAGGGAAGAGCTTGTGTTACCAGCTGCCGGCTGTCTGCTCTGGAGGTCTGCTACATGCAGTCTACATTAGTATTATGGGGTGGTATGTGGCTCAGTGGGATGGGCTGCTGTGGCTGTGATGGGAAGGTTGTTGGTTCAAAACCCAGTGATTTCACCATTGGGCTCCTGAGCAAGGCCCTGTACCCCAGTTGCTCCAGGGACTGGCTAAACCTGCTTTATCAATTGTATATTGCTTTGGATAAAACTACATAAAGTAATATACATTGCCAGTCAAAAATTTTGGCAAATGTAGAAAATCTTAGTGCATGGAAAACTTTTGACTGGTAATGTAATGTAGTATAAGTGGCGTTATCTAATGCAGAGGCTCGGTCACTGCCCTTCAGAACCCTATTTGCGTACATAAACACACCATCACAGACGTTTTTTTCTCTCACAAATACACATTTGAATGAATGTTACATTTATGTAGCATTTTACAGAACCAATGAGGAGCCACTTCAGCCCCCACCACCTGGATGATGTGATGGCTGCTATTCTGTGCCAGTATGTTCACCATGCAGCAGCTAAGGTGGTGAAGGGGCAGCACTGAATTCACCAGTTAGATATAGGGGGTGTTTTAGGAGGCTGGATTTGTTCAATCCACAGTGGGCAGTTTTAGCCAGGGCATCAGGTACCACCCTTAGCCTTCTGAGATGCCCAGGGATCTTTTATGACCTCAGAGTCTGGATCTCCGTTTTGTGTCTCATCCAAAGGATGGCACCATTTTTACCGCACACTGCCCCCATCACTGCACTGGGATCCACACTGACCACAGGATGGGGTCCCGTGTTGGCCAGTGTCCCTGTCACTGCACTGGGGCACTGGGATCCACACAGACCACAGGATGGGGTAACCTGTCGGCCACGTCACTGCACTGGAGCACTGGGATCCACACTGACTACAGGATGGGCTCCCCTGTTGGCCACAGTGTCCGCATCACTGCACTGGGACACTGGGATCCACACTGACTACAGGATGGGCTCCCCTGTTGGCCACACCAACACCTTTTCTAGTAGCAGCTCCACTTTTCTAGTTGGTCTTCCATCTAGGTACTGGCCAGGCCCAAACTTTGCTTAGCTGCTGATGGATTATCTAGTCTGAACTGCAGGTGGTATGGCTGTTAATGTATGCCACTTATGTACAGTCTTCTGTGCGTGGGGGTATTCCAGGTGATCTAGTACCTTAAATCAGCATCTTTACCACAGGTTTCACTCTGGTGATTGCCCCCTTGGTCTCTCTGATGGAGGATCAGCTCATG
>JAABNY020000001.1:11144513-11154539 GCA_015164015.2 Brevimyrus niger
TCTGTGTCCCCATCACTGTTCTTGGTGTGAGTCTGTGTCCCCATCACTGTTCTTGGTGAGGGTCTGTGTCCCCATCATTGTTCTTGGTGAGGGTCTGTGTCCCCATCACTCTTCTCGGTGTTAGTCTGTGTCCCTATCACTCTTCTTGGTGTGAGTCTGTGTCCCCATCACTGTTCTTGGTTTCAGTCTTTGTCTCCATCCCCTTCTCAGTGTGAGTCTGCGTCCCCATCACTGTTCTTGGTTTCAGTCTTTGTCCCTATCCCCTTTTTGGTGTGAGTCTGTGTCCCCATCACTGTTCTCCATGTGTGTATGTGTCTCCATCCCCTTCTTAGTGTGAGTATTTGTCTGGATAGTAAAATCCTAGTAGTTTTGTCAAATATCACCAGGCTGATCGTTGAAGATTTATTGGATTAGACAGTAAAATCTAGACATAAATGAATCTCACCATGTTTCGACCAGAACCACTGGTGTTCGTGCAGCCGGCGAAACAGGGAGAGACATAGGTGATGCCATCAGGGCCACAGATGGGGTCCCACTGGTTTTCTGGACACTTGCAGGCAGCATTGCATGGTGACAGCACCGCAGTTCCAGACATGATTGAAGACTCTGTCCTGCAATGCACAGCATACCCACTGAATTTGTGACTTGAAGCACACAAAACCACCTTGGCATTCTTTCACATGGGAATATACAAGTTGTTTCTATCTCTTTGTGGAAATTAAGCCTATTTTCATCAATAACAATAATAGCAAAGGCTCAGAAAACTTATCTTTGTATTTAACGTCTTAACAGAAAAACACTTGCATTCCATTGAAATTAGTTGATGATTATTAGTATGATTACTAGTACTAGTATGATTATTCTTATTCTGCTGAATATTCTTGATTAAAACAAACCCCAATGCACTTATTTCCCACCTACAACTGCATCCATAGAATGGACTCATGCCTTAGGATTATTCAGTGTAAACGCAGTTGTTTTCATTACTGTACCCCACTCTGTCCCCACTCACAATTAGATCACATGACCATTATCTCTTTGCTCATCTTTGATTGATACAGGTTGTCATTATCAGGAGAGCATTTCAAACTGGATTTGAGAAAGCACTTCTTTACACAACGTGTAGAGTATAGAATAGTCTTCCTGTTAGTGTAGTGTAGGGTTCCTTTAAATGAGCTAGATAAGATTTTAGCAACTTATTCATTCCCCCCAAGTGAGCTTGATGGGCTAAATGGCCTCCTCTTGTTTGTAAACTTCTTATGTTCTTATGAAATAGTTCCAGTATTGGTGCATTGGAAAATTACCATCAATAACTTTTCTGAAAATGATTAAATAAAAGAATTCAATGATTAATTGATTCCCTAACTCGATTAGTTTCATGGTACATGTCTGTCACAGAATGGTTCGTCCTAAATCATAACCTGACTGCACTAACAAGTTTTTTTTTAGATGTGTCTTGCCTCATACAGATGTTTCAACATGTGTCACTCTTTCTATAGTAATTAGTAACAGCTGCAGGTGGCAGTCCCAGCAATGGAATCTGTACCACATGATCTCCATGGGCCAATAACATGCTGATTAAGGTCAATGTCTAAATAAACAGGCACTCTTTAAGTGGTGACAAGCATGCTTTAGTGAACTGAGGTGGACATTTGAATGACTGTATCGATGTTTAACTATAGTTGGTTAGCTATGTGTTTAATCCACAGCAGGAAGGACTGGTCTGTTAAGGGTACTAAAATATTGCAATGAGGTGAGAATGCGTCAGAGCCATGCCAGCACCATGTGAAGCTGGCTGGAGAAGCTGAAATCAGCCAAGCTATGCATCGCCAAGAGAGGAGAATGGAGAATGGACTTGAGGTTATTAGTAATATGCTGGTATCCTCAGGTATGGGATTATTCCACATACTAGAGAGCTGTGTATATATACAGAGAGGGAGAAACAAGTTGAAAAGTACATGGGTTAGGGTTAGATAAGCCATGCATAAATATACAAGTGAATAGTTCATACACGGCACGTTCACCTGGAAAGAGATATTTCAGAATATGTAATAGTGGCACATTAAAGGAGGTATGTCAAATATATCAACACAAATACCAAGTAAAGTGATTCAGCAGAACCATTTTGAGGTTCCCTCTGTAACCTTTGGGTCACTTCTCAAAGTCTGAAAACAGGACTCCGCACCATTGCACAACCAAATGTTTGCAACTGAAAAACTAGGCCCAGAGTAGCATACTTTTAAAAGTTTATGGGTTCAAGAGGCAACCGCCTGCAGCACCTTCAATCTTGTTGTGTTAAAGGGCAAGAGCTTGAAATCATTCTAGCTGATCGAAAGCAAGTGTCTGATAAGCGTGCCGTCTCGCTTTTGCGTACCCTGGGTATGGAACGGTCAGTCCTGCCACATCCGTGTTCTTGCAGCTCAGGGCAAAGTATGGGATAGTGCAGAGAAAACCACCAATGGACGTCCAGAAAGCAACCTTGGCTGCCCCCACCATGTCTAGTTTGAATCTTTTCATGATGATGCCACTGAAAAAGATTCCCAGGCACACTGCAGGCATGGTGGCCACCCCTGGTCACAACAAGAACAAAAACACAAGATAACATCGAACACGCTTGATGATGGAGTCTTTAGGTACCAATATTTTTAGCATGCATAGAAAAGGGACATGTGGAAAAACGCGTCCCTGCTCTCCGCTTTCAACAGCCTCACGTTTTTACATATGTATGGAGCATAACCTCCTAGTAAAGAGACATAAAGCTACAAAACCTACACTAGCAGCCAAAATTGTGTAAACACCTAACTTTTCTGGCATTACACTTTAAAAATGACTACATGAATATTGGCGGTAATGTTTATAAACAATCAAAGAATATAAGTAACTAGAGCAAATAAGTGACTAGAGCAAAGAATATAAGTAACTAAAGTAAATAGATAACTAGAGCAATAGTTGAATAAAGTTTAGCAATCTCTACAAATTGGTAAAACAATTTTGGCCACTAATGTATATGTGCTGCTATGTTCACATGAAAGCTGGTATGAAGCACTCTTACGTTAACAAGACAAGTAGCTCATCATTGAATTCAGGTTTTACCCAAGAACATGTTTGCTGTGGAGGCGCTTTGACCAAACTGCTGCTCAAAGTACTTTGGTGTGTAGGTGAGGATGATGACTAAACCGTTGAACATCATGATGCTCGTCACTAAGTACAGGACGTAGATCTTACTGGTGAGCAAGCTCTTCAGTGATGGCAGAAACCCTAGAAAATAAAAGACCACAATAGGCAGTCAAAGCCCTAACTGTATTGAATAAAAAATGAAGGGTATTTGGTTGTAAGACAGGATTGTGCCTTGACACATTATCCACATACCTTTGGCTATCTCCATGATGTTAGGCTTGTGTCTGGAAGGCTTGGTTGAAGAGTGGAGCATGACCTGTCTGTCCTCCGGAAGTTCCCGAGGCAGGAACCAGAAAGGGATTGAGATCACCAGATTGAAGGTGCCTGCCACCAGGAAGCCGAGCCACCAGGCTCCCACCCATCGTGAGTCCTGAACAGTGATAGTCACACTGTCTAGCGGAACACAACCAGACAAACCATCAATTAACTAATCCCTCAAATAGTTAATGAATTATGAGTAAACTACAAAAAATCTAAAATTAAAAAAATTGTTAAAGCACATTTATCAAAAAGCTGTGGGAATTTCATTGGTGGTTTAGAATGTGCAAGTTCAGTTCAGGCTCTCTCAACAGCCTTTCATATATAAATCATTAAAAAACCAAAACTTTTTATTTTATATGGTTTGTATTACGCAAAAATTTACACCTACAGTGGTACCTTGGAACACTTCCAGAAGGCTGGTCGAGTGCGTTTTAATACACACAGAAAGACACCCATAGAAACGCCAAAAACATAAAACAAATTTGAATCCCATGCTCACACGTGCATCACCTTCAAGTCTCGCTATAATTTCCTTTTTAAATTCTACAGTTACTCTCACTACTTTCCTCTTTGGTTTGCTGGTATCACTGCTCACTTTCTTAGGGGGCATGATTACTGTATTACTAAATGCACTGTAGATAAAACACAAAAAAAACACAGGAACACAGCTTTCGCATGTCGAACTTGGTCGAAAGGTACTGCAAGACTGAGAGCAATTCATAGGGCATCAGCATCCCAATAGGTCTATTTGCCTTTGGTTCAGCCCATCAGAGACGTGTCTCGATCTGTACTGGTTTTAGCAGCTCTGTTTCGTTTTGTCGTGTTCCGAGTTTTTGGTCGAGTTGTGGTTAGACTTTTCTCGACCGACCCGTTCACGGTCCAAATTGATATAGTTGAATGCGTCTCAACCCATTCAAGTTTTAGCAAGATTTAGGTCAAGGTACAAGTAAAAAAGAAAATTCAACAGACCCGTTTGATGTTCAAGTTTTGAGGTTCTACTGTATGCGTGTGTGTGTGTATTCTAATTCTCCTTCATTCATTGGCATTCCTATGGAACAATTCATAGCAACATCTCATAGCATTCTGAGCAATGAGTAACAGCTCTACTTGGCCATTTTTTTTTTCAGTCATACCAGATTACATAGTATTGAACTGACTCCTTTTCTTGGGACAATAGGTAGAACTTGGCTATCCTCGACTACACCTTTCTGCAAACCTAGTGATTATCTTATATTTATAAGTAACTTTAATGCTTGTAGTTTGGGCAAGCAGAAACTTACCCAAATCCACAAAGCCAATATCCACATAGAGTCGGGCGCACAGCGAGCTGAGGCTGTAACCAAACATAGGCCCAATCAAAGCGATGGTGTGGAGGCAGCCTGGAGCAGATTTGGAAGGAGAACAGTGAGCTGTAGGCCATGACACGAACTGATCTCTACATGGTCTGGCTGAAGTGGAAGGGGACTTACCGATGTAGAAGGCGGAGTTCTCCGGCCGGGCATAGTCATCAATAAAGGATGCACCAAGAGGTGTGATGGTAGCCTCGCCAATGCCACGCAGCATATTCCCCAGGAGAACTATTATCCACATGCGGGAGCCATCATCGCTGACATTATCACAGCCTGACCGCAAAGACAAAAAGTCAGAGACACAAAGTCGCACTTCTAGGACTAAACCAGAAGCTTCTCGTGAACTCAGAGTCAGTAAAATTCATAGTGCCCACCAGAAGGAAGCTGCTGTTGCATGTTCTGAGGAGAGGCTGAGCATGGAGAGGTCCCGGAGTCATTCCCAGGCAAATTCACCAGTGATGCTTTTGCCATGCTCTCATAGTTGTATCTGCACCAAAAAAAAAACATTGCAAGCCTCCATTGAAATTGCATACATTCAATACAGACAAATATATTACATATGTTGCGTAAATCCAACTGTGTAATGTCAAAAGAATTTTAATCTTTGTATCCTTCCTCAAACCTAACTGTTCTCAAATTATATAGAGAATAATGCGGCTACTGTATTTTGGGTGATAATTAACAGATGCATAATTTTCCTGCTGATCCGTGAACTTCAGAGTCTTGAGAGATTCACAAGTTGAGTTTGGAAATGTCTGAATTACATAGTGTGGCATTACTTCATAAAATCAGCTTCCTGTTCAGAGAGAAATCATTTCATTTTTCCCCTCTATGCAAAAGCTCACCGTTCCATTAAGAAGTGAGGCAGTGCCATGGTGATGGTACCTAAGGCCATCAGGAAAGAACCTGTCCCAATGATCTTCGGCCTGTGGAACTTTGCTCCAAAGTAGCTCACCACAACAATCACCAGCAGGTTACCTATAGTGCACCGGAGACATGTTTTGTAAGTTTCAGTCTCCTGTGTGCCAACTTCTTATTTGTGTAATTATATCCATTTTCCCGTCTATCTCTGCTTTTCCTGTCCCTGAGTAGCAAAACGCTTTCATGAGAATCGCCTTTTTCCTGTCAGTGTTCTAGAAACACAAAGAAAACACATGGGGAAGCTACAAGCTAATACTAGCAAACAATTAACAAAGGGAACGCAAAAATGTCTTTTTTTAACTTTAAATTTAAACTTTATGTTACAAAAAAAAAAACAGGCTGCCTCTGTGTAACTTACTTTCTATTAAGGTGAATTAACAGAATCAGAAGAACCAAAAAATTGAGTTATTCCAAAATAATAATTCATCTGCATGATCCATCCATCCAAAAACCATCCCAAACAATAAATAAGACATTGATCAAGGAGCGCACAGTGGTTTAGTGAGTAGCACTGCTGTCTCACCCTCCCGGATTGAATCCTGTGTGTGTGCATACAGTTAGCATGCTAGCACACTATTCCTGGGGGTTTATGCAGTGCAGTGTTCTAGTTTCATACCTCACTATAAAGACATGCAAGAGTGCTAATAGCTGCCAGTAAATAAATTGACCATGTATGGACTGGTATCCAATCTTGTTTTTGCTCTGTGTTACCTGAGATATATGATAAAATGATCTTGACCAGAGTAAGTAGTTGGAAGATTATTAATACATAAATGATTAAATTAAAAAACATTACACAAAATGGATCTCTGAGTCCATCATGATGCTGCACTGTTCTCTGTACAGATACCAAATTATACAGCTGGTACGCAGGGGTTCATGGAGGCTGATGGAAATGTTTTCATCCAACTGAGTTTCTCTGCTGTTCCCTGCTGGGTGAACTCACCAATCTCAAAGCTGCAGTCGATGATGCCTACAGTGGAGCTGGGGATCTCAAACCTCCTTTCAATCTGAGTGATGGTGCTTTTCGTGTAACTTGCAGATAAGGACTTTGAGAAGTAGCCTAGAGCAAGGACTCCAATGAACATCTGTGAAGGGAATCTGCTGTTAACCACCAAAACATAAGCATTTAAGCATTTCAAGCACCTTGATGTGACTGAGTGGGACTGTCTTCTGATTAAGAGCTGCTTATGGTCAATTAAAATTATTCCACCTGAGGTTAATAACTTAGCGTTCTGTGGCAGAACCTCAGCTGTTTGACAGCAAACAGTGGCTGTACTTTTCTTGCGTGTGTGCAGTCTGAATGTGCTTATGTTTGCCATGGGGTCAGGGGTTAAGGCCGGTTGATATGTACCTTTGCCTTTCCCCTATGTCTCTGTATGCTAAGGTCGCTAAGATTTAAGAGTACTACTGTCTGGACTAATAGAGTTTGCCTCATCAAGAGCACCACAGAACCGAAGGGCTTTGGATGAATGAACGTCTTTCACCATGTACTCATCACAACCACAAAACAAACACACTTACAAGTATATTAATATACCGATAATACATTCACCCATCTGTTTCGTTAATTATTTACTTGGCTGGCAGCCTAATAATAATAATAAGATAAAGAAGAAAATGAAGAAAAACAAGAACAGCAGCAATAAGAACAAGAAAAAGAACAAAAAGAATGACGAAGAACAAGACAATGATAGTAACGATGAGGAAGATATTGATAATGAAGATGATGATTGACGATGATGAAGAAAAAAAAGACGGCGTGCCAGTTTACCTTCAGATTTGGAGTACAGCATTTTGGGCCAGATGCCAATTCGGGCTTCTTCATGCTGTCGGCCATCACAGTGGGATCCTCAGGTCGGCCTTTCACTGTCATCATGCCCTGAGGTGGACTTCTGAAGCAGGCCGAGTTCCCCAGGAAAGAGTGTGAGGGACAGGGAGGCTGCTGCATGCATACGAAACAACAGAAGCAAAAAATGAAGGTGTGGAGTCAGTGGCTTGAGGGAAGCATATGAAATATTCTCTTCATCATTGAAAATAAATAAATAAAAGAAAGTAGAATTACCTTTATTTGCTAGGATAGAGTTTAAGTGGAACATCGCCCTGTATTTTCCATTTTCATATTCAAATATCTAATAACTTTATAATTTAAGACGAGTCAGTTTTATTTAAATGTATTCTATATGTAAGATGTCTCATCAATACAAACTATAGCTAATACAAAATTATTAGATTAAGCATACTATGATAGTGAAGAAAATTTCCCAAAGATTACAAAGGCAACCTCGCCCACACTCTCCAGAAGAGTAAAATAAATAACAGGTGTCAAAAAAATACTCACATCAAAAGAAGTAGCTCCTGAAATGAGTTCCAAGAGTTTGCTCCACTTAATATGGACTGCAACCGTGCAGTATCATCCTTCAGAAATGATTAACCATTATTGATTGTTTCCCCTATTCTTTCCACTGCAAGGGACGGAAGTCAGCTACATTGTTTGTGATCTTGCAGAATATCAAAGCTTTGATGGAATCTGGGCAGGATGTTTTTCTCTACAGCCCTGAGCCCTGCCTTTTCCACCATCACTGCTTTTTGTGAGTAATATTTTTATCCCTCTCCTGGCTCTGGTGCTGTTGATAGAAGATTCCAAGATTCTCTCCTCTGGTGCTCGGATTTCAGCTGAAGGCAGCTGTGAAAGACTTTGTACTTAATTCCGTACTTAATCTTGCAGTACTCCTGTTGTGAACATTTCCCCCAACTCTAAATGCCTGTTACAATATAGTTTCTGTCAGTGTTTGTGTCAGTTATCACCAGGGTTATTGTCGTTCATGAAAACTAACGAAATAACGAGAACTAAAAAACATTTTCGTTAACGTAATTAAAAATAAAAACGAAGTTTGATAAAAAAAAATATAACTAACTTAAATTAAAAACAAAACAAACTAAAATAAACTACAAAGAAAATGTCTGCAGTTTTTGTCAACTCTAGTTGGCCGTTTTCTTTCAACTTTTAGTTGGGCCAATTTTGCGCGGCTTTACGACAGGCACTTGACGCCACTTGCTCGTAGACAAAGCCAGTTTGTCCGTCTGTCATGGCGGGCGTTGTCAGGAGGAAGTGCTGGACTCCAATTTGCGATTACCGTGGAACTCGCTTACAGTGATCATGTCTGTTTGGGTGAAATTATAACCGTTTTTTTCCCAGTTCTTTAATTTTCAGGCGAATATATTTCTAACAATTATATTATATAATTCTATAATTAACATTTGTATATTTTTTCCAACAATATCTTTATTGAGTTTAAAAAAAATATATACAGAAATATGAGTGCTTCCACGTCAAAAGGAACATCCAGGACAACTAAATTATTGTAGACATTTGTATATTTATTACATTCATATAAGGTAATGAAACGGACAGCGTCGCTATTTACTGAATTTTATTGACAGCTGTTTTAAAGGCTTTTCATATTACAGTACTGCACGAATTACATTACTAAACTGTGTACAATTCAACCACGCTATAACATAGTACTGTACATACCATTATTGCAGTTTCGCTGCTGCGTCGCTATGGCTCGTTTTTGACAATTTATCATAAACTTTGATGCATCTATATTAGTTATTGAGGGAAATTATTTTCTTTTCGCATCATGTTTTCTGTGCTCGCAGCATTAGCCTCGGTTAGCTAGCCGAAGCAGACGGGTTTCCGCAAGGAAGCAAGTACGCAAGTAACAAAAAAAAAGAAAGTACCGTAATTTTCTTTTTTTTTTCTTCTTCTGTATGTTGTCATGTATATAAGACCTACAACGAAACGGTGAGTACTACGTGATTACCATAAGCGAATTATTTAAACAGCATTTTTTAACCATGTAAGGGGTTGATCACTGTAACTGTGCTCACTATAGCCATCATTAAAATCGGTTTCCTTTGTGCATTGAATATCCTTGTAGTGGAAGGTGATACAATATGTGGAATATTTCTCACGGGGAACAACCCCACCAACATTTGAATCCCGACAAATACCTTATATAACAAAAAACTAAAACTAATCATTTCCAAAAAACTGAAACTAAATTAAACTAGCAACCCACTTTAAAAAGGAATAAAAAATCGAAATTACGAAGTAAAAATTAAATTTAAAAAAAATAATGAAAAGTGAAAAATGCTAAACTATTATAACCTTGGTCAGGGGCCTGGGCGAAAATGACAAAGGGGATGGGAGGGTTGTAGCCGCCCCACCCGGTCACATGAACTGCGTTATCACCAGCTTGGACTGCTTGCTCGCTCACACCCGCACCTGCGCGGTGACAATCACAGGAGC
>JAABNY020000001.1:11154639-11177742 GCA_015164015.2 Brevimyrus niger
TAGCCCCCCCCCCCAATAAATCCAAACCAGCTAATACGACCCCCCCCTCCCCAATAATCATTTTTCTCCTGTAATTGGTGGAGACATCAACCCCCCCAATGTTCCAGCCAAAGTTACATATCATACTGAGCCCCCCAGTCCAGGCAAAGCCAGTTATTTTCTACATTTTCTAGGCCCCCTGTTACTCAGACTTTTTTCATCACATATACTATTTAAACTTTTTGCATTATGCAATGCTTAAGTCAGATCTGTCGTATGCGCCTCAAGCATGCCTCTTTTGACGTATTCATTCCCCACAGCGTCAATAGCTGCACCTCATTCCTATCATTACTGAGGTCTACTGTATATAACCAGTTTACCCAGTTAACTTAGTATGAGGAATTGTCACATGCGTAATGTCTGAGTGTTTGACGAATTCCCTGGTTTCTCCTCGGTGCCTGAACTTCCTACCGTGGTGTTTGCGATACCCTATCCCTTGCCCAATGATGTTTTTCAGACCTTTCTCTCCTTGCACCCCCAGGACAGACTTTTTAGCTAACCACCCATGCCTCATACTTACGATTCCCCTCTCTCATTTCTGACCTCTGGTTCCTCAATATCTGGATCCCTGATGTTTCTGCTTTACACATTTAATATAGTTATCTTACAGTGAACAGGATATGTTTGTCAATATAATTAACTAAAGCAAATAATAAAAAAAAACGTTACATTTTGCCTGGTCTGGTGTACACATTAAAGTGCATCTGTTTGTATCAATTGCACATGTGAATAATTTGTCAAAGGAATAATTATTAACAATCAGAATATGTCTCTGGAAAAAGCATGAATCCTGTGTAAACTGTGGTGTATGTTTAACCTGAGCATAAACACATTCTTCTGTCAATGTAAACAAGAATGCCATGACAATTTCCGCAGAATTTATTGTAATACAAATAGAGGCAGGTAGCTGATTTAAAAAAAGAAGCCATTTTTAATTAACTGTATTCATATTGAGAGGGCAACAGCTCCAGGCACAGCTGTGATTGGTTGCCCAGTGCTTGACCTTTGAGCTTAGGCGTATGAGATGTCCTTGTGCCTGTGGAGTGGGGGTTTGGGGATACAGGGCCCAGAAATGATCCAGTTAATGGGACAGCCACTCGTCTGCCCCACAGGATGGGGCTGATTAACTGCTGTGGATTCCCACAGAGCAGATGGCCGGGGGCAGCACATACCGTATAATCACCCATACTCGCTTGCACATCACCACCATCATCCACCATACTTATGTCAAATTAATACCAATTATTACACAAAGCTACTGACAGACTGCATTATTTACCCAGAATAACAGGAACTCCACCTCGGTACACAATGATGTTGTGTTTCTAAAAAGCTATGCAGAAATGGGCAGAATTGCACCTATTGTGACATCCCTAAACTTTCTATTTTGCATAACATTACAGCACTGTGTCTTTTAGCCATAGATCATAGGGATTCAATGTTCGTTCTACTAAGGATTCAGCTGGCCTTACTCTGTCTGGCTGTGGAGAATCGCCAGTTCTGATTGTTTTGTAGCCGACTTGCTGGTCCCATCACCATTCTGCAGATTTACGTAGCCTTTTAGCCAAATTCTTTCTTAATAATAATAATAATAATAATAATAATAATAATAATAATAATAATAATACATTTTATTTATATAGCGCTTTTCAAGATACTCAAAGATGCTTCACAACACAATAGGATAAAATAGCACACACTTTACAATATAAAATCAAACATTAAAAGCAATTTTAAACAGGTGAGTTTTGAATTCTTTCTTAAAAGTAGGGAGGTCTGGGCAGTCGCGAAGGGATTTGGGCAGTGAGTTCCAGAGGGTGGGGGCAGCGATGGAGAGGGCTCTGTCCCGCCAGGTTCGGAGATGGTCCTACAGGGCAGGGACAGGAGGTTCGAGCTGGACGAGCGGAGGGAGCGAGATGGAGTGTGGTGGTGGAGCAGTTCTGTGTTTGCCCACTTTCTTAGGCAATGGGGGCTGCTTCCTTCTGAAGTTGCCCTCTGTCCTGATTGGTGGCCTGGTCTCTCACTTCAATTAACGTCCATTAACCTGGTCAATGATCCTGTCCCCTTCACCTCGCACATTGTCTTGCCTTGGTGAAGGACCACCCTGCTGGATTTGTCCCTCAGTAGTTAAGCAGTCATCTGAAGTCCTCTGGGTGTGCTGGAGCTCCACTTCAGCTTGGTTCACACCCCAACTTAAATGCTCGCCCCCTTCCGTCCTTGACTGTCTCCTCAGCAGTACAATCACGCCAATGTCAAAGAAGTAGGATGAGCCTTTTAAGCACGTTATTAAGCCCAGAAATATCACTCTGAAAACAACAAGAGTTCAAAACTTTTTCAGTTGCAGTATTAATTGCCATGTTTTAGATAGTACATTCAGCATAGAATATCATACTACAATAATAATTTTTATCTAGACTCAATTTGATCCACAACATTACTATATGTACTACAGACAAACTGAGGTGAATCATCCACTGTTACAGCCATACTCTTCAGGTACACTTTAGTATATTTGTTTACCTTAAATAAATGTCTTTCGGGATCAATTAGGTAAGTTTGTATGTATGTATGTCTGTCTGTCATACATTTCATAATGTAATATAACTTGCATTTTAAATATACATTTACGGTTTTGTACTAAGGTTGAAGGCCCTTACTTGCATGAAGGGAGGGGACAGACTACAAATTTATGTCAGCTACATGCAGGCATCTGAGTTACAACCAATGGTTGCAACTAGCCAACTTGTGTTGAAATTGGAAATGAGGTGCAGCTTTCTGTGGGGTTGAAAATGATGTGTACTCTAATCTGAGTGATCAGTCCAGGCTCCCAGTCAGGGATGATTCTAGGATTTTTTAAGGGTAGGGGGCACATAAGAGGGGCCACAGTTCATACAGAGAGGCCAGCCTAATCACTAGCCAATATGTTTTGAATCGGTGAGTGACAGGGGAGGGGGAACTCTGGGGGGCCAATCAGCCTTCAGCTGGGGCCAGTGCCCCTGTGGCCCCACCCCTATTTATGCCCCTGCTGCCAGTGTGTTTCAGCAACTGTCATTCCTGAAATGAAGCAAGAGTTCATGAATTCCCCTGCAGTCTTGACTAGAAACCAGTGATGTACATGCACACAGTTCCATACACACACCACCGCCTTACCTAGACACATGACAGTGATACGCTTACAATTGGACTGACCTGTACATATCTGAGTTGTATATTCGACAGGCTCCCGTCCCTTTGCACTTTCTGAAACCCCATTTCAAGCAAGTGGTGTCAATCAGAGCTCCGAAATACACCGGAGCTGGGATGCCCCCTACGGGAGATCAAATGAACAAACCTCCTTCCTAAATGTACTTACAGATCCTAAACCAAGCAACAAACTGTAAGAAGGCCTCAGCTGTCAATCATTATACTACCACCATGACCTGTTGAGGGTATTTTTCATGATGCTCCCGTTCCACTTACCCAGAGTTCTTGTCACAAGGGTTTGGATTCCTAGACCCAGGGATTTTAACTCAGGCTTGATGCACCTAGTTTTTCAGACCAGAGGAAAAAACAAACAGATGAGCTTCCCTTAGGCTCCAGCTGGCACACGTCTGCAAACGGCCTGGTGATCTAGGGGCATGGGGGTGTGGCTCAGTGGGTTAGAATGCTCGGTCTGAGACCAGCAGAGTGATTTCATCGTTGAACCCCTGAGCAAGGCCCTCAACCACCAATTGTTCCAAGATCTGTCTTACCTTTCAACTGGAGAGCAAATGTCCAAAACTCAGTTCATGGGATACCTTTTCAAGAATATTTCTGTGGAGTTTTGGAAATTTTTTAAAAGTTCTCCACTGGATTACATAAGGACAAGAGGTGGAAATGTCAGGTCCAGAACGTACAAATCCAGACCGCGATTTACTTTCAACCAACCAGTTCAGTATAAAGAATCACAGTTACAGAGTACTCCACTTGTGTGCTCTGAAAGGCGCCTTTAAAATAAAAGGTATTATTATTCTTATTATTATTACTGGTTGGTTGAAACAAAATCCTGGTCTGGATTTGTACTTTCTGGACCCGAAATTTCCACCTTTGATAAGGACTGAATGAGTTTTGGATAAAAGTGTCTGCTAATTAAATCAAATGTAACTGATCTCCGTAAAATGTCCGCAAGTACACTGGTGATCTCCATGATATATCTGCAGTCAGCCTAGTGATCTCCATGAAAAATCTGCAAACAGCCTGGTGATCTCCCTAATATATCTGCAGTCAGCCTAGTGATCTCCATGATATATCTGCAAACAGCCTGGTGATCTCCCTAATATATATGTAGACAGCCTGGTGATCTCGATGGTATGTCTGAGGACAGGCTGGAGATCTTCCTGATATATTTGCAGATAGTCTAATGATCTCCCTGAAATATATCTGTAGACAGCCTGGTGATCTCCCTGATATGTCTGTAGACAGCCTGGTGATCTCCCTGATATGTCTGTAGACAGCCTGGTGATCTCTATGATATGTCTGTAGACAGCCTGGTGATCTCCCTGATATGTCTGTAGAAAGCCTGGTGATCTCTATGATATGTCTGTAGACAGCCTGGTGATCTCCCTGATATGTCTGTAGACAGCCTGGTGATCTTATGATATGTCTGTAGACAGCCTGGTGATCTTATGATATGTCTGTAGACAGCCTGGTGATATTATGATATGTCTCTAGACAGCCTGGTGATCTCCCTGATATATCTACTAACAGCCTACTGATGTTACTCTTGGTAGTTTCTCTGGAATTTTTTGTTTTTCTTTGTTTGGTGGGCGCGGGGACTGACCATATGATGACCATGTAGCCCGGTGTGGTTCCCAGGGCGTCGATGAAGGAGCAGATGACTGACAGAGTCATGTATGCAATGAAACGGATGCTGCAGAGCTCGCTCCGGGCACACTGGCCAAGGGACACGGACATGCTTCCCGACGGAGGAAGGGAGGAACCCACACAGCTGCAGTTGTGAAACATCTGGAGTTCAAAGAAAAACGGGAGAACCACTAAAACTCAAAGCTTCTATAAAAAAAAACTCCCCTCAACGTCCTATATAAAAGAAATGCCACTCAACCAACGTCCATAACATAGTTCTTTTAATTGCATCACAGGAGCCTGAGAACATCTACAGAAGTTGTTCATGCCAATAAAAGAATAGAACCCTTCGACAATGGCACATTCCTATTCATTCAATTTCTTTGCCCATTTGTACTAGGGTTAAATGTCTCATGTTTTTTATATTCTGCTTAGTGCTGTTTCTTGCACTACAACCAACAATATCAAAATTTCTCCGCATGAATCATGTAGCTCAAGGCAACAATAATGATATGACTTTGATTACCTTTCACCTATAATGTTTGTCAATTTCACAAGATTATGACAATGTGAAAGCTCCCATAGTAATGTACCTCACACTTGATGCCGTCCTTCCTTTTGGTAATGTCTGGATGATGACTTAACTGTCCTGTGATCCAAAAACAAGAAAGCGTTCCCTTGGCCTAACACTTCATACCCCAAGGAAGTGACACCGTACCATAATCTTCCCTTTCCTCGTGGAACTGGTGCAACCGGCCAGGCATGGTGACATATAGGTGATGCCATTGTCGGAACACACTGGGTCCCAGTCTTGAGTGGGGCAGGAACAGCGCTCATTGCATGGTGACTGGATCATGGTCTCGTCTGGGAATACCCCCGGTGTTCTGAATGGATGGCGATGTTGTGGTCAATAAAATAAAATACTCATTAAAATAAAACACCTATCTTCAATTGTTTTAGTAAATGCACATGTCAAAATTTCTAAAAATGATCAATAAATAAAAAATAATTTTGTAAGTGTAAGACATAACCATAAATGGAGCAAGGGAGACTGGAAAAACCTGTTGGACAGGGTCAGTTACTCGAAGAGATTCCATAATATCCTTACATAACTTAGATTGTGATGCAATAGTTTGATATAATAGTTTAGCAAACTATTATAACTTTACTTTGAAAGGAAAAACAATTCTTTCCATTGTGTTTATAAACATGAGTAGAATTCAATTATTATTCCTAGTCTCCCCTACCATACAAAGCTGTTGATTGTTGCCATGACGGCGATATTAACCCATTGTAGGTGGCCGTTAATCCCGCCACCTTGAGATTCTCACAGTTGATGCCAAACTGTGCAATGATCAGCAGGTAGGCCAGGATCGATGTGAACAGAGACAGCTGAGCTCCTGAAATCACGTTTAGCTTGAGTCGCTTCATCAGCACCCCACCCAGGAATATCGCCACGACGACCGCAGGAATGTTCAGCACACCTGCAGGGACCGGGCAAGGCATGTAACGGTCAGGCTGAGACTGCCTGAGTCCAGCTATGCAGACTGAGGATGTGGCCGCCCCACCCCTTTCACCCTTCTCTACAGGTGGGGCTGAGATTCAATTGAAAGTGTGTAACCCAGCAACAAAGAACAAAGAGCTAAGGGCTAGTCAATGACAGGCGTACTCACCTATGAAGAAGTTTGCCTGAAACGCAGACTGACCAAACTGCTGCTCCATGTACTTGGCTTTGAATGCAAACAGCCCGGAGTAGGAGTTAAATTTCAGGATGCTCTCACACAGAAGCAGGAAGTAAACAGGGGTACACAGAAGCCTCCTTAGTGACGGAAAGAATCCTAAAAAGCAACCAAAAGACTTCATCACTATACAAGCACTAGCAATTTCTATTAGGAAATAAACCTGTTTTATAGGGGAAAAAAGGCAATTCAGGGAAAGAGGAACAAAACCAAGCACTGTGAAAACAAGCATAGCTTGTGATAGGATGCCAAAACTGCAAACTCTGTCTGGAATGCTATGCTCAACAATAGCACTGCACAAATGGTGAGAGAAACAGGATATGTCATTGCCCAGTTACTCAGAAAGCTATTATGAATGCTTTCAGCTTGGATTTCAGAAATATGAAACTGCTACTAAGGCTTCCAGGTACCTAAAGGCTCAATAACATGGTCAGAGGCCCCAGAGCTATTTGAGTTGTCAGATTATGACTGGGCATTAAAACGCCCCCTGCAGTTACCTGACTGCAAGAACAAATAAGGCTATAAAAGCAAAAATAAAAACAGGAGTAAGACAGGATGAGGGAAATCCATTAATTAAGATACGTTGTTTTGGCATTTCCTTGCCTTCAAGTTTTCCCCTGGAGCTAGTGAAAGCTCACCCTTGGCGATATCTGCCATTTCTTCAGCAGGGGGACTGGGGGGGTCGATCTGAGACTGACGCACGGCTGTAGGGTCCTTGGGGAGGGACTTGGGCAGGAACCAGAAGGGAAGGCTGGCCAGGAACATGATGACCGCCGAGATGAAAAAGCCCAGCCACCAAGCGCCCACCCATCGAGTGTCACTGGGGGCGATGGTCACGCTGTCTGCGGGTGATCCGGCAGCCCGGAGTTCAGTGCTGAGATACATACATACCACACGCAAACACCCACACAGGCACACGCACACACACATTCACGCAGGTACAGTACACACACACCAATCATGTTTATTTATAATTAAGTAAATACTATTTCCACCCTGTATCCAGAATCCAGAACCATTACACAACGTTCCTTTACGCAAGGTTTTAAGATGCATTCTATACATATTTATTTTGGTTTGATAAACAGAACACGCTTTGCAGAGCTACCACACTACAAATCTTACCTTCGTTCACAAATCCAACATCAACATAGAGTTTGGCACACAGGGACCCCAACAAAAACCCAAACATGGGACCAAGGAGCGCAATAGACTGCAGGCAGGCTGTAGAGAGAGCAGAAAACCCTTTCAGAAAAGCAGCCCTTTCTCAAGCTGACATATGATGTTAGAAATTTGGTGGGATTCCCCAGGCTTTCGGGGCGTGCTTACCTATGTAGAAGGCTGAATTCTCAGGCTTTTCCGCAAAGTCATCAATGTATGATATTCCCAGTGGTGTGACAGGAGTTTCTCCAATCCCTCTTAGAGCGTTCCCCAGGAAAAGGTACAGCCACATGTAGGAATCCGTGTCCCGCTTGCAATCTGCACAGAGATACACAGTCTACACTCAGATATTGTGGCTGTCCAAAACCGTGAATGTCCTCCTATTGACGATAGTTACTTTTTACTGTAGATGCAATACACCCATTCTCCTCTGTCTACTGATTGCGTTTCACATCTAATTAATGAGATCCCAGACACTTCAGGCCACAAGCTCAGAAATAACAGTGTGAGGGATTTGCCACCCACATTGGTGAACAGAAGAGTGTGTGTGTGTGTGTGTGTGTGTGTGTGTGTGTGGGGGGTCCACCTCAGTGCATTTTGCCAACTGGGGGAAGCGGTTCCTCTCAAAAATTTATTCTGATGACAGTTTACTATGATGACCGTTCATTATGATAACTGTTTATTACGATGACCATTTAGGGTTATGATTAAGATTGAATACCCCTCCACCTGTAACCTTCAACTTTTGGAGCCTCTGATTTAATTGATAAATGAAATGGTGTTTTATGAAGTCATTTATTGAACTAGCATTTATATTTGTACTACCTAACATTTGAATTTACGATGGTCATTTGGATTGTATTTATATCGCTAATTTTAACAACTTGACGTTGATAGCTAGATAGGCAGCTAACTAACATTATTTTTAATTGTCAATATAAAGTGGCATTACTTTGTATCTTGTTCATACTGACATATTTGCCTTGCTGACAACAATCTACATAAATTGTGTACGGATAGGTTTCGATTTGTGGTGCTAAGCAGGGTTGCCAGCTTCAGTCAGCTGGCTGGTGTGAGATTTTCAATTCGAGACAATTCTGAACACTTAATTACTTTATGTATGTATCAGTTTTATTACCTTGTAAATAAATAGTTCGTAGGGTTTACAAACTCCCCCAGCATCTTAGGTGTAGGTAATTTTAGGTACTAAGTGTGTATCATTTATTTGTTTTAGGTTTATTTTGCAAAGTAGGTTCTGAAATAACAGATTTTTGGTGATATGTGTTTTTCATTGGACAGCGGCGATATACTGCATTGGTAATGTCCAAACTTTACACAAGGACTAGACAGTACTCAAATAAGTGTACTGATACCTATAGGTACACAAGTACTGGTTGAAGCCCATGTGGCTCCCTAAGTAAGCTTTACTGCCGGTGTTCCCATCAAAGACAAAATGCATTTATCTTGTTAAGTCAGAGCTTTCTCGAAAGTCGGTGCCCTTGGCAGTGGCCTATGTCGCCTAAAGAATCAACCGGCACTCATGTACGCATAAACCAATAGTGTGAAAATTACAACGACAAGGACACAAAACAGCCACCGGAATTGATGAGATTATTGTTAAACTGAGCCTTAGAATATATATGAAGGGTAATTACCTTCTTCTGTTTCTGTAGTTCCATTATGGGGGGGTGTTGTCAGATGGTTGACCAGCTGGCTTGTCTCTCGCTTAAGTTCCAGACAGGGAACTATGTTGAAACTTTCATTCAGAGAAAAAGCTGTTGCAATAGTGTCATATTTGTACCTGTGGGGAAGTGACAGTGCAGTCAGCTGTGTTTTGGCTTTATTTACTTTCTGTTGTTTGTATTCGGGTACCTGAGCATCTTTACATGTACCACATGAGTACGCCATTGTTTGAGATAATGTATGATCGTTCACTGTATTTCTACCACAGAGGAATATGTACCTTCCCATGAAGAAGTGTGGGAGGGCAGAAACGGCAGAGCCGACTGCCATGAGTGTACAGCCTGCTGCAATCAGCCGGGGTCGGTGCAGTCTGGCTCCAAAGTGACTTACAACAGCCAGAAACAACAGGTTACCTGCAGAGGGCATCATAGAGCCAATTGAGGAATCGAAGTCCTGATGTTTATGCACCCAAGTAGAATTAAAGTTGTGCGAGCCTCTGTCGGCACAAAGGTTTACAAAATGTTACCCATCTCGAATCCACCATCTATGAGCCCAGTGAGGGAGCTGGAGAGGTCAAAGCGCCTCTCGATCTGGGTGATGGCGCTCTTCATATAGGTGCCCGCGAGCGCCTTGGAGAAGAAGACGAAGGACAGCGCCACAATAAATATCTGGATGATCACAAAAGAGAGAGCGAGCGAGTTTAAGGCTGGTGCAGAGCTGTCCACACGATCCACCAACTCCACATCTTGAACATATGATTCACCCAAAACACCATCAACCTAAAGCACATCCTACGATACTTTTTTAACTGACATGTTGTTACTTGAATAGTCTGCATTGTCTTGATACCTTTAGCTGGGAGCAGCAGCGGGGACCGGTGGGTCTGGGGTCTGCCACAAAGAGCACCTGCTGACTGGTTGTTTTGTCCTCATCTTCCACTGTGTCACTGTGCATCGTCCACCGGAGTTTGTCTGTTTGTCTGTCAGCCCTGCTCTCAGACTCCTTCTTCCCGTCAGCCAGATGTTTCTCCTTCCGTTTGTCTGAAAAAAGTACTCAAAAAGTTGCAATAAAAAAATATTTGATTAGCTTCTTCTTCTCTTGTTCTCCCTCTTTTAAAGCTGATTTGAATTCCTACTAATTTTCAAATACATTGTACCTCAGTGAGGTGCAAATGAAAGACTAACCTATATTTAGCTGCTGGTAATTACATATAATCTCTAAACCAGCCTACTGCAGTCATAAGACTACATGAATCACATTGCCTGCTGATGTAGTACCACCAGAAATTCATTGAAATGCGATTCCATTACCTTACCTAATACTTTCTGAAACATTTATTAATGACAATCTACTGAAACCACTAATGTTCAGTACCAAGCCCAAGCTGACGTACCAACGCTGAGAACATTCTGGTTTATAATCCTTTCAGACATCACCTACAACGCAGTACCCAGGGTTGCTTTAGGTAAAGGTGTCTTTAACTAAAGTGTTATGGTGTTAAGCACAGCTATTCAGCAGAATCTCATAGCAAAGCTGCCCGGCACATGGAAGTTTACCTAATGTAATTTGTGGCTACAGCGGCAATTCAACTAATGCAGCCCCTAAGATCCCAGACAGTGGCAGACTTACGATTAACAGCTGGGGACAAATATGCTACAAAAAGCAGAAGGCAAACCTGTTTCACCTTTGTAGAGAAGCTGAAATTAAAGTGTGAATGTAAGGTGGTCATAGGTAATGCAAGCACTTACCTTTAGTTAATCAGTGAAACTTGACGCAACAGCAGTTTTCTGACATTCCTATATTAGGTCACACTTACTCAAAAATATCAGTAAAAATTATCTACAAAAAGGCTTACTGGTGACTACAGTGCAGGAGAATGTGCACACCTGTCTGCTGAGGGGGATAAAAAGGGCCCCCAAATGTCTCGGATGTAGATCAGTTAAGTCTCTCTCCTAGAAACATGAGACTTTTCAGTCTCTGTAAAGCAAAAAGCCCTGAGAGTTATCGGCATTTTACTTGCAAATCGTCTTTGTCCTTTGACCAAACCTGCGCCATTCTAGAAAGTCCTGATTCCCAGACAATTCGGTACCATCAAGTAGGAAAAATATTGAAAATGAAACGTTCAAAGCTTCTTTTGGTACTGTGAATCCGTGCTTTCACTAGGAGGCTGGCACGGCTTTCCACGTGCACGCAGCTCCTCGCAGCCACCCCACACCCCCCCTAACAAAAGGCACCAGGCACAATTCGATTCTGCCTTTCAGCCAAGCTAAGGAGCTGGGGGTCACTGAGAAAGTGTCACACTCTGGACATTTATTACTTACACTATCTTGTGCACAGGAGAAGCATCTCCATATATGGACATAAGGGGAGGTGGATGTAGACACACATTTCTCCCTCACAGAGCCCCAACTGTAGTACAGTCTCTTTAGAAATACTTTGATTGCCTGTAACAAATTACTTCCAGCTATATATTAACATTTTCTCTGTGAAACATTACTCTAAATGAGAAACTGGTGGGGAACTTAAATTCTCAGGCTTTCTTAAGTCCCTAGAATTTGGGACTGATATATATATAGAAGTCCAGCTGTGTAACATGTCCTATTTGTATAAACCATGTACTAAGTTTCACATAAACAAAATGTCATTCACAAAAAGAGAACAGAGAACAAACCAGAAACACCAAATATTTTTTTCCTAAAAAATGAAAAAAGGTATTTCTGATGCAATAAAAGGAAATGAAAGATGTCTATCCTTTGCCTGTGCTTTGGAAAGCAAAACTATCTAGGCAAAAGTATCTGAACACCAACCTGTCCAGTATCTCAATTCGAATCCAAGGGTCTCAGTCTGAAGTTGGTTGGCAAATTGTTGCTGTAATAACATCTACGCTTTATTGAAGGTTTTTCATCAGACATCGCAGTATAGCAGGTGGGATGTTATTCATGGGTGATCAGGTCCCTTTCTCGTCAGTGTGTGGAGCCTGCCCCTTTGGAACTGAACTTGGCCCCAGATGTTCTGACCTTTATTATTTTACTTTCAGCTGACCAGGGCAGCTCCAGCAGGGCAGAAATGTAGTGAACTGACTTCTTGCAAAGATGGCACTCATATGATGGTGCCCAGTGGAGAGTCACAAACCTCTGCTGTACAGCCACCCATACCGCTACTAATGTTTATTGCAGGACGTTGCGTGACAGTGCGCTTAATTAAACACCTATGTCAGCAATGGGTGTGGATTAATTAGCCAATTCCTCTAATTAATAGCAGTGTGCATGTATTTTGGCCTTATAGTGTACCCTAATTTTTTTGCAGCAGATGTTATAGTCCATTTAAACAGTCCACAGAGTTCTATATCTTTGGCAATACTAGGATTTGACCCTTAGGGGTGTCCAGCTCCCTGACGAGATTTGGTACACCCCCCGTTCCACCATTAAATTTTCAGTGCAGGGGAGGGGTCCCCCATGCCGAGTCAGGGTACTACAAGATGTATACAAAGAAACAGAACAGATTACTGAATGGTTTTTACTAAAATAATTTTGAGCGGGGTTGAGACAAAAAGGGCAGGTGAACCCCTCTAAGAAGGATCTAGAACTGCCTAAGTTCGATATGCATTAACAGATAAAGCTGAACGGGTTGTTCCTAGTTGGGAAGAATGAATTACTATATTAACCAGTATGTGGGTTAACCGATTTGTTACGCTGCTATCTTTGTCCTCAAGGCGGTTTTAGGATTAAGATTTACACCCCATTCCTGATAACTGATAACTGACTGGGTGTTTTTTTGCACACATTTTAAGGAGGCTGCCTACCCAAATAACAGCCCGTGGTACTCGTACATTTTATGTAGTAAATCAACAGAAAGGAATATATTCAAATAACACAGTCATAAGCTCACCTTCAGGGTGGGTAATAAATAATTGAATTGAATTCAATAAATAAGTTGAATTGGGCGACAGTGGTTTAGATTGATAGAAAAACATTTTTAATAATTACATTTTGTTGTATTGATAGAATGTTTTCTATTTTTTTTTGTTATGATCACTTCACAATGACCGCTGCTGGAGCTCCTAGCTGGACAATAATGGGCAGCATTTTGACGCACCCTACTGTTTGTTTTGCATCATTACAGTTTTTTTAGTGTACAGTGGGATTCAACAGGAACACACGTGCAACAATAACAATAGCTTACTTAGCAAAGAGTCATTTGTAACATTGGGTACGGAGTATAGCTGTCAATGAACACAATCTGCCAGATTGAGAAACTAGCAACATATACACTCTTAATAAAAAAAAATTAAATAATACCCAGGCATGCAGTGACAGTAGTGTAAAAGAATTACAGCAGGGTATTCTCTTAGATTTTTTGAAATATACACAATTGCAATATAATGATACGATAGGTGGCTATATTTTTCTATGGATTTTTGGTCATCTCTTTGGTTTCATATAAGTGCCTTTATATATGTAAAAGCCAACATCATATGTAAAAGCCAACATTAACCCTGTAAAATGTGTCAATGTCACCCAGACATACAGTACTAGCTAAAATTCTGCATACACCTGCTTCTGATGCACTTCTTTATATATCAACAGACATGTTCAGCATCTCAAAGTGTCTCAAATTTTAAACTCTTCAAAATATCCCCCTTTTGCTTTGATTTGCTTTTGCTTGAATTGCAGTCTCTTGAAATCCTTTCAAACAGCTTCCACGTGTAGCCCCCTGGGATGCTTCTCCAACAGTCCTGAAGGAGTTTCCACAAGTTCTGGGCACAGGTTGGCTGCCTTGCTCTGACTCTTTGATCCAACTCATCCCAAACCAGCTGTATAGGGTTTAGATTTGGGGATTGTGGGGGGCAGGTCACCTGTCACAGGACGCTCTTTCTTCCCTTGACCATGAATACTTATCACATAACTTTGAGGTGTGCTTAGGGTCATTATACAAATAATTTTCAGCAGGTGCATCCAGATATTTGACTGGCATTGTATAATATCAGTAGTGTGCAGAATTCATAGACTATTCTCAGTAACACTTTACATTAACTGTACCTTCATAATTCATTTGTTATCCATTCATAGAAAATTCAGTACACCTTCATAATGCATTTATAATGCATTCATAGAACATTTATAAACAGCATGTAAGTATACCTAAACATACTAACATACATTAATAACAAACATTATATGATTATGTTTATAATGTATATTAAAGCTGTTAAGGTAAAAATACATGTTGCTTATGAATGTTTAATGAATGCATGATGAATATGCACTGAATATTCTGTGAATGAATTATGAAGGTAATTC
Organism: Brevimyrus niger; assembly: GCA_015164015.2. Taxonomy (NCBI): domain Eukaryota; kingdom Metazoa; phylum Chordata; class Actinopteri; order Osteoglossiformes; family Mormyridae; genus Brevimyrus; species Brevimyrus niger. The sequence continues at coordinate 11,169,383 of JAABNY020000001.1, forward strand.
ATTCATTCAAGCATAGACCTATTCTCTCATTCTGGCTGAGACATGTAGTAAAAAAAGTGGAAATCAAAATAAAATAATTAGAACGTTGACCTTACATAATGCATCTAACCTATGTGCAGAGAAATGTGGAAAAAACCTGATATTCCATATAGTACTCTTATGCTGTTTAATGATATAGATGTTTGTTTCAATCCATAGGCTTTACAGAAATTCAGGAATTTAGTTAGAATGAGTTTTGATGGATCACAGTTTATGCAACCCATCCAACTATGTGTTCTGTCTATTCCTATCTGACCTAAATGTCAGTGAGCTAAACAGATTTAGCATTTTTGACATCTGGGAAAGGTACAGGGTGACAGTATGAGGACGATCTGGGTGACAGCACAACCGGGTGTGTTATTAGCTTTCCAGACTGTTCCGGAACTGTTCCAATTAAACGGAAATAGCGTGAAAATGCAAAAAGCAGCTAGTCAGGGAAGTCAGAATGTAAAATGGATATATTACCACAGTGGAGGTGAGAAAAACTGCACAGAAACTGGGAGATTCTGTGTGTGTTAGAGAGCACTGATCCCACAAGCCCAAGGTTCACGTGCTGCTCTCTGAGCCGTCCACACCCTGCTTGCTCTCCTCACAGGAGGCCCCTTTGGAAACGCTGTCCCCGGCATCCCGCCACAATCCGCTGGCTTCCATCTCCATGGTTTTGGCCTGGTCCCGAAGGGTGAGCTTCTTCTGTCTGTGGGACAGCCTGATGTACATGAAGCCCCACAGCACGTAGGACAGGGTGTGCAGCCCATAGATCAGGCCCAGGAAGGTCATCCTGCAGTGTGACAGACGAATTATAATACTTACGCCGTGGCGGATGAGTCAGAGCCGTGTGGCAGAAGCACAGGACAGGAGAACCTTGTAGCTGGTCCTGGGCTGGCTGATATCACCACCATCATACATTTATGTTTACTTTATTTAGCAGACATTTGTGTACAAAATGACATACAAGTGAGGCAACTAGCAGACTACAAACACATTGTGAAGCTGACTAGGCAGAAGCAAGCCTGACACGCATAATTTTTGGGCAAAAATGACTTAAGCTGGGCCCCCAAAATGCAGAGCCCCTCAGACCTGGGCATTCCTTTGGGCCTGGCACAGCTTTCCCAGGTCCCCCCCCTCACCCCCAAGACAGCAGGTACAGCTAGGCTGAGCTTCCAGTGAAGTTGTATTGGAGCGAGATCATGTGGGTCAGGGAGCTTCACAACGATGGCGACGCTCACCTGAACGCGTCAGAGTCGTAGAGCCTGCAGGCCCCCCGCCCGCCACACCGTTTGGTGCCCCACTTCAGGCATGTCCTGTCAATCAAGGCCCCAAAGTAAATGGGGGACGGGATTCCACCTGCGAGAAAGATCCACTCAGCGACTGGCAGCGGAAAGCTTTCATAGCACCTGCAGCAGCATCTAAGGAACACCAACTTTGGGGAGCTGCTTTTATTTTCTGAACATGATTATCAAAGAATCTGTACTGTTTGATATATACAGTGCAAGTCAGAAATCTGTACACACCACCTATAATGCATTTGTCTCTATTTTAACTGTTATTTATCTTATAGTACAGGGCCTCGACAGCAAATAATACGTTGGAAATACTCCAATGACTATGATAAGTGTTCAACATTAAGTTCTGAAAGAAAATTCAGAAAAAATTCAGAAAAATTTTAGATTCTTCAAAACAGCCCTTTTGCTTTCATGCAGACTCTTGGCATCCTTTCAAACAGCTTTGAGATGTAGCCACCTGGGATGTTTCTCCAAGAGTCCTGACGGAGTTTCCCTAAGTTCCGGGCACAGCGAGGTGACTTTGCTCTTATTCTTCAATCAAAGTCATCCCAAACCAACTTTATAGGGTTTAGGTCTGTGGATTGTGGGGGCCAGGTCATCTGTCACAATATTGTCTATAAGAAGAATCGCTTTCCTTGTTCATAAAATAATTCTTACTACATAACTTCGAGGTGCGAATAGGGTCAATATTGAGGAGAAACTAATGATTTTCATTAGGTATGTCCAGACTTTTCACTAGTATTGTAGGAAACACTGAGTTGGAGAATTTACATCTATTTTCTGCACATAACTATCAAATAAACCTTGCTGATTGATATATAAGAGCATTCTACTTAAGTTACTCCAATGGGTCTTACCAAGAGATCGAACGATGAGGGTGTGTATGCCGAGGGCCAGCGCCTTCAATTCTGGAGGAACTGACCTGCACACACCCAACGGAAACAGTGGTCAAGTTCTTAGCAGTCCGCTGCTCGGGGTTTGGTAACAGCACCGGACAGATAGATAAGTGCCCCCACCACAACTCTCTAAGCAGGGGGTTGCAACACGAGACCCTCAGCCATATGCTGACCTGAGGAGGACCATGTAACCGGGCGTAGCTCCACAGGCCATCAAGAAGGCCCCCAGCACAGTCACTGCCATGTAATACTTGAACATGTGGTCACAGTCTGCGGGCCGTGGACACTGTCCCAGGACAACGGAGGTGTTGGCGGTGGGGAGGGGCCACTCAGCCCGCACACAAGTGCAGTTGTGAAACGCCTGAGAGAAAAGCATATGCAGAAGCACATTATGCGTGCAAACAACTGCTTGATATGAAACCACGCTAGTGACTGGGCCTTATCGCCGCCCCTCATACACAAACCCAAACATGCAGTGAAATCAACCACAAAGCCAACCACACACAACCTCGTTGTACGAAGAGTGCAAATAAAGCATAAAAAGGCATGACTGTACGTTTCAAATGAGCAGAAAATTTGACGACAGGTCAATATGACAGTTGCCCCAATGAAAATCCACAATCGCAAATGCTAATCAGATGCATATTTAATACACGGACTTAAAGCCCCATACAATCCACAACACCATTGTAGGGCCTCTGAGCATGTATATATGCCTGTTTACAAGAAAATTCATAAAAAGAAAGAAGCAGGAATGACTTGCATGTTGAGCTAAATATTTAGAAACTTATTATTTTGTCTCTATATACTTTGCTTAATTAATATGTTCTGGAACACCCAAGACCCTACATAGGAAAAGAAGTTACAGCAAATGGTGGATGGATGATGGATGGACTAACAGAGATGACATGGCCGGACTCACCATTTCCTTGCCCACTCTGGTGGAGGTCTGGCAGCCAGCCAGGCAGGGGGAGACATAGGTGATGCCATTCTGTCCGCACACAGGGTCCCAGTGCTTCAGTGAACAGGAGCAGCCCAGGTTGCACTGGGACAGCAGGCTCTCCTGGTAGTAGGAGACATTCTTCAGTCTGGCAAAGGAGAGTATGAGTCAGTACAAGGGAACAGGGACCTCCCCAGGACTCCCAGCCACAGCTCTTAGTGTCGTCACTCAACTGATGCATCAGACACAGCAGTATTATCGTGGTAATTTGTTGCTAAGATGTACCCTGTATTGGATAAGCAGTACAAAAGATGGATGGGTTATTTTGCTGACACTTAATTTGACCTGCAAATAGTTCATCAGCAGAGGGGATTCTGGGATTTTTTTAAGGTGGGGTACAAAACAGGGGTCGTAAATCATAAAGAGGTCCCAATCTTGTTATTAGCTAATGATAAGTTTTGAATTACTGAGTGACAGGAGAGGAGGTACTCCGAGAGCCAATCAGCTTACAGCTGGGGCCCGTGCCCCTGTGGACCCGCCTCCGTATACAGCCCTGTCACACAGCTTTTCTTTAGTCGGAATTGTCAGTCAGGCAAATGAACGCAAAAATATAAACAGCGTGGATAAACTGAAGCATCAATCCCTTGCAAAATAACAAGATCCCCTGGCTAGTAAGAGCAGGACTCCAGTGGGTCCTTGGTTTCCAAGTGACCTCAAGCACTTACCCCTGGTACGAGACTGTCAGACCAGCCACTTGTGCGTTGCCACACTGCAGGAAGTACTGCAAGAGGAAAGTGAGGAAGGAGCAGAGCGAGCCGCAGATGCCCAACTTCGCGGCCCCCAAAATGCTCAGCTTGAATTTCTTCATCACAAAACCGCCTGTAATCATCCCTAAGGCCACCGCAGGGAGATTCATGATGCCTGGCAGGAGGAAAAGAGGGGAAGATACATACTGCCTTGCATGCGCCATATGTCGACAATGCTTACATATAGAGATAATTCCCCATGAAGTCAATAACATTACGGTGACAGGTTAAGTGTGTTATTCCTTAAAACCTCAAGGAACCAATTAGACAACTCACCAATCATAAAAATGGCCTTTGAGGGTGCTTGACCATAAACTTGCTCCATGAATTTGGGTTTAAAGGTGATCATTCCTATGAAGCTATTGACTTGCACCACAGCCACCACCAAAAGCAGACAGTAGACGCTATTGCTGAAGAGCCTCTTCAAAGAAGGCAGGAAGTCTGGGAGATGATAGGGACACATTTGTCTGGTGAGTGTTTACAGAGAAACGAACAGTGATGCACCAAGCCTGTGGTGCACAAAACAATTCACTGTTTGTTCAGGTTTTCTTGATCACTGTGTCAGGCTAAGGCTTTCTGAGGCGTGTATAAAGCATGTATAAAGAATAGGGATGTAACGACAAACATATCACGTCTTTCTTTACGATTTCTAGGATGTTCGCTGTACGTTGTTCTAATGTACTTGTCCATAACGCCTTTGGGAAGTTAACATGTGTCTTCTCACAATTATGTTATCAATTTTAAAAAATTATAATTTATTCATAAAATTAATAGCTAATTAAAAATTATACTTACTTCTATTCACTCTCAAAGTTGTCCATGTGTTATGTATGAAAGAGGATTAGGGCCACCATGAAAATATTATTTGAATTCTGACTTTAATGTCAGAATTCTGAGAAAAAAAGTGAGAATTCTGAGATTAAAGTCAAAATTCTGAGATTTAAGTGAGAATTCAAATAATATTTTCATGGTGGCCCTAATCCTCTTCTGTAGTTATGCTTATATGAATTCTTGGATATTGTCATGCTGGAATGGTATATGATGTGATTTTGTTTCTTCCTTTTATACGTGTTGAATTTTGAACTTGATATATGGGGTTAGGGTGCTGATTTAAAGAATAGTTAAATAGGTGCTAAAGATACTGGATAAAGAATTTAAATAAGGTGATTATAAATAAATAGAAAATAATTATTTTATACGATCTGTGTGGTCAAAAATTAGCAAAACTAAACTAAGATATAACTAGATTTAGATTTAGGATTAACTGGGAAAAACTGATTTAACCACTGGAGTCAGAACCCAAAACAAATATTATTTAAATCCATACTTTATAAAGAGGTAGATTTCCTTTTTCAATTTAAATGTAAATATATGTAAATTTATTCACAATCATTCATGTTCTACAGTTAATATTTATTAAATGTTGCTGTTCTAAATTTTGAGGTGTCATTGTCTTTTCCCCCTCCACTCCCATGGAACCTAGAACTGGCCAGTAGCACTACTAAGTGGACTCAAAATAGGTTCATAAGTGTTACACATGCACTGTTTTTACACATTATTTAGTGTGTTAATAAGTATGGGCGTGGCCTATATTTCACGTAGTGAAAAATCCCAGAAAAAACTCTCAGAATTGCAGATTGTGTTTTGATTAAAGGATCCAGCTGCTGTAGTAATAATTAATACTTTATAAAGGAACTACTGACTGCTTGTTTTTGTTTTTTTGTTGTTTGAGTCTCCGCCTGGGTTGCATGTGTGTGGAGTTTGCATGTTTTCCCCATCTCATCGTGGGGTTTCTTCCAGGTACTCTGGTTTCCCCCCACAGTCCAAAGACATGCTGACGCTGATTGGAGTTGCTAAATTGCCCATAGGTTTGCATGTGTGCGTGACTGGTGTGTGAGTGTACCCTGTGATAGGCTGGCCCCCTGTCCAGGGTTGTTCCCTGCCTCATGCCCATTGCTTCCGGCATAGGCTCCGAACCCCCCGCGACCCAGTAGGATAAGTGGATTGGAAAATGGATGGATGGATGGATGTTCAGTCATTCATTGCAAAGGACAATTACTACTTCTGACAAAGGCTTAAAGTCATAGCTGGATATTTCACTAATAAAGAAAAGCAGAAGCACTTTATGTTAAAAGGAAGAACTAATTCGATATAAATAAACATGTTGATTATTAATTAAGAGTTTTTCCCTTTTAATATCGTACTAATTATCGTGGACATTTTATCACAATATTATTGTACAGTGAATTTTTTGTATCGTTACATCCCTAATAAAGAATGTGAAATCACAGACCTTTGGCCAGTTCAGACAGGTGCACCAGGCATGGCTTCTCGTGCTCCGTATCGCTCTTCTCCTCTACAATAAAGCACTCCTGTTGGGCTGCACTCTGCTCATCCTTGGCCTTGTCCTTGGTTTTCCCTTCACTCTGCTTGGGGAGGGATCTGGGCAGGAACCAGAAGGGGATCCCAGCCAGAAGCATGACAGCCGCAGTAACCAGGAAACCCAGCCACCAGGCACCCACCCAACGGGAGTCCTTGTGATTGATGGACACGGTCTCTGTAAGCACAAACATGTCACTGGGCATAGTGCTTTACAAAACGTGCCAACACATCAACACTCATCTTCCAGTCTTAAGCTTAGGATGTCACTCTTTTGTCCTCCTACTGACTGAGTTTTGGCTATGCTTCTGATTACTGATGCTCCTTTGATAACTTGGAATACATAAATACTTTCTGAACCTTTGGAATTTTATTCCAAAACAAAAATACAAAACTAAAGATGCTTAATCAACGTATTAATTATACTCTTATTCAACATTTGATTGAAATATGACTACATAATAGTCCCATAAACAATATCAAGTAAAAAGTTATAGTGAAGCCAAAGGTGATTCTAGGGATTCTGGGGAACCTTGGCAAAAAAATCCATGGGGCTCTCCAACTCCCCCTCCCCCAACAAGGTAAAATTTGTTACCTTTATATTACTGTGAAATCTAAATTTATAATATTGACAAAAAGAATTTAGTAAAGTAATGTAAAACACTTTGAGACAATATAATGTTGTGAAAATGCACTATACAAAAATGAACTGAATTGAATTGAATAAACACAAATGCTTTATCCTTTGGTGAAAAACAGAATACACAAGTAAAGTGGATTTGCCATTGTATTGTTCTGAGTAATTGGTTGCCTCGGGGGACCCTTTCCAGCATGGGGCCCCAATCAATTGCCTGCGCTACTTATCCTGTTGTTACACCACTGAGTGAATATCAATATCTATTATTTTGTAGTAGAGCTCCTATTAATCACATATAATTTCAAGCAATCAATGTAAGACTCTCAAGGTGTCTATTTACGACAAAACCAAATTCTATAAAGCTTAATTTTCAAGTTGCCCCGGGATTGATGTGGTAGCTCCCTAAGGAAAAGGAAGGAACAGGCTAATATATGGATTCCAGGTGACAACCTTTGTCCCTGACCTCAAATTTCATCTTTGAACTCAAGTTGGCCCCCATAGCCTAAAGACAAACAGCAGAATAGGGAAGCACGCTACACAAAAACACCTGTGTTGTAATAATAAAATTAGATTTAATTTAAATATAAAATTCCCAGTTTAACAGACTAATTTATCAAACTTTTAAGGTTAGTTCAGACTGACACTTCCAGTTACAGATGCTGGTGATGTTAATGCTAAGTCAAGATTTGTATTTTTTATGAAAAAGTCTTCAAATTTGGACACATGGAGAAAGTTGGTTACCTAAGTCCACAGCGCCGATGTCAACGTAAAGTTTGGCACAGAAAGAGCCCAGCATGAACCCAAACATAGGTCCCAAGATGCCGACGGTCTGCGCGCAAGCTGTAGAGAAGAGGGGAGAGATGCAATGTCCACTTAAATCCCGAAACTCGGGTCACTTTTACTCTTTTGCTGGAATCACTTTAGGAAGCAGAAGCACAGCATATAAACCACAGGAGCACAAAGCCTCTCAGTGGATCAGAGAACTTCCTTAGTTCAAAGAGAAACAGACAGAACACACACCCGCATTGTTCTTATTTTAGCATGCATGGACTTCTCTTTCACATTTATTTTTGTTCCTTTTTTTTCTTACAAAGGTAAAAGGCCGCGTTTTCCTCATGGGCAAAGTCGTCCAGGTAGGAGACTCCCAGCGGCATGACAGGCGTCTCTCCGATCCCACGCAGCATATTACCCAGGAACACATAAATCCACATGGGAGAGCCAGACTCCCTCTCGCACGCTGATAGGAGAAAGAAAATGTGTGCCGAATCATTAAAATCAATTATCATGGGGGGGGGGGGGGGGGGGAAGGGGGGGGGATTGTCTTTGGGGATCATTTTTGTTGGTTACTCTCAACATTATACATTTTTTTCTCTGGGGTCG
>JAABNY020000001.1:11177752-11192366 GCA_015164015.2 Brevimyrus niger
AACCGTCCCCCCCCCCCCCCCCCCCCCCCCCCGGCCGGCGGCGACGCGCGAGCGCAAATCCCGCCCCTGGCCCGCCCCCCCTCCCCATAACTAAAACGCGCAAAAATTTCTGCCTCCACACCGACCCGCCGGCGGGGCGGCGGGGGCGCGGCAGGAGAGTGGGGGGAGATTGTCTCTGTGGATCATTTCTGCTGGTTACTCTCAACATTATACATTTATTTCTCTGGGGTCGGCAATTCAGATGACGACAGAGAAAAACGACAGGATATTTAAAAAATCTTATATTCTCGCTCCTTATTTCTTAATCTTTTACCATCTTTAGTTCCTTTTTTTATTCTATGCATATTTTTACTCAGTTACCTCAGTTGTGTGTTCACCATTCAGTTTCAGTCAGAATATATTCCCTTGACATGGAAATGTGTGAGAGTACAAAGACCACAGGTCGTTACTCACTCATTGTTTACTTCCTGTACTCCTGGCTTGTCTCAATGAACTCTGTACATTTATTGCTTGAAATTTCCCATGATTAGTCAACTCAATATTTACTACAACTTTTGTAGTAATGTGCCTATGACACTTTGGGGTTTGAGCGTACCTGCTTTGGTCTCTGCTGAATCCTCTGCCTCAGTCTGACCGGCCATGCATGGGAGGATGTTCTCAGTAGAATTGGACTCGAAAGAATGTGAAATAGTTGTTTCATACTTATACCTGCGTACACCAAATAAAACGCCCCCCCCCCAAATGAATATCAGAAGACATAAAAAAAATGAGGATGGAAATAATTTTATTGCATCTACAAAATTATACTGCTGGATGAGTGCATTGAGGTATAGTGGAGTGTAGAGTGGAACATGGGTCTGCAGATGAACATGGGGCTTAGGCAGTGTAAGGTATTGGTTTGAGGTGCAGGATGTGGGTGAGGTCATCATTTACCTGCCCTGGAAGAAATGAGGTAGAGCGGTTAAAAAGGACCCTAAGGCCATAATCAGACATCCGATGGCGATCAGCCGTGGTCGGTGGAGTTTAGCACCAAAGTAGCTGACAAATGCAATAACCAGCAGATTACCTGAGGGCACAAAACCAGAGACAGCAGACGCAACACTGAGAGTATTATCTTGGAAACACTAATTAGCACTAAATGGATTTTATTTTTTTTGCGTGAACCAAACAAAAATCTGGATTAAATGCGTCATTGAAAATTGTGATTATTCACCGACATTTCCTGACATGCAGCTAGATGACCGGCATGCTCACCTATCTCAAAGCTCCCGTCAATCACGCCTATCACTGAGCTAGGGATGTCAAAACGCCTCTCGATCTGGGTGATAGAGCTCTTCATGTAACTCCCCTGGAAGGCTTTGGCGAAAAAGACGAAGGACAGGGACACCAGGAACAGCTGGTGGGAGACATCACAGACGGGAGCTGTGCTTAAGGTGCCAGCGAAATCAAATTCCATAAAATTCTGTTAGTGAAGAATTCAACCCTTATAATAACTCCTACTTCTCCATTTTATAATACAATATAGTGCAGCTACCCAGCATGCTTTGTAGTTGATTGGTTTATTAGGTCATAAAAAGGTTTAGTTCTTTGATAAATAAATGGTTGGTTAATTTTAAAGAGTTTATATAAGTGTTATATAGGTCACTCAGGTTGAAGATAATAAATTGCCCATTAGAAAGGTCACTGTAAATTTGCATTATATTCCGATTAATAAGGTGAGTCCCCGTGTTGGGAAGTGAGTGGCCTTCTCTGGTGTGGGCCTCATTTTTAAAAGAGCATTGTTCATCTGAGCGTGTTCCTGAAAGCCTGTCTTTGAATGAAGATGGCTTCTGATTGGATTCCCTGTTACCACTCTCTTTTGTCAAGTGCTACAGCAGGGGTCATCAACTTTGGTCCTGGGGAGCTACTATCCAGTAGGTTTTCTACCCTGCCTGGCTTCTTATGAGCCACACTAGTTCTCAGGTAAATTCCAGGAACAGGTGTGGCTCATCAGAAGCCAAGTAGGATAGAAAATCTACTGGATAGTAGCTCTCCAGGACCAGAGTTGGTGACCCCTGTGCTACAGTATCACAAGACCGATGAATATGTTAAGGTTCTTGAGTAAACTACCAGTGAAACGTTTTTCCACACACTGAGATTTTGTACATTTGCATGTTACTCGCTTTTTACTAAAAATGCACTAAATATTCTTTGTTAACAAGTAAATCTACAGTATGTTGACCATTTAACTACCTTTATTAACAAGAAAGTGTCATATATTTGATTCATCAAAGTAACCTCCTCTAGCAGTTAGAACAGCAGAGAAAATTCAAGGCATTCTTTATTTTCACACATCCAGCAATATTGTCTTTATCAGCTTGGGCATCTTACACTTTTATCCTGCTATTGCATTTCCTTTTCTCTATTTACTGCCTTTCAGTAAGTGATGTGGACTGTGTTCCTGCATATTTCCACAAACACGCTCCCCTGAAAAGCTTCAGTAAATATGAATATCCCCAAGGTCCTAATATCAGCAAGCTACACAAGCAGCTCTCCATTACGTATTCAGTATCACCCAGATTTTGGCAGCCTACGATGTAAGTTAATGTGACACACTCTAGAAAATAGAACTATGTAAGGTATGGTGATACCAAACAACTTATGGGGGCCATTTGTGCCTTGACAACAGCAGGGGAAAAAAGACAACCACAGAAGAAAGTTAATCATTAAAGGCCAGTTTGATTGGTTTTGTGTCAAAGGGTATCCCCTGATTGTTGTAAAGACATTGAATTCCTGAAGTAATGACCAACAAATCAATAAAATGCTATTCGGCACAGTTATCCCTGAGGGGCTTACCTATAGATAAAAACAGAGAGCAAGGCTGGTTACAAACCACATAAATTTGCAAACTGGATTATTTCCCACAAGCTGGAGAGTTATACAACCAACAAGGATGACTCAAATTTCTGTATCCATAAGAAAATGCTTAGAGGTGACTGATTTAAAACTCAGTCCTATCAAGGCCTGTTCTTAAGAGGACAGTTTTAACAAATCTGCAGTACCAATACATCAGCTGTCTATGTCTTGGAGCAAACTATTCACCTTTTTAAAAATTAGGGTCTTGTCCAAAAGCTACTGGAAGCTATACAAAAGGAAAAGTGTTTTAAAACACAACGTTCTACTATATCAGATGATTATATAATTTCAGTTCATTGGCAATAGGAACACGTATTAACAATAAAATATATTAACCAAAATCGGGTCTAGACTTGGATAGCTTTTTGCGTTCATTTTATTACCAATCCTCCATTTGTGTGGCATTCATGGTAGGTTATTAATAAAAAAAACAATGCAATGGTGTCTGAGTTGGGACCTCATTACTGGCAGCCTAACAAAGAGAGAAAGCTGTGAATCATCAGACCTTCACCAGCCCTTCTGATCACAGCTATATGTGGATACTGGAGCCAAATTTTCTTATTCATATGGAATATTACCAGGAAATGCAATGGTTTAGATTAATGGTGCTAGATTTAGTGTTAAAATATCTTCATTTTATGATGTCTGATTTTAATATTGACATCACATAAAGTGAACGTGCAATTCACTTGTGAGTTACATTTGAAGGACCTAGCCCAGACTAACCATATGGCCATTTGGGCACATGTCCAGTGGCATCACGTCCTTGTGGGGCACCAGGCAGAACAAGCCCAAATAAAAGTCTGGGACTGGGGAGTGACTTAACAAGTTAATGTGATTTAATATACAATCAGCCGTGCTTCTTTTGGATGTGATGTTATGTGTGCTGTTGTCCAGAAGCAGTGAATATTCTAATCTGGCCCTGGCAAGGACCGTGATAGTCAGCTGAATCAAGATAAGACTTGGGTGGTATTTAATTGTTCATGCCATCATACAGCTTGGACGTGATATGGTATATGATATTTAGACAGTTCTAGAAGAGCAACGCTGTTTCGCAATACAAAACCAGTATTTCGAAATCTTGCTGATAAAATCAGCAAGTATGAGGAGTCCCCCTCAGTAAGGTTCAATGAATGGTGGTTATCAATAAATTGCTCTAAAACATTTTTACTCTATCACAAGAAATGATACTTAGCAAGGTTTGCAATTTTAATGATCGTTCCTTTTCAAGATTAACCAGTATATGTTTACAAAAATCAGCGTAAGGCTCAGCTCTGCCGTTACACGAGGTCAGCATACACTCTTTAAGTCAATCTTAATCATTTTCATCCTTATTGTCAGACTCACTCACAGACAGTGTGACGTGTTTGTGAGAAATTTAACAGAAATGGGCAAGGAGGAGAAAAGTGAACAAGAATCAATATCCTGTAGCCGTACTTCATTTCCTTGCAGTAGACACCATTTTTGTTTGACAATTAACCCTTAATATAATGAGAAAGGGTGAAGAAGAAACTGTTGCATAGGATTATACCAAGTGGAAATGAATAATGGGTGAGTGGAAGGGGCTGACCTTGAGTTTTGAACAGCAAGTGTCGGGTGATTTGGTATCTGCCACCATGTTGATCAGCTGTAGTAACAATACAAAAATATCAATAACATAAGAGCAAAAATACCCAAGTTTGATTTAAAATCTCTTGAATGCTGGACATAAAAGATCTTCACTTTTTTGTCAATTACTGTGAGCAAGCTACATTTAAGTTGTAAAATACAACAAAAACAGATACTATAAACACGTCATATTTAAGTAATGTTAAAGTTTACTTTAATTTTTGAATCATACATTTTGATTTCAGAACATGACTAATAAATACACGTGCTACGGTGTCTCTGAAAGCAACTTCATCACCAGAGGCCCTCAATTAAGCTCAACAGTCAAAATGTCAGAAAAACAAATGAAACACAGTAGATTACAGTGTGGTAACAATAAGCAGGACCACAACCGTGTTCTGGAAGGTGCAGCTGCCAGCAGTTACATGGGAAGCACAAGACTTTAAAGATAAATATAAATATCTTTAACAAAAGATACCGAAAAATGACTGGATTTTACCTGAGCTCCAACTGACTCCGTTTCTAGTTGATGACTGAGTGATGGAGAGTTTCCAAAAGAGACTTTGGTCTTGGCCTTATTTAAAGCACCTCATAAAGGTAGCTCTAATCAGTAACCCACAGCTCAAGTTCATTCATTATGTCAACAGCAGCTTATGCCAAATGGGAGATAAGGTGATCCGAATGCGACGAGACTAACCAGCCTCACTGGAACCTTACTCAGGTCGAACCTCTGGCTGCACACATCCTGGTACCACATTTAAATACACATACACTGACCTGTAATGGAGATGAACTTCTGGAACTCCTTTCACTTTGCAAGTCTATTCTACTGATCCTTGAAATGCAGTCAACTCTAACACAAATGCATGATGGGAAGAGCCAGATCTGATAACATACCTGATTGGTAACAAGATTAATGAGAGCAGACATACATTTTGGGGGGGGTTTGTTACTCAATAGTGGGGGGAGAAAAAAACGATATCAAGGGGCAGACAACAGTGAACAAGGATTATTAATGGCTCTGGTTAAAAACCGTCCAATGGGAAAGAAGATGAGAAACTTAGCTGTCAGCCAAGAGTATTTAATGAGAGGAGTGTGAAACACAATTCACATGTTACACCAAGTCATGGGAACCAAACATAGTTATGGTCAGATTTCTTGTTCAGAAGCCATAGCTTGTAACATATTTCTTAGTATACTGGATTAAAGAATACTTCACAATCCCTATACTGTACAAAAACCTGTAACAGCCATTTACAACAGAAACATCACATCATTTCCAAAGGAAGGAATGAAAACTTAAATATGCAGAGGAATGGAGAGTCTCATTTTAAATAAAACAATTCAGTTATTCCCCCTAAAACATTTCTCTGCAAATGTTCTTATGTCTATGATGTAACATTATGGAAAATTATATGAGGGGAAAAAATAGTTAAAAAAAGAAGGAATACGCTTCCAAGCATTTTCAATAAAAGAACCATAATACTCAAAAACATGCTTTAGAAATGAACAAACAAAGTGATACGGAAATATTTTTTTCTTCAGCAAAATGCCCTTTGGTCTCTGTCACAACGACGAGCAAACATGAAGAGAAAAGCTATGATTCTGATCAGGTTTCTTTCCCCCCATTATAAAAAAAGTAACATTTCTTTTTAAAGTGCACACTACCAGGCCAAGTAAACACACCGAGAGCCCAAGCCTGGCTGAAAATCCATTTTCTGAAGACTACTGTCAGAAATAGAAACAGCTTTTTGTCTGACCAGTGGCCACTTGGTCAAGCAAGTTATACAATACAGGTGACGTGGTGAAACACCACTGGTGACAAAAAAAGTCAAACCTGGAAGAAAAACTCAAACCAGGTACTTCAGAAAACATCCATCCAAACAAACAAACAAAAAGACAAACATCACTTTAAACAAACACCTATTAAAGAAATAATAAGTATAGAAATACTAATAGTAAAGGTATAAAATTTTCATAAAGCAACAGCATAAGGATACAGATTTGTGTCCTACGCGCTATGAGTGGCACACTGGGAGCCATCATGTCCTGTCACAGCACCTAGGTGTCACGGAAACGGCCGCGTCCATAATTCCCTCCTCCACCCTGCCAGGTATTGTGAGGGTGAGCCCACGGCTGCCTTCGCAGGCTTCTGAGCCCCACGCCGTAAACCTCCTGGAGAGGTCGCCATGGTTACAGGCTGGTCCAAGATTCTGGGCCTAATCAGCCCTTGACCTTTCGCTCAACACGCCAAGTGGAGCTCGGCCTTTGAAGGTGTTTGAAACAGCCACCAGCTGCTAAATTCAATAATCTGAACAACTCAGAGCAAATGAATAGAATAATACCTCATACTGACAGTTCTTGCTAAAATAATACTTAAACACTGGAAACACACATTTTTGCTTAAAAAAAACAGTGAAATATTCAAATAAATATCAAGATTGCACAAAAAAAAAACGAGAAACAAAATCTGGGGATATGCCAGTCAGTCTCAGCGGGGCTCCTCACAGCTCGGAGGAACTTGATCTCCTCTGATGGAAGGACCCTCCAGATTCCTGTAGCTTCATGTCAGGATTTGATTTTTTACTCCACATCAGGATTTGATTTTCCACAACTACGAATGGGGAAAAACACAAGTTTCAAATCAAGATAAGGTACAATCCCCCTGATGATCTAAAGCAAGATACTCATACTGTAAAGTATACATTACAGTTACATTAAATGGACTTTTTTTCGATAGTTACACAGTAAAAATTCAGTCGCGTAGCTGATAAATGACACGCATTACCAGTAGATCCTAGCACTTGCTGGATGTAAGTAATAGACTATAGATTCGGGGGCAGCATGTAGCTCAGTGGGCTTAAGCCTGTGTCTGTGATCAGAAAGCTGCCCATTTGAGCACAGCTTCGGCAAAATAGTCACATCTGTAGGCCCTTGAGCAAGTCCCCTAGCTTCCAGCTCCATGGGCGCCAAAGGCTGCCCTTTGCTGCCAATCTTGCTCTCACCTACCTGCGTCTGTGTGTCACGAAGAGCATGATGTGGTGGGTGAAAAGAGGATTTCCCCACGGGAATCAATAAAGTATTATCATTATTATTATTATTGTGGGAAGTCAAACTAAGACCTGGACAGACAGAAACTGCTGAAATGCACCTTCAGGTTGAACCCCAGCAGGTCACTGATGACCCCAGATACAGCCGACAGGATCACCACTTGGGTGATGTTGTACAGCAGAGGGTTCATGGTGAGACCATACAGCCGAAAAGGCGTGTCCAGCTCCTGAGAAGAAAAAAAAATTACATGACATCTCTTAGCTGGCTCTGGCCCAGTGTATGATGATGCCTTAAAGAATGCGACTATAAACCTGTGAGTACAGCCAGTGTTACTCCCACTAACATTACTCCCACTAACATTACTCCCACTAACATTACTCCCACCAGCAATACCACTAGCATAAAGCAATAAGGCTCAACATGAGTCTCTACCTTTAGCAACTTGGTGGCCAGCTTCAGAACGTTGTTCACCAGGGTCAATTCCTCCTTCTTATTAGGCTTCTTCTCCATCTTCAGGTACAGGTTTATCTGTGAGGAAGCGTGAGAGCCGTTAGCCAAAAACTGTCTGCCGGCACAACTGAGGTATGACCTCAGCTTGCCCCTTACCTGCTCCGTCAGGAGGGTGGAGGTGTTGCTGTACTTCTTGCTGGTCTCGGAGCCTAAGGTGACAAAGCGCAGCAGGAAGAGGGACATGGAGATGCACCAGATCACCAGCTCCCAGTTGAGGTGACAGTCCAGGAAGGTCTTGTGGACATGGAGCAACTGAGCAGGGTGACAGGATAAAGACATACGAGAATGAGACAGGGTGAATCTCACTGGCTTTGTGCTTCACATTTCAATCTCCCTTAACAGAGATCATATGGAGTTTCCTTCAAAGGCCTTTCTACAACCTTACAGATCCCTCTTTGACCAATCTAAGACATTCACAGGTTATTTCCAGGGTGTGGCTCAGCGGGTTAGGATGCAGTGCCTGTGATCTGGAGATTGCTGGTTCAAATCCCAGTTTTAGCCGAGTCATTTCACTGTCAGACTCTTGAAGAAGGCCTTTAACTCCAAGGATTGGTGTATGTATGCTGCTTTGGGCTAAAAGTGTCTGCTATATAAATGTAAAATCTGCTACCCATTAGCCTCAATCTGAGAGAGAAAGGTTGTGTGCTACAGGTCATCGTACTGGGACGACATAAACAAAAAGGGCGGGAAGACAAGGATCAGGGAGACCAGACACCCACACGCCTGGTATCCACTTCTTCCCTCTGCCTGCCGGCAGCCTTTGCAGAAGAAGCTGCTCACCTGAGCGCAACAAATGAAGACCACAGAAAGCGTCAGCAGGAACGCCGAGGAAACAATGACATCCACAGAGCGCTGTGGGCCTCTTCTCTATGATATGTAAAGAAGACGGTGAGAGGGAAGGTGTGAGTAGACATGGATGAACATGGATCACTGAATTCCCTCCTAGTGGTGGTGGGGGGGCAGATTCAACTTTGAGGCTAAACTGATACCAGCAGCAATGATACGTTACGATTCCATCAGATCCTCGCTCAAAGTTCATGTACTGCATGCGTTTTAAAAATGAAACGCTGGCTTTCATTGCCTGGTTTTTTGAGACTGTGGAAAGATGTGACCTGGGAAATGGCACCTTTAGGTAGGAACGCAGCGAGAGCCACATTTTGATGTTCTGCACTTTCTTGAGACGGAAGTGGGGCACCTCGGACTTCCTGGCTCTCCTAGCCGATGTCAGGTGGCCGAAGAGCTTTGCAAACAGCAGCCTCTGAGGTGGAGAGATCAAGAGCAGTGACAGGGGTTTATGGTGCTTCTCTCCAATACACTACACATAACTTACAAGCCCACGACGTAAAACTGGAACACGGTGTGAAAACAATACCTTATTGCTGAATTCAATATCTTAAATTTAGATTCTAATTCAAGTTAGTCTAAATTTAAATGCACCTTCCCATTCCTGTGGTCCACTGCCCTCACTCACCTGCTTGTAGGTTCGCTCCGCCACGCTCAGCAGGAAGAAGAAGATCCAGATGACACAGGCTCGCGCCACAAAGCTGACGGTCACCATGACGACCACCGCCACCTCGCCACTGGAGCCAAAGGCGATGGAGAGCAGCTGGTTGGCTGAGAGCGTGGCCACCTGCTCCGGTTCCTCATGCTGGAAGAGCCTGAACGCGAAGGGCGTGAGGGCCAGGACCACCGACACCAGGTTCCCAAACACCTGGTATCCTATTCCAGGGGTGTAAAGATTCACCTACAAACCGGCCACACAGCAAACAAGTTCAAGCCATGTCATGATGGTAGAGTGTGAGCCACGCAAACCCTGTCATTTCACCTCACCTGTTTCATCAAGAACATTTCACACATATTACTTATAGTCTCAGCCCTTTCTTGCTGTTCATAAACTTACTATGTACCATTTTAATACATTAAATGAAACACATCTAGGCTCCAAACACACCTTTTAGCTATAATGTTATTCCCGCGACTGCTTCTGTGATTCGAAAACCAGTCCTTTTGGGTTAGTTCTGGATGTTCTCAATCTCCTCCCTGACAACCACTCACCCTGTTCATGATCATGCCACTGATTTCCAGCACGGACATGTCAGCTTTTTTGCACTCGTTACCCTCCCACACGATGGCGCTCACGCGCTCCAGGCCTGGGCTGGGGCAGTGCAGCCAAGGGGCGTGGCCCTAGCGAAGAAATAGTTTTTAGTTCATGCTGAAGTCACACAGGGCCAGTGGAGAAATTTGGATGAGATTACACCCATTTCACAGAATGCAGTCACAAAGGGAAAATAAGCTTTAGACAGATAAATAAAAAAGTAAATTGGATAA
This sequence comes from Brevimyrus niger, assembly GCA_015164015.2. Taxonomy (NCBI): domain Eukaryota; kingdom Metazoa; phylum Chordata; class Actinopteri; order Osteoglossiformes; family Mormyridae; genus Brevimyrus; species Brevimyrus niger. The sequence goes on from JAABNY020000001.1 coordinate 11,188,145, forward strand.
GAGAGAAAACATAAATCCTTTATCTTTGGAGGAACAGAAAGACAAAAGGACAAAATTCTCACTAGTATACTTAAATTATAGAATAAAGTCAGAAATTAATAAGTAAATTTAAAATTAAATCTTACAGTATAACTGTAATAACAGTACTGTACAAACAAGTAAACAGTACACAAAAACCGATATGTATAGATTAAGGATGTCCTGACCCACTGGTAATTCTGGTACTGTGATCTGATCCATTTGATATTTATAACTGTCAATTCCGAACCATGTTGGCATCGCTCCATGCTTTGCATGAGTAAGCCTTGTCATTTTGCAGTATTCATCCCTAAGATGTTTCTGCAAGGTCCTATTTAGATTCGCTGTAGTGGACGACGCTCTGTTTTTAACTCGCATCTCGAAAGCATGGCAGTGCAAACATTACAGGCAGCTGTTGAGCTACTTTGAGTTTCCAAAGCTGGCTGGGTTTTAGCGGTTTTCTTAACTGCATTGACTGGTGTTAGTAGATGTAAAAGTGTGTTGTGTGAATACCATGGTTGCAGGGACAACCCAGTTAAAGTAGCTCAGGGCCAAGATGATGGCAGAGACAGGAGGAACAGGGAGGTGACAGTGGACAGTGGGGGGGGGGGGGGGGTCCCACCTGGTGGAAGGGATCGTCCCGGTACTCCCTCTTGTGGGCGGGGCCGTCGCGCTCGCTGTCGCTGCTGCAGGACGACCGGTATTCGGCACAGTGCAGGAAATCCTCCCAGAGAACGTCCTCCGTCTCGGACTCGGGCCGGGTGCTGCCGGAGTCCTGGCGGAGGCTGGAGCGCCGGGAGCTGCCGCTGGTGCCAGACCGCGCCGTTTCCTGAGTGTGTGTGTGTGTGAGGGGGGGGGACAGGGGATGACACAATTACCTCATGCACCAAAAATCATCTTCGTGAAACAACAGCAAATTAGATGCGAATATCCCATGATGCATTGCTCCATTACCAAGCGCGGCAAGAGGCATCGCCAGCTCAGAGGCGGCAGGCGCCACACTGAACCCATCTGTGTCAGTCCCTTGAGCCCCTACCTCTGTGCTGTACGGCTTTCTGCAGTTGAGAGGCTTCCTGAAGCGTAGCGTGATGTCACCGTTCACAAACTCGCCCCCCCGGCGGCCAGATCCACAGGGCGCCTCGGGGTCCTCCTCGCTGGAGGGCTCATCGGACACCCCCAGTGCGCGGGGACTGGGGGGCTTCTTCACACGTGTGGGGACACATGAGGACACCGTTAACAGCCTGCGGCCAGCTAAACGCTTGCTGAACGCGGTTCATGGGACTGGGGTCCCGTCACACCCACTTTAGGGGGAGGAAACCGCGACGCTGCATTCCGGGATGACGGGGCCCGCCAGCTCGTCTCCTCAAACCGCAGCAGGTCACACGGGGTCACGTGTGTTTCCAGGCCTGATCCAGACACCTCGGCACCCAGGGACACATGGCCAGCGGTTTCCTTGTACTTGCCGATGGGCATATTGGATTTCCTGGTTCTGCAGAAGATACAGGAGGTCTAATTACAGAGGGTCCTGAGAGGACCTGCTGAGTAGCTTGGTGCTGAAAGGAGAAGCAGCTTACGCACCCAATACTGAAGAACTCATGCCAGAGCTCTCTCAGAACAGCAGTGAGACTGCGACCGATTGTTGACGTTTGACCCTGTGGCGCTCCCTCCTGGGGGTTGTCGGTACTGCTGGAGCCATCTCCCTCCCTATGCACCTCCAAGTGAGCAGCCTTCCTCAACTTCCTTCAGCCAGACAGATAACGAGGGCTCAGACACCAAACCAGGCAACCAGAATCATCTAGAAGGTCAATGAGAAGCTTTCAAGGTAGACTGAGCTGTGGACTCACCTCCTCCTCTTTCCACTATAGGAGGTGGGATTGGGCGTCCGGGTGGAGACAATTTGGCAGTGCACCGTGCCCAGCAGCAGCATGAGCCAGAGCGCGCCGAACACCTCCGTGGCGGGCACACCGTGCGTCTGTCGGATAGAGAAGAAGAGGACAGCCGCCACCACTACAGCCCGGAGAAAGACGGGGGGAGAGAGACAATGGGTGAGACAAATATTTTGGCCCAAATCATGTTGTGAACAGAAGGTCATGGCAACTGCAACCGTGGGACAGTTCAGATACTGTGTTTGAGTTGGGGGGGGGATCTCATATAAAGCCTGCAGGGCCCACACTGCACTGAAGTACCTTTCAAGATGAAGGAGCTTACGAAACAGAGCTCATAATTAATCTAGAAGCCTGGAAAGCCTATTTCAGTCTACATGTGAAAAACTCAATCATTCTGCTTTCGACTGCTGAGAGAAAGGACAACGTGTGGCCCTTGGGAGGCTGCAGTCGCGAGCCAATCAGGCGCCTCTGCAAGGAAGTGGGCGTAACCTTCCTGTGCAGGGCTGCGGCCTAGCTCTCACTCACCCTGAAGCAGGTACAGGAGCAGCAGCAGCAGGAAGATGGCCCTGGAGGTCACCTGGATCCACCAGCGGAAGAAAAATGGGAAGAAGACCACCCTGACAATGCCCTTCCGAGTCAGCGAGGTCCATGGGCTGTCGGGCTTGGCCTTTGCAAACGCGGAGCCTGCGGGGTAAGGGGCAGAGAGGCACCATCCAGAGATTAGAACAACAGCCTTCAAAATGGATGACGGGCAATGGGTCTCCTGCTTAAATGGCTCAGGCAGCCAAAATAAAATTGACTTAAAATGAACTAAAAAAAAGTGACTAAATTACTTGGATTTCGGCATCTGGCGTGGAGTAATGTAGACAATAGTATCCTCCTAATTTCCACATACCACCACTAGATGGCACTGTATTTCACATTTTCACAGAAGTGGCACAATGAGAAACTTCACTGCAAGAAGATCTCTTTCTGAGAACTCCAGGCTTCCAGTTGTAAAAGCCATGGCTGCTGCTCCCCCATGCTGACACTTTCCAAAGCTGCTGACCAGCGAGAAGCCCCTCCCCCCCACTCCTTACCCCTCACGAGGTCCACATCGATGAGGTCCGGCTTCACGTGGCCTGTCCGCTTTGGCTTGTTCCGGAGACCCTGGGGAGAAACACGAACCACAGTTACTAAACTTAGTATCTGCAGAAATCACTTTCATGGGACACAAGAGGGCAGAGCACTCTGGACGAGCCCACAGAGTCAGGGCTCGATGGCAAACAAACACCTTACCTTGATTTCTCTCTGTTCTACCGATTTCTCCCATATCTGCTGATCATAAGCGCCAATCTGTAAAGAAAAGAGAAGCAAAAAGGGCATTATTAGGCTATTATCTCAGGTCACAGCAAAGTGAGGTGAGTGATCACACAGCGGATACACACAATGGTAAAACTGCAGAGATACCGCTGCTTATCTCACATTATTATCTGGTACACTGAGTTAATAACTCCGCTGACCATTCAGCAATATCTGCATAATATTAAGAGCAATATTGTTAAGGGAAATTCAATATAGTCAAGAAAACCTTTCACATTCAGGTTTGGTGCACAAGACCAGCAAATGAGTTAAGGGGACTGGGATTGGGGATCCTGAAGCTGAAAAATGTTGCATTATCACATATATGGCTGATGCAATGGTTAGCATTGTCGCCTCGTACCTCTGGGACCTGGGTTCAAATCCCCGCTAGGATCCCATGTGTGTACAATTTGCATGCTCTCTCTGCGTTTTCGTAATGCTGAGGCTGACTGGAGTTACCAAATTGCCCATAGGGGTGTGCGTGCCCTGTGATGGGTTGGCGCCCCATCCCGAGTTGTTCCCAGCCTTTGCCTGTAGGCTCTGGAGCCCCCACAATCCTGAATTGGTCAGTGGCCTGATGAATGTATTCACATAATGCAGTGAAATTCTTGTGCCATGGATGCTTGGGGGAGACTAGACAAACAGCTGCATGGCACGTGCCTTTGGGACACATGATTGGGGCTGCCACTAATGACTATTTTTCAAAGATTAATTAATGGACTGTTTAATCCATCGGTCGATTAAGGTAAACGATTTATTTTCCTTCAAAAACCTTTTTTGTTTCAGTTTTAGTTTATGATAACAACACTGGTCCCAGCAAGTCCAATGCGCACGAACACACACACTGGCACTATCAATCAACATAGAATAAGCCAGGATTTTAGCCTAAACATTTTCACAATCATGGATTTAATGGAGATTCTTCTGTAGCAGGCATACAACTTCATGGCTTTTAATGAGTGTATTTAGCAGCTACA
>JAABNY020000001.1:11237879-11251541 GCA_015164015.2 Brevimyrus niger
CCCAGGCGGAGACTCGAACCCGGGTCCCAGAGGTGTGAGGCAACAGTGCTAACCACTGCACCACCATGCCGCCCCGGTAAAGGAATAAATCATTGAAATTGCAAAACTTTCTTTTCTATGACTTTGCAAACATGTGTTTGTGCAACTAAGTGATGGTTTCAACCCAGCAGACCCCTGCAATCCAATGTAACAATTGCATGTGCATGAAATGCCATGGTGATATTACCATGGTACATCTTGCATGCCGAGGGTAGCACAGTGGTGCACCACCAGTTTGTGTGTGTCCAGTGTGCATGTTCACCGTGTGCGCATAGCTTTGCGATGAATCCTCTGGTTCCCTTCCACTCATCCAAAAACATGCATCTCATGAATTGTCATCATCACAGTGTGTTCAGTATGACAGGCGTACGTTATGGTGCTCTCGATTATTTCTCTCCAAGTCGGCACTCGGATGAAAACGACACAAAAAACATCAGTTCCCATCAGAAACATGCCTCTTTTATGACGCTGATGTCGGACAAGATGGATAACCGCCTCGACAAACATTCACATACACGTCTAAATCCTTTCTGAAGCATGTCGTTGTGTTCTCTCCTTCATGCTCCTCACAGTATGGATAGCTTAGATCGATCCGATTTGATTTTATGTTAAACTGACTTTTTCCATTTCAATTCAAAATTCATGTAGGCCTACCGCTTGTCACATTGAGAGGAGCACAGAAAAAAATAATTGTGTGTAATTTATCACTGGTATGGGCAGGTAACAGGTGGAATATTAATGGGCCTGGGCTGGTGCAGATTTCACTTTGAAATAATCACAGGTGCACTGCTGTACAGTGCGGGTGCAGGTCTCCAAAAGTAGACCTGCGCAGGATTGTGATGCATCTTAAGTGAATCGGAGTGCCTAAACTGATCCTATGTCACTACGTGTGCACCCTGCAATGGCTGGTTGGTTCCTTTTGCAATACTTATACAATTACTATATCTATTAATAATTACTCAATGAATCATCAAATTAAATGGTAGATTATTCATTTACTGATATAATCAATAGTGATGACCCTAAAATAAATGCATCATGGAGAGTGTGTGAGTTATTTTTAGTAAAGGAGATGACAGCTCTTTCAAAATGGAAGTTGCTCTCTTTATTAACAGTCACTGCTGGTTTAATATTAGCAGTGGCACAAACAAGAAAGCCAACAATTTTTACAACTCACAGTCACATGCTAACAAAACACACATTCCATGGCAAAGATTACACAAATGACACTTACTATAAACAGAAATATGCTAATCCACATTAAATCAACACTACTGAAGGGCAACACAGTGCAAAGCCTACCAGCAACTGCACAATTAGACTGCTGATCAGCCCCATGGCATCAAGTTATGCCAGCCAATCGTGGACAGTAATAAAGAGTCTGCCTCAGGTAGATTTTCCTGCCTTATCCAAGTACTTTTCGTGAATTTTTAAATTCTGCTGCACTGCAAATTAATGAAGAGGTGATACAGTCGAGCACGGTTATTACAATTTTCTGGGGCCGGCAGATTTCTTTCGTTATAACCAAATTTCATTATATCCATTTTCATGTAAGATTGCTACGTATTACGACTGATCGCTAGGCACATGTATTATGACTGTATAAAATAACACTGACCTTCTAGTTCTGTCTATGAAGCTTTGTTTCATGTAATGATCAAAATAAAACATCTTTTTACTATCAAGCAACGTGTATTTTGTAATTCAACAACTATTTAGTATGGAAATCGTTAACTGAATAAAAATTTGAAATATTTCTTTGGGGAAGACAGTAGACATCGTTATAGCCGAATTAAAGAATAGCTATATGGTTTTGGCTATACTGGTGGTGCATTTAACGTTACTGAAGGTCGGGGATTTGGAATCTAAGCGTTACAAGTGTGTTTTCCTTATAAGCCGAATCATAATAACCGTGCCCGACTGTATGTATTAAATATATGTCTTAGAAGTTTGCACATTCATGTTAAAGCTTAATGAAAAGGGATGTATCCTTATCCTATGACACTTAAAGAAATAAGAGGTTTTGTTGGGATGTCTGAACTTGCCTATTAATCTTCCTACTAATATCAATGCATCACAGATAAATTTTTTTTTGACAAGTTAGTGTGTTCACAATGTCAGTAAAATATCAGCTGATGCCGATTAAGTTCTTGGCTTATAATCAATCAATACAAAATGGGGCCCAGCATACAAGCAATGGACAAAACCCTTGTAGCAATAACACTGCAGATGGAGGATATCCCTAACTTTAATTAAGTGCAAAATATAAATTAATTCTGAGAACATATTCTTTCTAAGATATCACTTAATGTAATCAATTGATAAATTGATCTTTTGTGTCTCATGATTATGGAGAGGGTGGGAACACAGGAAATTCAATCCATAACCGATATGCCGGCAGTGACACTGCTTGCCAGCTTATTAGTGGAATAATGCCACAATTTTTTATTCTGTAGAAAATAAAACTATTGGCCCAATTTAATAAATTATAAACATGCCACAGTAAATTATAAACATGCCAACAATAAAAATATTGTGGCACTCAAGTGGCAAAGAGATCATGAGGCAGACAACAATTCAATCTGTTACATTTTTTTGTTAAATTTTTAGTAATCTCTTATTACGTAATCCTTAACAGGACAACAATAAAACAGCGAGTGAGAAACTCACACTTACTGATTGGGGAGAAATACAGGCTTCAAGGAGACAAAAGTAGATGTGTGCTACACTCTGAAAACTATGAGACTGAAAGGCTATTTTTTTGGTTCTGCAACTTAATTACTTAATATCAAAATAAATTAACTTTTACTCATTTCTGCCTACGTAACATTTCCATTCTGTTCTTTTTTTGAAACTAGTAGAAACGCACACAGGTTCTCAAAATGCATCAAGCAAGAACCAGTCTAATGCCAGCACAGTGTTGGGGGAAACAAGGCAAGAGAAACACTAAGCTTTACACAAAAATGTACAGTTGTTGTGCCTAGCACTAGACACCCACACATAGGCATTGTATATATGTTAAGGTCATAACAGACTGATCGAGGGAATACTTGTTATTGTGGCAGAAGATAAATTCAGGTTACAAAACTTGCACACTTCTTTACGACCTTCATTGGGTTCTCTTTGTGTTAGCGGAATGAAATCAAAAGCAATCTACAAACTGCTTTAGTCTGCACCAAAGTGAAATAGGAAAGATAACAGATTCCTTTCTTTCACTTACTGGCCAACAACTTTTTAGCTTTAACAAACCCTTTCACTGCTGAGCATACATGAACTGTAATGCACACATACCTTTCTGAACGAGCTTCACCTCTCCATTCTCCCTTTTGATTTCATTCATAATTTTGTGTTTCTTTTTCTCTTTGTCTGTTTCTCTTTCTTTGTCCTTTCTCCTCTCTTTCTTCTTGTCTTTGTTGCTGTGATCTGCAATAAAAAGCACATGAAATTCTTAGGATGAGTCAGCTACATTATCAAGCTACAAATCAGCTACAAGTTGTATCAAGGAGTCATATCATTTAAACTGTATAACAGTCCTTGCACCTATAAGATGGCATACTTCAAGCAACTACAGATTTTAGACAACTGCCTTTTCAGAAGTCTTGCCTAAACTCACAAGCACCATAATATGTAATGACTTCAAGCAAGCAAATCTGACATTTACAGTGTTTGGCAGATGACACACGACAGAAAACAAACCAGTTAAACATTACACCCAAGAAACAAGCATGTGTCATCTGTACCTCAAGACATCAGCATTTGCTCTCATCCACTCTCAATCAGTATAATGCTGAACTACAATTCTGCACTGCTGTGCCAGTTGTTCTTCTGAAGCTCTTTAAGATCTCCATCTAAATGCAATTTTTATTTTCCAACAGAGGAAAAACAGGGAGAGTTAACTGTATGAATTAAAAATGAATTGCATTTAAGTCATCTAAACCTCCCAAGACAACATATCCAGTAACAGATCTGTATTTTAATGGAGAGAGAGGAAATACAGCATATTAACAGCCTCTTTTACCATTAATGCCCAGCTCGCCGTTTTCATGTTAGCTATAACTGCATTTAACCCATGTTTGCAATATGAATGTTCATATGATAACGATGAATATGGCAGAGGAAGTGTCATAAGTTTAAATAAAATTAATCAAGAGAATATTGTATGGTCCTCTCACGGACTCTAATAAAATTACCCTCTATATGAATTCAAGGTGCAAAAACTTCAAAGGCATCTGCAATCATTTCGCTGAAATAGGTTTAGAACGAAGACAACTCTTCAGCACATTTGAAACTGACAGATGACAACACAACGTTTGCCACCAGCGAACAGACACAGCCCTCCGAGGCTAGGTCACGCAGAGATCGAGCAACAAGGGGATCCTGCTGCTATTACACATTTCTATTGGGGGAAGAGGGCAACGTATCAGAATAACGATTACATCGCTGTCTCACTGTTCGGAAATAAAATTAAAAGGTCCTCCTGTTAAATTTATGCTTAAAAGCTTCCTCGTGTGTAAACTGTAAAATTTGTGCCATTCATAGATTCAAACACTTGCCATTTCTTTGATTTTATGTTGGGGGCGTGGTAGAGGACACCATTAAATGGCGGACGACTGTATGATGACAAAGTAGTAAACAATTTGAAAATATCCATTAAATACTCCGAGGGTAAGTGACTTCTTTAAATTTCATTTATGCATATACCGTGCAAGCAACTTTCCTCGCCTGTTTTCAAACCTTTCAGTGATTAATCGAGGTAATGTTTTACCTGAACGACGGCGATATTGTATAAACTGTTACGCACAAGCAAAACGGTAGTACAACGGTAACGACGACTGTGAAATTAAGCGCGTTGTGTTATCAAAGATTAATCTAACGTGAAAATTTACAAGGTCCACATCATTTGTTGGCATACATAATGCATTTTACGAGTCTTAAAAGTCTAAAATTGTCATGACTCCTGTAAATGTCACTATATTTCAATTTAAAAGCCCAAATACAGCCACAACAATAAAAAGTAATTAATTATAAGCGATGGCATTCCTTAACATACACTGACAGAACTTGCTCACGAGCTAACAAGCCAGTTCAAACATGGATTCCGCTACGCACCATTTAACAAGCATGCGACGCAAACAAAATGCTGTGGGTGTTAACAAAAATAAAATCAAACTAAACACGGTGTAGTCGGACCGTACCAATGACACCTAAATCCTCACAGCTAGTTTAACCGATCGCCATAACCGACGGACACGGCGACCCTCTCCGCCTGGCGCCGAGCGCTCGAAACGCCGCGACCCACGCGCCGACCTGTTCCGCGAAAAAGCAGCACCAGTAACTGCAGGACACTAATGTTAGTCAGTTACCATGCCACCGCCTGCGAGACCATGCTCGTGTCGCATTTTCTAGAAAAATTAACGTGCTGACAAGTCATCCGTAGCTGGCACGCGGTTGTCCGCCTAGACGATTCCCGGGTACCTTTCTGCACCAACTTCATATCCCCGTTTTCCTTCTTCATCCCAGTACTTGCAAGGTTGTTCATTTCGGCGGGTGTCGCGTGCTTCTTCTTTTCTTTTTCCTTCTCTCGTTTCTCCTTGGGCTTCTTGATTTTCGGCGGTGATGCGAGGAATGCGCTTTGCTTGAAGACTTTATGTAGAGGCGGATGCACTGGTGCCGTGGTGCTGCTGGGCTTAATGGGACTGAAGCTCCATGTTGTCGGGCTGCCATAACTCTGCTTCTGAGGCTGCCTCTCACCTCCACCGACTCCCACCCCTTCGCCATTCAGTTTCTTGGGTTTCAAGCTCTTCTCCTCGTTTCGCACTTTCTTGGGTGGTGGAGGATGGTGTTCACGGGAAGACTGAGGTCGGTTCTCCGTCATTCCTGTGGGCTGCTTGGGCTTCGAGAGAGGGTTTTTATCAGGTACTGCGAAGTGAATGAAGCTCACTGATTCCGCCATCTTGGGGTTTTCTCTATTTACTCACGGCTCACTGCTGCTGTTTGTGTATGGGGCAGAGTGGAGGCGGAGCTTCGCCGATACTGACAGGCGGGTGAGCCTGAGAGGCGGGGCCTTAGCCTAATTGACAGCATGAACTCGTGCGTACAAGAAGCGCGGGGAGCCAGAGTGCGTCACAGAAGGCGGGAAAAAGTGCGAAAAAAACTTGACCTAGCAAAATCATATTAAAATACAGTAACATTTTGAGGCAGGCCTTGGAATAAAATATCCCAAGCTATGATCCACATTTATAACTGATAGTAATCTGATATATGTTTACTTACCAGTAAAATTTAATGCTGTTAAATATTAGTATTACTGAGATCACCTTTGTGTTGGTGGGTGCTCAGATTAGAGGATGGCTGCGTCTTGGTTGTGTTCCAGATCAACATAATTTTTATAGGTGGATTTAAACAGATTCTTTTGTTCTTAGTATAATAATACAATCATGATTGTGGTTGTATTAATTTGATTGTTGCATTTTAATAATTAACTGACTTGTTTATCCTAACCGTATCAAATGAAATTTTTTTAATAGTTGACTGGTCCACAAATAAACCTGATTAGTAGTGACTTTATGTAGCAGCATCTATGCACAGTAGCCCAGTCATATTTAATTAAAAGGCTCCTTGTAACAGAACCAGATTGAAACCCACTGCCCAAAGGGGGGGGGAAAAATCCAATGAGAAAGTTCCATGGAGTTTTTCCCTTTCTGGCCTGCATGGAATTCCAATGTAGATTACTGTGCCAGGAAAGGACGGATAGTAGAAGGATAATCTTTTGGTGCTATACTCATGTGGCACCTGTTCCACCAGAGAAACAAGTACAGTGGTACCTCGGTTCTCGAACTCACTTGAACTTGAATTTCTTGAAAGTCGAACAAATCAGTTTGACCTAGAACTCAAACAGAATATTAGAAGTCGAGCCGTAAACGCTGACGTAATATAAATTGTATGCGCCAGGAAATAAGTCATACTACAATGCAATTATTACTTGAATGCCTTCTTCACAAACTGGACGATTAGCCAAATAAAGCAGCACAACATTACAGTAACTAACAATAAATAAACCACTAACTTACGTGTACATTTAGAGCATTTATGTTGATTTTTTAAACTTTATTTTACCAGGTAAATCAACTGAAAACCAGTTCTCAATGCTTTACGTGATATTTGGGAGAAACAGCAAATTACGCATCGGAACTGCCTGAGATTCAAACGTCATGCATGTAACTAAACTCTTCAGCCAATAAGGGCAAAGGTGTGTCATCACGGAGGCGGTTCCAGTTTGTGCAGCCAGGTGAGAGATCGCAATGCATCAAACTGTGATGCATTGCGTCAAGATCAGAATGTGTTGCTTTAAGCCAGTGCTATAAGCAAGTCGAACGCACCCAATGGCCGGACTGGGGAAACAAACTGAAACGCGGACTTAATAGAGGACTAATGACAACAACCAGAAACTCAAAATTTTTAGGATTCTATCCGGAGTCTGGAACCAGGGGTGCTGCTAAGGGGGGGGAAAGTTGGGACAATTCTAATAACCCACGCCCTTTAGGGGCACCCAGAGATCTGCTTTATTAATAATAAAGGGGCTCAACCTCATATTTTGTCATAGGGCCCAAAATTGCTAGCAGCGCCCCTGTCCGGAACAGGTTAAGTTCGAGAACTGAGGTACCACTGTATATGTAGGTTCATTTCTTATTGTCATTTCCCTGTCAGTGTGCTGACCCACAGCTCGGTAATATACTACAAAATTTTTCTTCTCTGTGGTTTCAACAAGACCATCACACCAGTGTAGGGGTGGAGTGATCATATTAGTGGACCTGAGTGCAGGAGTTTCAACCTCCAGAGTAGCCCCTTCAAAAACAGCTCCTGTCATAACATTATCCTGAGGGATGCTGGGGGTTTCAGGAGGTGAAATGACTCCTGAGACTGCTGGAGAGGCAGCAACTATTATTTAACCTGCCACATAAAGACAGTAATTCGGCAGAGAGTGTAAGGAAATAGGAAAGTGAGCAGTCCCGTTGCAGTATCACAGCTAATTTGGGCAATGCAGTAATGACTGCAAAAATATCACAGGCTGGCTTTCAAAATCCAAATATGGCACAGAGTAAACACCAGCAATCTGTGCCACATCCTGTTAGCCCCAAACTCACTTTAAACACTACAATTCACATAAGAACACCAGTTCATTAGTCTGCTCTCTAAGAACTACTGTTGCCATGTCTCCTTAAATCAGGCTGAATTACCTAGTGTTAATTATAGTGGATGTTTGTTATTCACAGCTAGATAAAAGCAGCAGCTAAAGGTGGACGAGATCATGTAAACAATTTTTGCTGTTAGACAACCAGCAATAGAATCTAAGCTCATTTTTGATGATTCTCCACAATACCCCATCGGAACAAGCACCATCAAGAGCATAAAAGCTTAGAGAGACAGTATATATAATGAAAATAAAAGGCCAAACAATTTCTGCAAGGCTGTCAGTTTATTTCTTAATGACAAGTCTATCGATTTTTATAAGGTACAAAAACAGGTGTGTGTGGGGTGGTTGAGTAGTTGATCCCAGAGGCACCGTTGGAATGGCATTTGCCCAGCAGGGCTCACACACACATTCAGACACACGCATACACACACTCACTTCCACGCTGTCTCCTAAGGCACGGTGCATGGCCCAAGACCGGCAGAATCGGCAGGGCACAGAGCAGAGAACCTTGTACAAAAATAACTTTTTGAACACAATTTACAAAAAAAGGTCAAGAAAAAAGGAAAATCTTTACAGTTTTGAACTCATGCCACCTCAGGGGCTTATAGCTGTGTAAGAATTACAGACAAATGAAAATTATTAAAAATAAAATAACCCTGAAATATTCTCGAGAACAGATGGACAAATTATTACCAAGGCAAAAAAAAAAAAAATCACAGGATTCCAGGCCATGTGGAAACTGCCAAACTGTTCTTTATGAATATTTATCGACAGTAAATTTGTCAAACATTTAATGCCTGCCCACTGCATTTATAAAAATGCATTCAGCTATCAGGAAGTTAGCAAAAAAAACACAGTAGAACACTGTTCCCCACAACTGTCTAAAAAGCACTGTAAGAAGCATTTAATTCTTCTGGAATTAAAAAAAGGTGTGTAACTCTAAAGGAATAAGGCAGGATTTATGGTCCCAGCAAGAGAAAGATTTAGCACCAGAATGAGGAACCCTTGGAAAACAGCTGGAGCACAGAAAAATATGTACCACTGCATTGTGGGACATGACCAACATTGCTGGAAACTGGGGTCTCTGGGAAAAGAGTGGCTGAGTGGATAGTACAGACTTGCCCTCCTTGTTGGGTGGCACTTAAGGGCTGCGGTTGGAAAGGGACAACTGGGGCCAGCTCAGGGATGAGGCAGCAGGCTAGGTGGGGCAGCACAAGGTCTGTGATCATCATGTCCATTCCGTGGGGGGGTCACGGGGGCCCCTGGGTCTGCGGCGGCAGCTGCCGAATCCTGCAAAACATTGTGCGGGGTCAGGTGTGACAGGACAGAGAGGCTGATGCAGTTAGCATTAATATGGCTGTTTTAGAAAGAAATGCATCTTTACATTGCTTTAATGTAGCTTATAAAGAATAACCATTTTACTTATCAGACTTTTTTTGTACAGTAGGACAACTTCTCGGATTTTAACAAGCAATCTTATGCCCTGTCCACAAACTGCATCAAACTGTTAGAGATGACTGAATTCGATTGCTAACTTTAGTACGGTAAAAGCATCATGTAACCTATTTTTAAAACCCATCCCCATGGTAATGTACCGACTTTCATTGTGGTTTGTCTTGGATGGAGGTGGAGGTGTAGGCAGGGAGAGGAGATTCAGTTAAAGAAAACCAGTATGTGGTTAAAAGGGCCCAAATGTGACTTCTCATGTTTGATTTATTTTACTGCACTCTGAGCCTCTACTGGACCCATTAATTTTGGCGCAGAAGGTACAGATTCCTCTTGGGCCTCCACTGTGAGCCTTGCTTTGTTAATTAGTGTATCGTTTATCACAGGCTGGTCCAACTTGCACTTCAGGGACTCAAGATCACTGAAGGTAAGCCAGCATCACTTCAATTTCTCTAAGATGAGGTACAGCCTGGAAACAGAAGGGGTTGATCCCTGTCTCTTTTAAATAATTACATAAAAAGACTTTAAAATAATGAATTAAATGACTAGAGAATGCGATCCGTGGGTGAGGTATATAATGCTGTGAATCACGTACACACAGTCCAGTATTTTGCAGAGTGAAGGGGGTGTTTTATGATGACTGCACAGAACACCTCAAGCTGGAAGAAAAGAAGTAGTGCAGGTCACTCACCCATTTCTGGTGCAGCTCGTTCCTCTTCCTCCGCCATGCTGTCCGCCTGACTGGTGGCGACAACTTCACTCCCTGACCCTCGTCGCTGGCCTGGTGGCCGGGCAAAGAGAATTGGAGAATTTATTGGTGCTGACATTCCTTGGAATGATAGCATTGTTTTCTGTGCACCTGGCCTACTGTCGGTTTCCGAACTTCATGTCCAGCCTCAAACCAAGCGTGTACTCCTTCAAGCTCACTGTAACCTCTTTGACCCCAAATCAATCACCCATTTTCAAGAGCTGCTTATCCTATTAAACTCACAGTGATCCATAGCCAGCCCCAGGAGGTGTGTGTTAGAAGTCCAGGTTATTTGCTCAAGAATTTGCACAATGACTGAGCGTTAAGAGCACTTTAGAGTTTGCATTTGACTTAATCTGCATTAGTGATGCGCGGGTCGGGTATTTTTCCAACCCACGGGTCCCGCTTTTATGAAATTATTTGGCCCGCCCCAGCCGGCCCCGCACAACTGTATCTATTTTTACAACCCGCCCCGTCCCACACCCGCGACCATTAAATAGACATACTAGGCATTGTAATTCAAATGAAAAAAGCCTTTATTTCAGCCTGAAAGTGCTTGGAAACATCGCCCTGTAACTTGTCGACAACATATGATTATAAATATGAACGATAAATCCGGTCATATTAATAAGATAATGATACACATTTTAAACATTTACAAAGCAGCGTTTGTAATCTAGGCTAAACAATTTTTTTATTTTAGATTTGTATAGGGCAGGCCTACAGTTTACAGCCTACGCTAAATAACCACTGACATTTTTTTTCAATTTATCACATGGAAATGTTCATTTAGCGTTTTTACGTTCGCTATACAAAAAAAGAATGGCATCCACTGTCTTGACATGCTGGAAGTGCCTGTTTTGTGGCTTTCGTATTTGTATATTTTTTCACACGAATTGCACTTCACGTAGCCGATACTGCTGTTGTCTCCTGCTGCAACTATTTCTGAGAACCGGTCCCAAACATTAGATTTAGCAGCCTGACCTTTTTTTCTTTTAATGATGTAAATTCCCGACCTCAATTTCTCCTCGTCTTCCATCTTCACTTTTATTTCATGGTTTTTGTTGTGACTGGCAGTGGTAGCTGCTTGGTGCTTTTGTGACTTGTCACGTGACGTAACCTTATCAAAGAACTTAATAAAATATGAAAATAGATATACCCAAATATTTAATATAGGCTATAGGGAATTGCACGCAACATACATGGATTTTTTTTAATTTCATTTTGTTTTTTAATGACCCGCCCCAACCCGCCCCGCAAATAAAGTGACAATTTCTTTACCCGTCCCAACCCGACCGCAGGTTACACACAGGGTCTGCAGGTTACGAGACGACCCGCGCATCACTAATCTGCATGTCTTTGGTACTGGAAGCTGATGCACCAAGAGGAAGCCAATAGAATCACTAGGAAGACCTATATTTACTTATTTATATAGCTATTATACACCACAAATATGATTTATACTTGTACTAATGAAATGCAAATGTACTGCTCTGCATGGGAAACAACCCTTTGTATTTGAACCAGGATTGATTGGTTGCTTTATGTCTGACTCTGGTTATTTTTAGGACATACACAAAGCCTACAAGGTAGCAAGTATTTTCCTAAGATACTTTATCAGTATATGCTCCATACAGTCCAGCACCGAGTGGAACTCAAACTGTGTATTGGAGCAAGGAGGTACTCCTGCTGGGCCGACAGATGGCTTTGGAGCAGAGACAAGGAAGAGCAAGTGTACACACAGAAGTCCCATGCTTTTGTAGGACTGTACCATCTTCCTGGGCTTGGTAGCAGTAGGCCGGCTAGTTTAAGATGCTTAAAATAACACAAATCGTTCGTATCCACAGCCAGTTTTGGGGGCTGAAGGGGCAGTGATTTGCACAGATTGGCCACAAATATGTTACGGTCCAGGAAACCGGCCCATCAATCTTAATAATTAATTTTTCCTGCCTAAATGGAGCATGAGGCTAAGTCTTAGCATGACAATCAGAGCTACAAAGGTGAGTGGAGTGGAGAGAGTGAGAGAAAAATATACAGGTGAGGCTACCTACCGTTCTCTCCATGCCCGATTGTCCCGTTACTCTGTGAAAGTGCAGAGAGGGAGAGATCAATTACCAGACTGGGCCTAAGAGGAAATGAGGAGTTTCTGATCGGCGCGGAAGGGCTGCAGCAAACAATTGACCTCACCTGAGTAGACTCCGTTTCGGTTCCTGGACATTCTGTAAACATGCTTTGGTCTGCTGGGATTCCTGACCCACAGGTACTGGGTGAGCCTGGCAGAGGGGCGGGGGGGTGGGGGCAGGAGAACATCAGAGAGAGAGTGACCAAAGTGGTATCTAAAAACCTTCATGCCACTGAAAGGCCATGTCAACACTGCTGACAACATAAGACAGATGAACACAATGGAGCAAGTCACAGATTAGGGAGCTGAGAGCTGGACAGGTTTATTCGTATTTCACAAGCTTACCTCCTGTCCTCCACAACTGAACTGCAAGAAGCATTAAGTAATGAAGCTAATCAGAACTGCCGGAGCTCTTCCACAACAAAACAAAGAGCCCACATAGAAGTCGGGAGTGGAGTTCTAGAGAGCAGCCCCCTGCTGGCACGCAATGGTAAGACAAAGCTTTGATGCGTCTGCGGCTGTTCGGATCAGTCCTCCCAGAAACAATGGCGAGATGACTACTGACACACACTATTATAGCTCACCTGACGAGGGGCTGCGGGAGCAGCTGACGGTGGATGCTAGGAACTGACCACTGATGACACATGCTACACTGCTAGCA
This sequence comes from Brevimyrus niger, assembly GCA_015164015.2. Taxonomy (NCBI): domain Eukaryota; kingdom Metazoa; phylum Chordata; class Actinopteri; order Osteoglossiformes; family Mormyridae; genus Brevimyrus; species Brevimyrus niger. The sequence continues at coordinate 11,251,090 of JAABNY020000001.1, forward strand.
GGTCCCTCACATTGCAACACATTCTAACCCGGATGCACCATACTCTTCTCATGCAATTATACTCTGCTTTTTTTCCTGCACAATCAAATGCACAGGTGTCAGTCAGTAAGCAAGCAATAATTCAAAAAGGAGAACATCTCACGGAATACAAAGCTAAACAACACAAGCAAAAACAAGATCAATCATAAGCCAGACATCAAACCCCTGGTGCATTTCAAAAGACAAAAGCAAACGATCAGATCTGCTGGTGGTTTTAAAAAACAAACCAGGAGCCAAGCTTCACGCAGAGGCTATATTTGTTCTACCCTTTCTTCAGTTGTGTTTCACATCCGGGGGGGGGGGGGGGGGGGCCCCCCCCAGGTATTTGCCGCCCAAAAAGAAAAGGGGGAAAAAACAAACTGGGGGCGGGGCGCGGGAGCACTTTTTGGGCCCCCCCTTTTAAAAAGAGAGGC
>JAABNY020000001.1:11260691-11275085 GCA_015164015.2 Brevimyrus niger
GTTCTCCCCAAACGAGCTTGATGGGCCGAATGGCCTCCTCTCGTTTGTAAATTTCTTATGTTCTTATGTTCTTATGTGGGCCACCTCCCACTACGCCTACAGATTCTACCTACCCCTGCAGAGGCAAAAAGGCCCCTGCTTAGCTCTCAGCAGTTTTTTTTGTTCTACTTCCTGCATGAAAGCAGTGTGTGCGTGTGAGTGTGCGTGTGCATATGTGTTTATGTTTGCACGTGTGTCAGATGCGCACATCTCACCCCAGCTTTAAGCAGGTTCCACGTGTAATCGATGGCACAGATGGCACCAGTCCTCCCGCAGCCCGCGCTGGGAAAGGAGGCAGTACAGTCTAGGTTAGGTCATAGTCACATGCCTCAAACTTAGACAGATATGCTGCCGTGCTGTCGGCACATTTGGTCGTAACTGCGTTCTGTCCATTGTAAACACGGTGCCACTCACTCGTGATCACGCTCCCTTAGTCGTGATGGCTGCCCACCCACTCACCCGCATTCACTCATTAGCAACCCAGTTCGCAAGAATCAGGGCCCCATAAAGGGACTGCCCGTGTGTGTGAGCGTGCCCTCGCTTTCGGCACAGGGCCGTCACCGGGCTAGCAGCCTTGGTGCACATGTCTTCAATCGAGCGGTAATAGCTACGTTCTGCTCCGGCTTCGGCCCACTTCCTCCCACTAATTAAATTGAAAATAAAGTCAAGCGAAGATGAAAAGGCTTAACTGGTCATTGAGAGCACCTCCCCCACCACAGACAATGGGCCCCAGGACACAGACATGACATCATCACACCCAGACAGTGGCTCGCACCCCTACTGCTGCCCCCCGCTCCCCGTCCCCCACGCCTCCACACTGTGGGATGCTTAGCGGAGGTACAGGAACACCACGCCCACAACCTGGGTTAACAAGAAGCATTTAGCACATGCAGCCTGAGGAAACATCTCAGGTTTCTAAAGACCAGCTATGACCTCCTGATGAACAGAAAACATGTGATCGCCACCCACACACACACGTACACACGAGTACGTATATATACACACACACACACACACACACACACACACATACACACGAGTACGTATACACACACACACACACAGGAAATGGACACATGTGGGTCAGTGGCCTCCAATGTGTTAAGGCGTGTGTGTGTGTGTCAGGCACATGTTCAGCATGTGCGTCTCCCCACATGCCTGCTTCCGCGTGAGGCTCACCTGCAGTGGATGCATATGGGCACATCCTCGTGTTCCTGGTACTCCCTCATGAGGGCGATCATGTCCAGGATGGAGTCGAACGACGACGGCACGTCATGGTCAGGCCAGTTGATGTAGTGGAACTGCGTGAGTCGACGCGTCTCCTAGTGGACAGGGTGTGTTAAGGGACAAAGCCGATTGGCTGACAGGCTCAATTGAAAATGCACAAAAAAAAAAAAAGAACACTACGATAAACTTACATTCTGGTATTCTGCCGTCAGGGTTCGGAGGATGTAGTCCGTTCTGGGTTGTTCTGATTCCTGGAACAGATTAGTAGTAAAGTCATCCAAGTTAGCAGAGCCAGTCTTATGCAGCATCCAGCCAGTTACCATGCTTAACAGCACTATGCATGGTGGAAAAGCAGGTGACCCAGCGATGAATGGGGGGGCTTGGAACAGGGGGGCGAGCAGCTCACTCACACACGAGATCCTGAAGGGCCCAAGCCTCAGGGGCGGGTCATCAAGTGTTGGAAAGTATCGCTCACACTTTTTCTGCGAACGGCAGTATGAAACAAACAAAAAAACAAAAACAAAATCAGCACCAGTGTTCATGAGCGTCACGGAAGTTTGGACAGGATCAGGTTAGAACAGCCTCCGGCAGTACTCTCCACCTCATGAACACACACACACACACACACACACACACATAGGGGTTACGTAAGCAGGCGCACGCACACACACACGCCGCATTCTTCAAACTGTTGGTGTTTCACATCCCATCCCATGGGGCGGGGAGTGGACAGGGACGGAACGTTCTGGGGCCCCAGGTGGAGAGACGGCTCTATTCACGGGGCAGAAGCCGAGAAACACTCACCCTTCCCATCTCGAATTCACGACATGCCATCACGATGACCTGCAGACCACGGGGGGATGGGGGGCAGGAAGGGAGAGAGGCGCCGAGCTATTTAATATCCGATCGGCAAGGATTGGCAAACGACTGACAGGTTCCAGCCTCGCAGGTCAAGCCGGCGTGGCCCGCGCGCTCGGATCAGCGCCTCGCACAAAGCGAGGCAAGCGTACCGCCAAGGCTCATGCTTACCAGATGCCAAAAAGAGGAACGAACGGATGAAGAAACAAAGTGATGCAAACATAACCGTCGGGTACACGCACAAAGTATATAGTGCAAATATACACACAAAAACAAGTAGTATGCATATATACACAAAAAGTATATCTGTGTATACATGCAAACAAAATGTCTGTGTCCTCCTGAGATCCAGCAATTCACTTTCATCTTCTGTAGAGAGTACTGTGCTTTTGCAGAAATCTCTCATACTATGTATTTTAATAAGGCCTGTTGTTCTTTAAAGAGGACAGATATAGGTTTAAGATGACATCACATGCCACTTTTTCCCTGCATCTCAGAAGGACATACATACAGAAATTATATGACTAATGTAGTCTGGCACTCTGCATGTGGCAAAGAGTAGATTTGGGTATGGATGGTAGGGACATGTCCCTACCAATATTGTGGGAGTGCTATGTGTTTATTATGGGGGTGGGGGTTCAGGGCTGATTTGATTCCTACCAATATTAAAAACCTATGCTTTTGGTATGTGAAGCGCTAATGGCTAACGTAGGCTATTGCACTGTATCCAGAGCTATAAAGGCTAACATAGGCTGTTGCTCTGTATGTGGAGGGCTAATGGCTAACGTAGGCCGATGCTCTGCATGAGAAACGCTAATGGCTAACGTGAGCTGTTTCTCTATATGTGGAGGGCTAATGGCTAACGTAGCCCATTGCTCTGTATATGGAGCGCTAATGGCTAATGTAGGCCGCCGTGCTGTACTTGGAGTGGGTAAAACAGGCAAACCCACCGACACGTTATACTCCCAGATCATCCTCCAGAAGTCCACCACTGTGTTGGCTAGGGGCCCCTGGGTGGCGATGTAGGCCTCTGCTTCATCGACCCCCTGTAAGGAAGAGGAGGTCAGCAGGAAGGCGTGAAGAGACATGCAGTGCACAACCATGGTCCACCCCCAACCCCACCATAATGCTGAGCAGGCCGTCGACTCACCTGAAACATGCTAGACAAAAAAAAAAAGAACATACACCTCTTCCTTGTATTTGAAACTATACTCTCAGCCAGGAAAGTGATATTTTACCCAAAACCAAATCCAAATTAGGAGTTCCAGGTAACAAAATAGTAATAATAATAATGATTATTATTATTGTTAATATTATTATGTAGAGTAGCCATGCCCTGGAAGATTCCATGGCGTTATGACTGGCCATCTGCAGCTCCTGCCCGACAGCTTCCTCGCTACGCAGATCTCAAGCGGAGCTCTTCATTAATTATGCTCAATTTAGTCGTTGATTCCATGCAACGTATAATTTCAAATCATGTTATAAAATGAGTCTGGGTGGTGAGGGATTAAAGTAAACCAAAATAAAGACGACCATCTTCCACGTGTACAGAGGCATAGATTGAAATGTTGGGCCTCCTGACAAAATGTCACTTTGGACCCCCCAGACAATTTTTTGTATAAATTTTATTTATTCAAAAGTCCCTGTAACCTGCAGGGCTCCCTGAATGTGTCAGGCTATCCATGCCACTCCTACAAACACGTGCTAAAATAAGACAGCCTAGTCATTTGTGAATAAAATGAAACTGACACAAGTCCATAAGTCTAACAATTCAAGGGCTATGAGAGAATAACTGTTGGTCAACTCAAATAATGGACATTATCATTATCACAGGTATTTTTACCATTACAGGTTTTCCACCACAGATTGGGTATAGCACAGTTGTACAAATCATAGAGGGTCTTCAGCTTCGGTTCATTGCATTAGCAATAAGATTCATCCAGTCAGCAAGTCAATCAAGGCTCATTTAGAGATAATTTGAATGGGCAGACTCTAGTCGGGACCTGGTTAAGCTCAGGACTCCAAAATTTTTATAGGGGCTCTTGTGTGATTCATCGCTTGCTCTGATTTTAAGGCTATGTTAGGGAACCTGACTGTCATGACAAAGACTCAGCCACTCTGGGGGACTGAAGACAGACAGCGTGACAGTGAGAGAGAGACAGCACAGAGAACAAGTGCGGTCGCGGTAAGCGCACGCCCCTCCACTCAGCCCACTTCCGCTGTACAGACAAATGAAAATACCCACCCCCCACCCACATGCTTGTAACATGCAAGAGCCCTGGGGATTTCTGTACCTTTATGAAGTTGGCGTTGATGTAGTCCGTGTCCTGGTTAGAAGTTTGTAACGAAAGCTTCACTCGGCTGTGATCAACTGCGGTGGCGCAATGGGTGGGGGGGTGACAAAAATTACAGCTGCTCCCCGAAACCAAGCTGAATTACATCTCCTCAGAATTATAGAAAAAGAGTGAGATGGCGTTCAGACGCCTTGGGGGCGGTTCCGGGTCCTGCAGTACTTACATGGCAGTATGTCTTTGTATCGGTTCTTCTTCACATTCTCCTCTCTCTCTCCAACGCTGGTAGGGTAGATCTTCTCCGTCCTGTACTTTGTCGACAGCCTGCGCAGCCTCTGTGTGAAAAAGGGTCAAAGGTCAAGCGTGAAAAAGACAGCTGGCTTCCACTACTGACATACAGTAGTTCTGGGGGGTTTTAAGGATCATTACATTTTGCATGTTTAGATCTGGTACATGGTAACCTTACAGTACAAGACATTTTCACAAATATCTCCCAATTTAAAAAACACTGGATGAATTACAAATTAGTCCTGTGATGGACTGAGACAGGCTCTCATGCACTGTTATCTTACACTGCAGGGTTTCCCAAACTGGTTTTAAAGGACCCCCAGACAGCCCACGTTTTTCCTCCCCCCCTCCTCCAAAAACATGGACTGTCTGGGGATTCCAGAGGACTGGGTCAGGAAACTTTGCTATACTGAATAAGTGGCTAGACGAGTGGAATCACAAATTACTCTGCAAGATATAGAAATATTACAACTGAACTTCAGTCACCCAGGTAACCAGCCATGGGTTCAATCTAAGCAGCTGAACAGACCACTGTGCTGATGAGTTTATGAGAAGAACAGCTCCCAAATTTAAGATGAGGCTCCTCCACACCACACAGGGAGAGATGCCGGAGGGTTGGGGGCCCTCTTTCCCCACCTCAACAGCCCAGTCGCCACTGGTTTTAAGATTAACCACACGCACCAGTCTAACCAACAAGACCCAAAGAATGTAAAAGAACAAAGGGAACTGCTCAATCCACAGCTGTTCCACATTGCTTCATCTTTCTCCTTAGTCTGCATTGTCGTAACAGGCATTAACAAGCTTATTCTTATGTTTTATGGTGCCCCGAATGGCCTAATTTCCTGAACTATATGCAGTGTGAAAAATGCATCCTGTTTAGGGCTGTGCGTTATCACATTGCGATTATAAAATGCATGTGCAAAAAAAAATTTTAAAAATCACCAGGGCTTTAGCCGACAGGCGTAACTGTCCAAAGGCCAGGTCCTCAGCACCACATGGATGTTCGCTTACGGCCATATTTGGCAAGCAAATTAGTAACTCTAAGATGTTAATGAGAGGCGGATTATGGTGTCCAAAAGTTAGTGATGTGTATATATTCAGCGTTCCCTAATGTTTAACGATAGTGTTGGACTTTAAGCTGTAAACAGCAGCGCCACAGCAGCAGCATCTTTCACTCCGGTTCATGCTCAGTATCTCCTCTTCCAGAAGACGTGGCTGCTGAGTTCCTTCTTTCTTTGCCGCCACATTAGTGCTCATCGCTTCCATGATTTACCGAAACAGTATCACGCTGCGTGCTCCGCCAACCAAATTTAATACACAAAGATACCCCGAATTCACACAGATCACTAACCTACGGGAGTTACAATACGCCTCTCATCGATATTTTATCCATACTACTAATCTGCTTAAATCTTTTGTGTAACTAAATGTCCGTATAGTACTGAAAAGCCAGTGTCCGGAAAAACATTTACTCCCATCATCTACAGTCCTGGTGATTATACGTGTGTTACTTAATGACGATTATATCGGCATGTGATATCGAGCAGCACTAATCCTGTTAAAACAATTCACTGCCTTTGAATTAAGCCTGAAAGTAGGACCAGAACGGAAGGAGCCAGTGTCAGTTTCCCAGTTTAAATGGCCCCGTTGGGCAGTGAGGGATACAAACAACCCAGCCAATCAGGGGCCAGAGTACGGCCTGATTCTCTGCAGTAGTTAATACGGGCCGCAAGGCGGTGGCCATATCACCAAGCAGCAATTCTTTATTTTAAAAAAAGGGTAGGAAACAGCCCAAGACAGAATTAGAGAATCTGCTGCTAATTTAGTTATAGCCTTTCTGGGCTGGGACTATGACTGTCATTGCACAAGGAGACAAAGGACAGGGCTAGATAAAGCTGAATATCTGAGCAATGTGAGCAGTTGTGTGTTATCAGAGCACACACACATACACCAGTCAGAACATCACATCCAAATTAGAGGCTGTTTAAATAATGAATATTAATCTATCACCACAGCCAGCACATAGATTCACATTTTTATAGAAGATGAAATTCTACCAAGGCTGTATTCTGTCTAACCCCAGGCTGTTCCGTAAGTCACACGGTTGCCTCTGAAGGGCCAGACTAGGGGAGGAGCCATCTGAGGGGCAGGGGAGGGGTTGGGGCCGGGGGGTGAAGAGCAGATGAGTGGGGCTCTTTTATATATCCTCTCTAGAGACGTTGTGGTCATCATGTCACTGGGCTGGGCAGTGGCCCATTCTGATTGGGGGGGACTGTGTTGCTCCAATTCCACCAAAGCCCCCAAAAGACAGAAAACAACAGAGGAAATGAGCAGGGTGTTGGGAAGGGAGGGGAGGGGGGTGGCTGTGTGCATGTGAGAGAGCCCTGTAGCGCTTCCTCGTCTGGCAGCACCGATGCGAAACAAAGGGAAGGAGAGAGATCGTGGGGGGAGGGGGGGGCAAGTGGGCCAGAACTGTCCCAGATTGGCCAGTATCGCTAGCTCACTGCACCGTGATTGGCCAGCCTGCTCCCGGGTGTCCCCATCTAAAGCCTTACTAAAACACTGCCTTCCCAAGTGACATGCCGACCCCCCCCCCTCAGCTTCCTCCCCCTGTAAGTTCACAGCGTGACGGCGTCAGAGGGGCCGACGGACTTCCGTATGACTCAGGCCTGTTCAACCTCATGCACAGCAGCAGTTCCCGTTTCCCTACCTCATGGGCGAGCTTTCAGGCTCCTTCAGAGGGCAGCCGCTGTAAATACATCAGCAACATTCGGCTTTACGCAGATAATCGCATCTAAAACTGGAAAGCAAACTTTTAACACCTTGAGTCATGGTGGCCACATGTGGTCATGCTTTACCCAGGGCTGAAACACTCCCCCCCCCCGCCGTGGGTGAAGCCACACCACTTGTATCAGCAGTGGTGATACAGCTTCAGCATGAGTCTCGGGGTGCCAGAGCAGCCACCCTCTATGGAAACTACCCCCACCCCCAACCCTTGGGTGCGAATTTCCTTTTCAGAGCAGCTTAATTAACGCACAAAGTGGGTTAAGAGAGTATTCCGGCTCAGATTCCCCATACCTATGCACCATCCCACTAAATCAGACAGCGTAAACAAACCCACCCGGTACCGGGGACCCTCAAAACGCCCCGCTTCTGAGGAGACACCACGGCCCACTCACTGGAGGACGGCCTCCTGCCCATCTGCTTTAAGCCAGTCCATCCGTTAGCAAAGCGCCAATACAACACCGACTTGCACCAACAGGCACAAGCAGCACTCCGGTACGCCAGCGACCCCACACTTGGGAAACGTACATTTCCATGGAAACCGTCAGTGGCCAGGATGTGGCGAGTGGTGTAGGTGGCAGCAGTGCCCCCGAGGTGATAGGCAAAGGCACAGGCAAGCACGCGCAGAAATAGGTCACCCTCCTCAGTCTCCAGAGTGCGCTCTCTGACATCGTAGCACATTGACACAGCGCTGTAAGCATTCGCGCACACAAGCACAAACCGGACCGCTAGGGTCCGGTTCAGCCCCCACCCATGGGAACATAATTAACATGGGTAACTTAAGCGTGGGTAGGAAAAATCTGTGCCCCCAGAGACTCAAAAAGAAAATCCCCCAAGGTTCTCTTGGAATGCTAAGAGCTGGCTGGAGCCCTGCCCACCACTAAGCTCCACCCACCACTAAGCCCCACCCACCACATAACCACACCCACCACATAACCACACCCACTCCACTACCTTTGACAGACAGCCAAGTGACCGCCGCTCTCTGACCATGCATGTCAGGATAATCAGTGCCTTACTTTTTTTATTTTGGCATCTTGTACCTTTCAGGCAGAAAGGGAGCTCTTAGTAACTGGGTGACTGGTTTAGGCACCTTATCTGCTAGCTGCTCTGTTACATCTGTGTCACCACCAGCCTATGCGGAGAAAAAAGAAATCAAAGAACAGCTTTCTGCGCCTGATCTGCTGGGGCTGTCCACCATCCCTGGGGACACGCCTCCGCTCACATGCCAATGCGCCCACACGCGACTCGAACCCCTCTCTGCAGACACTCAGCTGATCTTACCGAACCATTATCTACCTTATCATATAATCCTCTTACTCAAACACATTTTAAATTTTGCTTTATTCATTTATCAAGAACATTTACAGGTTTTGAGAGATATTTATTCAAAAGGTACAACAGCTTGTCTCTCTTACAGGCCAATGCACTTGGTGCCATATCAGTTGATCACACAAAATGGGTCAGTATGTCAATTAGAGCATCACCATTCATACCAGTAGTCGGAGTTTCAATCAAAACACCACAGGTGATCGGGATCTCGATCAGAACCGCAGCCCACCTCTGCCTCGGACCTGAGCTCCAGCGCTATACAGCAATGCGCCCGCAGTGGGGATTGAACCACAGGTGAGTCAGCTCACTCCCACACTGAGGTGAGAAACCATAAGCAATTTACACAGCAGGCCAACGAGCCACTTTTACAAGCCCATCCAAGCATTTTTAGAAAGGGACTGTCACCACAATGGGTCTTCACAGCTCAGAGGAAACAGCGGGAGAATTTGAGAAAAGGGATCAGCCTCGTCGGGCAACACAAGCGCACGGTAGCCCGAGTTCTGGGAGGAAAGGAAAACAGCATCAGACACAGGGATCTGAACCAACTTCCCAGCCCAGGAAGCCTGAGGTCAGATGGTCACAGAGCACGGGTGCTACACCCAACCGTGCCCACGTCACTTCTGCCAAAACTCCACACCAAGCCGGCCCACAACACAGTGTAACCAATCCCTCAACTCCACTTCTGTGCTTAGGACGTATCTGATACGGTCATACCATCCAAGCATTATCCTGCGCTACATTTGGAAATCCTTGTGATAAAATTCACTGGAGGGAGGTGTCTCCACAATAAATGTTTGCCAAACAGCGCCACAGCGTGCTGGCTAATCTTATTATCAAGATTTCAAAATACTGCAGTATACTAAAATGATGAGGTAAACTATATTACTCTAATACTTATTACAATAAACATATTGGAATATTTCTCTTTCTCCATTTGCCTCTTGTGGCAAATACAGGAAATCCCAGCAACTGCCAGCATTTCTTTTAAGCCTTTCTACACACCCCTAGGGCATATGGAATGAAGGCGGGCCGACTTACCACTTGCAGAGGTTTGAGTAACTGCTACAAAAATATCAGGAAGTAACAGCAGAATCAGAGTTACTCAGAGTTACTGCCCTTCAGTCAGGCGCAACAACACCTGAGAGACAGGCTGGGAAGAGGCTGGGGGGGAACAAGTTTCCTTTTAAGGAAATACTGTTGGTTTTTTTCTTTCAGGCGGGTGGATGTAGCAACCTGAGGTTTTACGCCACGCCGGCCTCTACAGCAAGGCGCTGGAGACCAAGGCCTCAGTCTGAATCTGTTAGGCCTGGGGGAGTGGCTGCAGCAGAGGGCCCGCTGAAGTCATGGGGGAGCCGCTCAGCCAGGAAACACCTGAGGGGAGCCGATGACTCAGGCCTGACCGCGCCCACCCCTTCAGCCAGCTCTCTGGGGCCACAGTCTTCACGGCTGCCCACTTCCTGTCATCGGGCATTCACTTCCTGTAGCCATCCACCCACTTCCTGTAGCCGGCAGCCCACTTCCTGTGGCCTCCGACTGACACGACTGTTTTAGCAATGTTAAATTCAAAATGGAAGTCCGGTTAAATCAAACGATTCATATAAGGTTATACATACAACTCACAGACAGAGTTCTATCCAACAATTTTCAGGTGGTTCAAAAACACCAGAACATATTGGTCCAAAAGGTATGGCCAAGGAATTGGCACAGGGTAGAGGGAAGTATCCTTTCTGCAGACTAGACTGCAGCTGGGAATCACAGATGAAGAACGGGCCCCAAGAGTCAAAATTCAAGATTTATGTCCATCCATTCATCCATCCATCCATCCATCATAGGGTAGGAAAGCAAGGATATCAGGAAAATTAAATGAACTTTAATTTCTCACTGCCACGTAACTTTGCTGCTATCAGACAGTTAGTGTTTCTTTTCTGTTAAAGTAATTCCTAAAAGGAAAGATAGTACCTGCAAGAAGACCATACAGAACAAATGGCAGAAGACACAAACAAAAAGACTTGCTAGCAAATCTGTCACATGTCCCATCACCCTCCCATCCTCAACTGTGTGACCTTGAACTCTGCTGTAGAACTGGGTGCAGATCGACTCCTTGACCCCAGTTAGTACAAAGCCTGCAGATCGACTCCAGGACCCCAGTCAGTACAAAGCCTGCACGGAGTTTCAGGGAAAATGCACGTGCATGAACACAGGAAGCCGTGATGCATTTCCTCTGCTGGTCCAGCGACTCGCTGACAATATTCGGGATCACAGCTTTTTGGAGGGGGGGGGGTGGTGTTTGGGGTTGCATTGTCCCGGCTTCAGCTCAATAGGTGACCGCTGCAGGTGTGCCGGTGGCCGTTGAGCGTGATGAGCCTGTCGCATTACACACATCAGCGCAGCTTAGTCAGACGCAGACAGCGGGATTGTCATCTAATAACAATGACAAGCATGTCAGCTTTGTCACTTTCAGTGACATTGGAGGGTGACACAAACCAGAACATCAGAAATGAACAGACCTGTAGGGGGGTTGTTAGTTTGTGCATAGGACTAACACACACCCGGCCTGCCCTCCCCCTTGGTCACACAGGTCACGCAAGCCACGCTGGACTGCATACTTTAAATGGCCTGCAACCAGCGTGAATTACCACAGCTCAACACTGCCCAGAGTCTAGTCTTACTCACCATGTTACTTCATCAAGCCGTGACAGTGACCCCAAAAAAGATCTTAGTGGTTTTTGATGCAAGAGTTCTCATGGTATTGCAGGCCCAATCACTTGTGAATTTCTTCTAAAACGCTGTCTTTTTTTCCATCCGCAAATAATCAGTGGCTTCAAGCGAGCCTCCTCACTCTCTCTTCCACTCTCTCGCTCTCATATGCACACACACAATCCTGGGTTCTGCAACACAGCACAGCTGGACACCCGAGCCCAGACCTCTGCTCCCCAGCACAGAGGACCAGAGGGTGGACAGGAATTGGCCCCTTACAATATGGCTGAGGACAGGTGCAGTGAACAAAAGGGGCCTAGCAGAGCCAAGACACAGTCAGCAGCTGTTAAAACACGCACACACCGTTGTGTGGTAAGGTGCCCTAGATATTGGAACAGCAAATATAGCAAAGATTTAGAAACTTTGCTCAGTACCAGAAATTGCTTAAGTAGCCTATAAGCTGAAGGAAGTCAGGCAACCTATGAAAACGGGTAATAATTTAAACTCATAATCTAAGTAAAACGCTAAACATTAAGTATTTTACAAAAAATTGACAGCTGAACTGAACTTCCCCAGTGCCGACAGATCGCAGTAAAGGTAGTCCGCATGACAGCTGCACACGGAGGCCGCACCGCCACGCATCTCTATGCCTTTGTGGTGCTTTGACATGTGACAACTGCTTATACCGCTTTTCCTGCATCCTGTTTTTAAGTGGGACCTAGAAGCACACACGCCCCCCGATTCCACGGGAGTGCTGGATTTATTTATTTATTTTCTGCACGGGCAAGCTCACCAAAGCGGCCGAGTCCCGACAAACTTTAAGATTGACTGTAGACATGTTGCGTGTCTGTGGGTGTAGGCCATGGGGGGAGGGGGGGTAGTAGTGCTCCCTGGATGGGCCAAAGTTCCGGCGCAGAACCGCATTACAGGTACGTCGTTATGAAAACGCAGTGTCGTAACTCTGTGGGCTCAATAGAGCAGTTTCATCCGCGCAAGATGGAGCAAGACGGAGCAACAGGGTACAAGCCTGCACCAGTTATCCGGGTGACGGCGGCGGGGCAAGGAGCCCCTCCGCTACCCCCCGCACGAAACCTGCGCCATCGGGATGAGAAACCAACACTGTCCCCTTTTATAGCGAATCAAAGACTCAGCGCTTGGATAAACAAAAACCACACGGGAAAGGGGAAACAACTGCGTAATACAAATGTGTTCAGTGGGCGCTTATTATGCATATCAAACGGATGTCATACCGTCCTCCCATACGAGCAGAAAGAAACTGTTAAAGGCGGTCAATAAACTGTCAGACAACCAAGAATAGCCATCACAAAAAAGTGATAACTGAAGCATCGAATTAATTTATACAACAACATAAAGCAAAGAACAATCTTAGTGCATATTTGACCATATGCATCCAGTTAGAAATATAATATGCCCCGATGGTAAAGATGCATCAATATGCAGGCGTACCTTCCTTCACTCAGATCCTATATTGCAGCCTAATAAAGCAGCCAAACTGCAGCTCCAGCAGCCCACCTCGACCCCACCGCCGAACAGACAGCTGTCAGAGTTATCAGGCATCAGACGTACGTGTCAAAACCCATTTTCACGGCAGCTGCTCTTTCGGGTGGGTGATTACCGAGCAGCATTCACCCCTCAGCGGGGGAGAGTTTGGGAAGCTGTAGCTTGCGATCGGAGTCTAAAGGGCGGCTTCGGGACACGGCATGCCCAGGGAGCACCAGGGGGGAACACGGCTGCAGGGAGGAGGGCAGCCTTCGCGGATTTATCACTTCATCCAGCAACATGCACTTCAAAACAAAACGCGGCTGGCCATCATCTCCCAGCCGCCGACGGTATGGGCCGCGGGGTGTAGATGCCGGGGTGGAATCAGAGGGCAGGCGCCGCATTTGACAGGGAGAAGATGGTGTGATCAGTGATCTGGGGGAGGTCGCATTGTTAGGCCGCTCGCAGCCTGACCAGACTGGGGAGCCTGAGGGAGCACGCAAGCCATGCCGCCCGCTTTGCCCGGCGATGCCGCCGTGGAACGCCGCAAAGAATCACCCCTCGGTAGAAACAAAGCTTTCAATTGGACGCCCCAGGCAACCTAATATCTCCTTTATTAGCCAGCAGTGCCTGTTTGTCTGCAATGTACAGCCCTGACGAGCCCCCTCGGGTAAACGCTTAGTGCAAAGTCGGCTGTTTCGGGTGCAGAGCGTCCTTACCATGAAGTCACTGCCGAAGTTGTCCTCTCCCCTCTGGTCCCCGGCTTGCATGGCATGAACCCCCTGAATGAATTTCTTCAGGATAGTCACCTGATCCATCCTTGCGATCCAGTCACCTTTCCACGCGCAATCGGCCGCTTAATCAACGAGAAGTCGAGGAGCCACGGCGGCGTAAACACGATAAATAAATAAAGTTATTTTTTAATCCACGGAGAATCGCTTCCGTGTGATTGTCGCCCTACATTCATATTTCCACGGATAAAGAAATAAGTCCAAGTGGGTTTCGTGTTATCTTCCTAATTCCTGTATACGATTAAATGAGGGAAAATAAATGCATTAATCATGCGGCCATTCCTCCCTGCCTCCCAGCTTCCACATTCTCAATAAACTCAGACGGCGAAGTGGTCGGACCGCCCAAAAGCCGCTGCGAAACATGGCCACGCCTCACATTCAGACGCGCCAAGCTATTGGATTACAGTTTTACTGTCCTTCGACGTGATTGGTCAACATGCTTTGTCGTTTGACACTCCTGTCCTTTTTTATAAAGCGGATGTGAATCCTCTTCTTGATGGTTAATTACTAAACCGGCGTTGTACAGTTCGGCCTCGTCATGCTAATGATTCACTACTGAATAATTCAAAATAATGAAAACAATTACC